>JANAVB010010817.1:0-285860 GCA_029216955.1 Iris pallida
GTGGCCATGCAGGTTAGATTGGAAATGTAGTGGTATTCGAACTAGAATATCGCTGCAGCCTGTAGTAGAAATTAGCATATTTTTTTGAAGGTACTCAATCACACTAGAAAAATTCTTATCAGATTCTGTATATCTATTTTGCTGCTTATTGTCTTCCTTAGAAATTTAAATTGTCCTCCTTTGATTTTTTGACTCATTCTCAGTAATTGCTTCTTGTTTGATCTGTGTCTCCCGGATGGTTGAGATGCGATCGCATCGCCCATGACGGAAGAGGCTGGAGAGGGGTCTGCCACCTCTCGTGTCCAGCAGCCAGCTCCCAGTGCCACAGGGCCAGTGCAGCCCTCAGGAGTCGGTGTTTCTGCCGCTTTTGGAGGAGCACCTCCAGCAGTCAGAGGCCAGTTGTGATTCCAGAGATCCTTCCCATGCAGCAGCCTCCGCTTGCGGGGATGGTAGATGCTGCCCATCTCTTCTCCTTCGTAGAGAGGATTCTGGAGTCGCACCAGCAGCAGCAGACGCGACAGACTACCGATTTCCGGCAGGGGATCGATGAGGCGCACCAGCTGGTTCGCCCCACATTCGAGATGATCACAGCTCAGGGGGTCCAGCAGCCCCGTCGGAGGGAGAAGGACATTCAGGACTTCCAGAAGATGCACCCTCGGGAGTTCTTCGACACAGAGGGCATCCACGTTGCAGACGACTGGATAGAGCATATTGAGGAGATCTTCTGACTAGCAGAGGTACCAGATCGACTCCAGATCGAGGCAGCGGGGTGCCAGATATAGGATTTGGCCCGAGCATGGTATCATGCAGATCCTAGGGTAGGAGTTGAGGGCCAGACTTGGGCCCAGTTCAAGGAGCTGTTTAAGGAGCAGTTCTTTCCTGATGTTGCCTTGGGAGGTATCGAGGCACAGTTCGAGGCTCTGGTTCAGGGGAACCAGACGGTAGCTGAGTATGCCGGGGAGTTCTGCAGATTGGCCCGGTTCATTGATGATTTATCTGAGAAGACGAAGGCGAGGAAGTTTTGCCGGGGTTTGATTAGAGAGGTTCGATCGCTGACTAAGAGCGACCGGAACGCCACTTATGCTGAGATATTTTCTAGGGCCATGGCGGCGGAGGACGACCTAGGGCTGAAGCAGAAGAGGGGTCGTGACTTCCAGGGTGGCAGTAGCAGTCAGGGGTAGGCCAAGAGGCCTCACTTCCAGCAGCAGCAGCAGAGGCCAGCTCAGTAGCAGTATCAGCAGCAGGGTCGTGCATCCTTTCAGCAGCACCAGCAGCAGTGAGGGCAGCAGGCACCTCGTCAGGTAGTCATTTGTGCCTTCTACAAGAAGCCAGGGCACATGATCCATGAGTGCAGAAAGAAGCTAGGCAAGTGCCTACTTTGTGGTGCGGGAGATCACCAGTTGACGGACTGCCCAGGGGCTTTTGGACGAGGACAGAAGGAAGGTGGAGCCAAGGCTCCAGCAGGCCAGTAGAGAGGACCAGCCCTGCAGACCCAGCAGTAGAGGTTCCAGCAGCACCAGCAGCAGGAACGAGGTGGACAGCAGGGGCGAGCTTTCGCCATGGCAGCTGAGGATGCCGAGGCCATCGAAGAGCTGATAGCAGGTTCGGTTCTCCTAGATTTCCTTCCAGTATTTGTACTCTTTGATTCTGGGGCTTTCCACAGCTTTGTGTCAGTATCGTATGCTATTAGACACAGTTTGGTTTCTGAACCATTGCCTAGGACCTGCAAGATCACGACCGGGGGTGGGGTCATCCTCGTGAGTGTTGTTTGCAGAGGGCGGAGTGTCATTTTGGGAGGTCGAGAGTTGGGGGTGAGTCTACTAGTCATGCCATTACCGAACTACGACATTGTATTAGGTATGGACTGGCTGAGTAGACACCACGCCCGCATTGATTGCCATAGGGGTAGAGTTTTGTTCGGGGCGCCAAGAGAGCCAGAGTTTGAGTACACCCGACGGCAGGCAGAGCAGGACGGCGGAGTCTTCTGTGAAGCATCAGTCGAGGAGCAGGTGGTTCCGTATCCCTTGATCGCAGAGTTTATGGAAGTGTTTCCAAAGGAGTTGCCAGGGCTTCCATCTGACAGAGACGTAGAGTTCTCGATAGACTTGGTTCCCGGCGCGAAATCGATCTTCCAGCATGTCTATCGAGTGAACAACAGCGAGTTAGTGGAGCTGAAGAAGCAGGTGGATGAGCTGCAGGACAAGGCTTCATTCGCTCGAGTTCTTCACCTTGGGGTGCACCGGTACTCTTCATACCCAAGAAGGATGGGTCGGTACGGATGTGTATCGACTACAGGGCACTTAACAACCTGACAATCAAGAACAGATACCCACTGCCGCGGATCGATGATCTGTTTGATCAGTTGAGTGGAGCTCGGGTGTTCTCCAAGATTGATTTGAGGTCGGATTATCACCAGGTAAAGGTGAAGAGAGAGGATATCCCCAAGACCACTTTCAGGATGCGGTACGGGCAGTTTGAGTTTTTGGTTATGCCGTTTGGGCTAACCAATGCACCAGCAGTATTTATGAATCTAATGAACAAGGTATTCCACCAGTACTTGGACAAGTTCGTGGTGGTGTTCATTGATGATATCTTGATATACTCCAAGACAGAGGAGGAGCACGAGGAGCATCTGCGGATAGTGCTAGAGACTCTCAGGCGGAAGCAGCTTTTTGGAAAACTCTCCAAGTATGAGTTTTTCTTGGGCCGGGTGGACTTCTTGGGGCATGTGGTGACTGGAGATGGTATCTCAGTTGACCCCAAGAAGATTGTAGCAGTTGAGGCTTGGACAGCGTCGACTTCAGTGGCAGAAATCAGGAGTTTCCTGGGGCTGGCAGGATACTATAGGAGATTTGTGCAGGATTTCTCCCGGGTTGTAGAGCTTTGACACGGTTGACCCGGAAGGATACTGAGTATGTTTGGTCAGAGGAGTGTCAGGCAGTTTTTGATGAGTTGAAGAAGCGGCTTACGATAGCTCCGATTCTGACATTGCCTTCAGGATCAGGTGGATTCACTATTTATAGTGATGCTTCAGGGAAGGGGCTGGATTGTGTCTTGCAGCAGCATGGAAAGGTGATTGCCTATGCTTCCAGGCAATTACGTCCCCATGAGAAGAACTACCCTACCCATGACCTGGAGCTGGCGGCGGTGATTTTTGCTTTGAAGTTATGGAAGCACTATTTGTATGGCGAGAGGGTAGAGATTTTCACAGATCACAAGAGCTTGAAGTATATGTTTACACAGAAGGAGCTCAACATGAGGCAGCGCAGGTGGCTTGAGTTGATGAAGGACTTTGACATCGCACTTCAGTATCACCCGGAGAAGGCCAACGTGGTTGCCGATGCCTTGAGTAGGTATCCGACAGCCATGTGTTTGACTATGGATCGGCATCTGCTTGCAGACTTGGAGAGCCTTAGGATTGAGGTGATTGTGCCAGGGGTACAGATGTAGTTATGGGGCCTTCAGATACAGTCGGACTTGATGGACAGGATCAAGGCGACACAGTTCGATGATGTGGCTCTACGGTGTATCCGAGAGCAGATCAGTGCAGGAGTGAAGGACGTTGAGTTCTCATTTGCAGAGGATGGTGCCCTGAGGCACGATTCCCGGTTATGTATGCCTAGCGGGGAGCTCAGAGAGCAGGTTATGCAGGAGGCTCACAGATCGCAGTACTCTATACATCCTGGTGCCAACAAGATATACAGGGATCTGCGAGAGCATGTCTGGTGGTACGGGATGAAGAGGGAGGTGTCCCACTTGTAGCTACATGCTTGGTCTGTCAGCAGGTCAAGACAGAGAGGCAGAGGCCCGGAGGATTATTGCAGCCGTTGCCCATTCCAGAGTGGAAGTGGGAACATATTACCATGGATTTTGTATCGAGGTTGCCGCGTACGCCAGGAGGGAAAGACGCGATTTGGGTCATCGTTGACAGGTTGACCAAATCGGCCCACTTTTTGCCATTCAAGGTGGGTACGTCTACAGAGAGGCTCGCGGAGTTATATATGAGACAGATAGTCAGGATTCACGGAGTTCCCGTCAGTATAGTCTCAGATCGGGATAGTCGCTTTACTTCCCATTTCTGGAGGAGTCTGCAGACTAGCTTGGGCACTCAGCTCAAGTTTAGTACTGCATACCATCCCCAGACGGACGGACAGTCAGAGAGGACTATTCAGACCCTTGAGGATATGCTGCGGACGTGCATCCTGGATTTTGGAGGTTTCTGGGAGCATCACCTGCATTTGGTAGAGTTTGCTTACAACAACAGTTATCAGGCCAGCATTGAGATGTCACCATTTGAGGCTCTGTACGGGCGTAGGTGTCGTACACCCTTATCTTGGGATGATGTTGGAGAGCGAGCTTTACTGGGACCAGAGATGGTTATTGAAACAGCCGAGAATGTGAAGCTCATCAGGGACAGACTTTGCGTGGCGCAGGACAGACATCTACACTGGGCCGATAGCCATCGGAGGCCGCTGGAGTTTGAGGTACAGATTTAGAGATAGGATTAGAAGTAGGTTATATTTTTGTTTTGTTTTGTTGGATTGATCATGTTTGATTTTTAGTAACTTGAGACCTTGCTTGTGATTAGGTTGGAGACATGGTTTTTCTGCAGATATCTCCTACTCATGGTACGATACGTTTTGGTGGAGGTGGGAAGCTTAGCCCGTGCTTCATCGGCCCTTTCGTTATCAGCGGAAGAGTCGGTGACGTGGCATACAGGCTAGACTTACCACCTGTACTAGTGGGAGTTCATAACGTATTTCACGTATCACAGTTGAGACGGTACGTGGCTGACCCTAGCCATGTGCTCGATCACTCGGAGATAGAGGTTGGACCTACTCTCAGTTATCCAGAGCAGCCTATGGAGGTTTTGGATCGCCGGGAGAAGGTATTGAGGAACCAGGTGATACCCTTGGTACGCGTCGCATGGAGGCATCATTCTCCAGGAGAGTCTACCTAGGAGCGGGAGGATGAGATGCGCGAGCGGTACCCCTATCTTTTTGGACCTTGAGGTATACTTTTCTATCCTTCTTAGCAGTTAGTTTCGCCTTTAAATTTCGAGGACAAGATTATTTTAAGGGGGGTAGATTTGTCACTTCCACTTTTCTAGCTTGAGGATATTTTAGTCATTTTCAAAATTTTAGAATTTAATTTGAATTAATATTATTATTTATAATTAATGTGATTTTTAAGTGATTTTTATAATAATTGATTTTGGTGTTTTAGAGACTTTGACTTATGTTGACCTTGTAGACTAATCTAGTAGAAAACCTAGGTCTTGACTTTGTGATTAGGATTTGAAAACCTAGGTTGACTTAAGTTCATGAGAATTAACTCATTGGGATTAGTTTGGTGAAATTAGGGGCTAGATTGGTTAAGTAATGGCTTGTGAAATCACAAGTCATTTCATGAGTTAAAGGCTTAGTGGCCATAGGCCCACACCCATTGAACCAAGCCCTAACCCTAGAAATTCTGACCAGCCATAGTGTGTATCCCCCCTATTTATATCCTCTTGAAATTAGGGTTGCCTCTTTAGGAAACATTGCCATTTGGAAGAGGTGAGTCCCCAACTTTGTAAATCCTTAGAAAATCCATTTCTTCTCCAAATTCCTTCAAAAAATTACAATAGGACCTAATATTAGTATCCTTACTGTTATTGATAAGTATTTGTAGGAAGAACACAATTGAGGAAGTTTGGTGGTTTGTGGACCTCTTCCCATTTGGGGATTTTGAACCATTGTTCACCAATAGGTATATCTCCTTCTATTGCATTTAAATTCTGTTAAAAATCATTTCTAGGATGTCCTAACCCTAACCTAACAGTAGGATAGGCTAACCCTAGAATTTGGACCCATTTCATGTTCGTATCGGACACGTATTAATGTGTATAGGTTAGTGTTCGACGAAATGCCTCAAAGGGCATTTCGTTCGATTTTTGTGATTGTGTTTGAATGGAAAAAATCCATTTTAGGCTCGCTTATGCTATTCTTGGATACTGAGCACGTTTTCGTGTCGGGTTGGGCCGAAACGAGCGCGTGGACACGCGGTCGTGCACGCGCGCGCGGGCAGGAGCATCCCCTGCTACTCGGGCAGAACTGCTCGTTGCATACAGCGTCTCGACCCACGAAACTCAACACACACATTGTGTCAATGACTAACACGAGGCTCGTAAAGTTTTACGAGTCCACGTGTCATGTCGGACACGTTATGGTCTGTGCAAGTGTTGTACACTGTGTAGTTCAGTGTTCGAGTTTGGTGTTCACTGTGTATTCAATTTTAAATAGTTAAATAATGTTTAAATTTGTTAAATGGATTCTAAATATGTTGTGTAATTCCTGTTTACATTAGGTTACTTGTTAGTTTATGTTTTGTTTAGAAAATTTGATTCGAACATGGGTTTATTCTGATACATGCTCTGATACGGTTATTTCCAGAGATTCAAAACCAGTTTAATTCCTTTTTTGTTATGTTTTCAATTGATATTTGATCCCCACATGTTACTTTTCCTATTAGCTAATCTTTTTCATTCAATTAAAGGCTCTTGGTTGTTTGAATGGGATTTTAAATACTAGGTTGGTTTCGAATTGGTTGTTTGTTGACTTAGTTCCGAAACTCCTAAAACCTGAGTTTTTCTTTCATCTGAACTGACTTGATTTCCTGAGATTCAGTTTGATAACCTGAGATTGAGTTTAGTATGTTAAGACTGTACATTGATTTCCCTTTTGTACTTGATAACTGAGTTCATTGTAAACTAAAGGTTCATGTGTTTAAAACCTAAGAATGTATTATTGAACTGAAATTGAATGTAAACCTGAGATTGTATTAACTGAGTTTCAGATGTTGGTTTATATTATTTAGTTTGTGAATTGATTTCCTTTCATTTATTTACATGTTTGTTAAACTGTTAACTATAAAGCTGAGATGGGGATTTTGTTTCCAGTTATTGGAAACCTAAAATTTTGATGTTCAAAACCATATTGTTTAGACTGATTTGATTTCCTTTGATCACTGTTAACTGAGATTAAGGTATAAAACCTGAGAATAGTTTTTTACCATATTGTTTACTTAACTGATTTTCCTTTTTGTTCTTTGATTCCTGTTTAGACATAAAACCTGGGATTTGGGTGTGTTTTCAATTCTTTGATAAACTGAGATTCAAAATGTATTAACAGGGTTGAATTCTTCTAGAACCTGTGATTTAAGTTCCAATTCTGTGAATGAGAGTTGGGGGTTTTGTTGAACTGCAAACTGATTTCCTTTCTCTCCTATACACTGTCAACACACACAATACACTCTATACTTACACATGTATACACTGTTTTATCCAAATTAGTTATACTGTTTTCCAGTTCCTGACACACACAACAGTGTCTCTTATTCTCACTATTTTCTTGCCACTGTTTGTTCCTCCATCACTCACACACATGCTAACATGCCTATGACACTAACACACCCTCTATCTATTATTCTCATGCCTCACGGCCCTCTACACTCACATGTAATCCCTCACACCCTCACTCTCTAGTCATACACACACATACACTTGAGCAAGTGAGTTCCCTTCTCTCAATACATATGTATGTGTATATGTTGAAGGGTATGTATAGGCATCCTATATTATGTATTATTGTACCTTATATATTAGTTATATATGTGAATGTGTGCATATATATATATATATGATATAGTGTATTATAGATTATGATATAGAAGTATTGGGTAATGTGGTATAGTGGCTATAGGATATGCATTCTAAGTTAGATTATAATCTATATACCAATGTGTGTATTGTTAGCTATAGTGTTAATCTTGTATAGATATGATTGGTAGGCTTGACATAGTATTGCCTTGAATAGCCTAGTAAACCTAGAATAGTCTTGCTAGACCTAGATTAGACAAGTTTGACTTAGATTAGACTTGGTTGACCTAGTTTGACTTCTAGGGTTGACCAAAGTTGACCAAGAGTTGACTTTGGTCTAGATTGGCCTAGATTCATGTAGAACGCATTGTAGTGCATTACGTTTCTATTCTGGACTTGTTGTGACTCGTACTGTTCTAAATAGGAGCCAGACACCACTCCTCGGACAGTACTTTCATCTCGGACTTTCAGATAGCAGGCGAGTACATTCTCTGATCTTTTTATACCTGTCTGGACTATATTCATGTTCTAGATTACTCTACATGATGCTGACACGTATCTTCACGGATTAGTACTATATGGATCCCCTCCTGAGATGTTATCCCTCTACGGGTGCATCGGGTATTTCATGCTCATGTACTTTATCATGTGCATCAGGTACTACTTGTACTCGTACTAGTTCATGTTTTTACATGTTCTCATGTGCTTTCATGTGCTTAGCATGTGCCTCATGTACTACTTATTACATGAGTTCACGTATCTTAGTTGTATTCATGTGCTTATGACATAACTTGAACGGATCCTTGTGTATTGATTGGGGCGGGGTGAGTAGAATTGGTTATGTGGACACAATCCCCAGTAGGTATTCATGTGCTCCTTATTTGTATTCATGTGCCCCCAAGCCGTTTACATAACCATATTGTACTCTAAATCACGTAGTCACTTACAGTCTCTACTATCATGTATTTACTTTTAGTTACAAAATATCTCCTGTTTACTTGTACTTCCATTTAGCACTTCCTGTATTTTACTATATTGCCTGATTTATTTTCCTAACCTGTTATGAACTGTTTGATAGATATGTGCTCATTCCCGTCCTGACTGGACCTGTTGAAATATTACAGAGGATGAGGCTGAGGCGTTCTGCCCTACTTACTACGGAGCCACACTAGATGATTGCTTGGACTTGGACCAGCAGCAGGATCCATTAGCAGTAGACGACACTCCATTAGTTTAGGATTTTCTTACTAGTTTGGATTACTGTATTAGACTTGAGATATTCTGAGATGTATTATTTTAGACACTTAGAATTCTGGATTGTATCTCTGTGATTCTCTGTTCTGGATATTTATCTTTCATTATCAATCTATCTTACCTGTTCTACCTTAGCTGTGGTTGAGTTATATTTCTGTTATGTCACCCCCATTCAGGGAGTATAACTGTTATTACCTTCAATTGTTAGTTGTTGTGACCTAGGATAGCATTCTACCGCCGACACTACGGCGTTGGCTGGACGTACCCACGTCTCGTGCCCTTACTCTAGGGTGCGGGTCGTGACACTATCAATGTGAGATAGGAGGGATACATGAGTTCCCTGGTTCAATGTATAACAGTAGGTAATAAAGTAGGGTCGGGCAAGGGTTTAATTGGAGTGGTGTAGGTGAATGAAGGGATATAGGACCAGCTAATACCTGTGCACTTAGTACATAGGCAATTGGTTTAGATGGATAGGTTAGATATCAGTTGAGAGGGATGGTTTAGACTGATACCTGTGAACATATGTGTGCACAAGAAATGCATTCAGTTGGGCACAACCAGTGCTTGTCTTGAGGCTTGACAGCCGAGGTAGGCCCTGGCTTGTGCCCAGTTTAATAGCAGTAGGAACTTGGGGTCTCGACCGTAGACAGGACAGCTCTGTGATTGACAAAGAGAGTTTGTGTAGGTAATTAGAGAAGGAAGGTAATGGGCAGGATGTATCAGTAAGGGGGGTTTCCTGTAATGAAAGAACAATGAGGTTATTAGTGAAGAAAGGATATAGAGGACAGAGCCTTGGAGGAACAACTGATTAGGATAACTAGCAGTTATCAAATAGAGGAGTATCAGTAGAAGACTGATTGGAAGGGGTTCTCCCTATCTGTGCATTCATAGGTAATTAGGAGGGGGAATTAAGTAGCAAGAAAATAGGGGAGATCACCCTATTACATGACATATTAATGACATTTGGGTTTGGGTATCCTCTGCAGGCAAGGTTTACCTTCATGAGATGAGCGAGGCCATTGGCCTATGAGATTAGAGGAGGAATGGAGGCAATAGCCTATACATAGAATATCAGTGAGTTGGGGAGTAATTACCTATGCATAGAACACATAACAGTAGCATGGATACGTACCCCTAGACCTAATCTACCCTAGGACACGACCACGAGACACTAGCTTAGACATGCTATTTCCTAGTGCTCTCGACACATATGCACGAGTCAGTGCTGTGCACATGTTTTCTGACATCAGCGTCTTGACACTGTATGGACACAATTTAACACAGGTTGGACACATATTGGATACTGTATTGACACATTATACACTCGAACCCTCTATTGTTAGTTTGATACATGTTAGTTGGTACTTGTTAATTGATACTTGTTAGTTAATATTAGTTAATTGACACCATGTTAGTTAATACCCTGTAAATTGATGCATGTTAGTGCTACCAAGTTAGTTTAATGCCATGTTAGTCACTAAACACACTCCACACATTCGCTACATAGCATGGCTTCCCTGTATTAGTTTAGCTTTCTGTCCACTTAGCATATGCCATCACATGCTCAATTCCCCTATAATTTGCATACATTTTACTTATGGTATCTGCCTTTAAGGTTGAGTGAGGAGGGTGGCCATGTTGTGTCTGTGTCTAGTTGATGAGTGAGTATATAGGGTATGGGGAAAACCTATAGGAGAGAGAATTGGCCATTGGTCTGGACATGAATGTGTGCCTTAGGAGGATCCAGCTTGCACTAAGGAGACCACCCTAGTTCCTAGACTAGATTGCTAGGGCTTTATTTATTTATTTATTGTGTTGTCTTGAGTTTGTATCTTTCAGATGTTATGTAGTAGTGTAGATAACACTTAGACTTATTTAATTTTTGGTTGTATCTCATTCTCTGGATTTTATATCTATCTTATCGTGCCATTTATCTACCTATAGTTTATGTGATTGAGTTATATCTTCTGAGATTGTCCATCGTTTGGATAGTATATTATATTATGTTTGTGAACTAGAACAGCGTTCTACCACCGATACTGCGGTGTGGCTGGACGTACCCACGTACTCATGCTCCTAAACCGGGAGCAGGTCGTGACACATTTTTAGTGGTAGCCCATGCAGGTCAAGATTCGCATTATTGCGAAGTCGTGGTAGTACGACGATGAGTTGTAATGCTGCGCACATGCGGTAAGAGATAATGAATAGGTTTTAGAATGAGAGGATACTCAATCACAGTTAGAAATTCCTTGAGAGATTCTTGGGACGACCCTTGAGAATCTCATTTTGAGCTTCGATTTAAAATCTTTTCTCTTATTTTGTTTGCCCTTACTCCTTATTATTGAATTTGGTTTTGATGGATCGTTGTTGATTTTAATTTTCCTATCGGGATGAATTTTATGATCTAAGTTACGGTATTTTTTGCTAACATATATTGACGGAAATAACAAGGAAGGTAAAACATCTACTTGGTTATGGAATCTAGAGTCTTCTATAGTCATATTAGCTGGCATGTCGAAGATATAGAGTCTAATTTTGGATGTATTTCTCGGGTGTAGAAATTTAAGGTTTTTGCAGCCAAGCATGCGGCAATGCAAAAATTTTAAATACCATAATTTTAGAGGTATGTACCTTAGTTGCGAACTCGGCCTTGCTTACTAGTGTGGCGAGGATTCTGAGTATCATGATTTTGGACAGACGCATATGATTATCAGATTGTATCTTGAGAAGGTTTTTAAACATGTCATCTCTATCGTACCCTTCTATTGTAATTTTTTTTTTGTTTTACATCATCAAATAACTTAGGAGATAAATTCAGTTAATTAGTCTAATTCCTTGTGGAACTTTATTTAGATATAATTCTTTCATAGCATAATGATTTGATAACTTGTGTTAGGCCTTTATCTTAGAGATGATCGTATAGCTTTGGCATTAGAATAATAACCCTTGTAGCTAGTTCTCTGCTGATTATAATTACCAGTTTTCACATAGGAGGTTAGTCTTCCTTACAGCCTTTGATGATTTTTTGCTTTTCCTTTCTACTTTCAGTATGGCACCCATGACCGGAGCCTGTCCCTGAGCGTAGTCGCAGTTTCAGATATGACTGAGAGCGTATTTTCACCTCCTATTGATCAGGAGGTAGTGACCCCTCCGACTGACCAGAAGGATAGTAGGATGTATATATTGATGGTTAGAACAGTAATATTTCGTAGGTGTACTTTAGAAATAACAAGGATATTCGAGGTCGGTTTGTTTTTATGAACTTGAATAATTTTAGGGTACTGATTCTCGAGATATTTCACTTAAGGTTGTGATACTAAATTTAGGAATTTAGAAATGGAGAAGAGAATTTAACTGTAATGCGATGATGATACAAAATTGCATAAGATGTTGGTAAGAGGATGACTAGAAACAGAGTGAACACAAGGATTTTGAGTTATAAAAAAATAAGGAAGAAGAGTTTTAACAAGAGCATGATTCATGAAAAGTGCCTTAGGGATTAAGGCCCCGCCTCCAGGAGGGAGTTCTAGTCACCAGACCTAGTTGGAGGTGAGTTCTTGACCTAGACCTTTGCATATCTAGCTGATTGCTGCACCCTACCATATTGTTGTATGTTTGATACCTTATGATTGCTTTGTGCGGTAGTATGACTAGTATGGCTAGATTAGACCCCAGACTGATATTGTCTGCCATGACCCTGTATGCTATTCTTTCAAATTGCATGATTTAGGTAAAGTTTTCTGAGACCATGATTGTTGTGGGCATGACCCAAAGAGGAGTATGAGCAACCTAATTTTGATGACAAAATTTTTCTAGGGGAAAAGACTTGTAAGTACCACTTTTCCAAAATGAGGGTAATTTTGAACTTTTATAAAATTGATCATTAAATAATAGGATTTAAATCATCTTAATGATTTATGGTGAATTTTGATTATTTTAATACTATTTAATTTAGTGTTTTATGACTTTGGTCTTTTATTAGTGTAAGCTTAGAGCTGCTTAGCCTGGAGACTAACCATGACCATGGAGACCTAACCATGTGATTAGATTAGCTAATTACCACTTTTTAGGCTAAGGGTATTTTGGTCACTTGTGACATTTGAATTATTTGAATTTTGATTAATTAATAATGTACTAATTGATGTATTAGGACTTAACCTAGTTGCCCTAATCTAGATATTGATCATGAGCCTATATATTAGATTAGTAGGTTCCAACTAGATGACAAGGTTAGTAATATCCAGATATTAAGCCTAAGTAGATATTTAGCTTGGAAACCCTAATTTACTTGGGCCTTTACTAGAAAGGCTTGAACTACACTATGTAGAGGCCTTTAATTCAATTGAACTTCAACCCTAACCCTAGGGATACATCTATGGCCGGCCAAGAGGCTACCCGTTGCCTATATAACATCTCATTAGCCTCCATCTTGCCTCTTTTATCACAAACCCTAACCCTAATAGTGTTCTTCCCCAAATTTGCCCCATTTCACCAAATCAACTCCAAATTGAGCCTAATCAATTGCAATATACTCCCCTAGTGTGGAAGAAGCATCTAGAAGCAAGCTAGCAAGGATTTGGAGCTTGGTGACCATTGCAAGCAGAGTGATTTTGGTCCCAAGTGCATTTACATTGAGATTCCAACTCTCAATAGGTAACGGCCTCTAAACCTATTAATTTTCTAATTTCTTTCGATAGATGCATTCATTTATGGTCTACCTAGCCCTAGGCCAAGTTTGGTTAGAAATTGGATCCATTTAGGATACGTATTGGAGGAGTATCAGAGCTAATTATGTGTAGATTGCAAATCTCCATGACTGAGTCAATTTTGGATACGTTTGTGTCGTATTTTGGACACGGGAATGCTCGTACATGCTGTGCTGCATTGCCCTACTGCCACGAGTCTCGTACTCGATGGACACGACACGTAGACACGTAAAAATTGGTGGGTAGCTGGGGGCCATGTCTAACATCATGTCCACAAAATTCGAGGTAGTTTGATTGAGTGGTTGGGAAGTAATCGAGCTCGCACTTGTTCTGTACTATCTGCACACACGCAAATTTGATGCTCTATATGGGGTTCATTTTTGGACACGACATGTCTAGGACATATAACAGTATCATGGACACGTACCCCTAGACCTAATCTACCCTAGGACATGACCACAAGACACGATCTTGGATACGCTGTGTCCTAGAGCTCTCGATACATGTGCATGAGACAGTGTTGTACACAGGTTTTCTGACACTAGTGCCTTGACACTGTATGGACACAATTTGACATAGGTTGGACATGTATTGGACACTGGATTGGTACATAATACACTCGAACCCTCTTTAGTTTGTTTGATACATGTTAGTTGGTACCTGTTAATTGATACTTGTTAGTTTATATTAGTTAATTGACACCATGTTAGTTAATACCGTGTAAATTGATGCATGTTAGTGCTACCAAGTTAGTTTAATGCCATCTCAGTCACTGCACACACTCCACTCATTCACTACGTAGTATGGCTTCCCTATATTAGTTTATCTTTGTATCCACTTAGCATATGTCATCACATATTCAATTCCCCTATAATTTGCATACATTTTACTTAAGGTATCTGTCTTTGGGGTTGAGTGAGGAGGGTGGCCATGTTGTGTCTGTGTCCAGTTGATGAGTGAGTATTATATGGGGTATGGGGAAAACCTGTAGGAGAGAGAATTGGATATTGGTTTAGACATGAGTGTATGTCTTGGGAGTGTACACATGTGTCTGTGTGTGTCTATGAATAGTCGATATTGGTTAAGGTGTGATATTGGGTTAGAAGACTTGTCTTATATCAATCCATAGTGCATTAGGATTTCCTCCTTAGGTATCTGCCCTCTAATTGTCTAACCACTGACACTTGTTTGTATTACACTTCATTTCCATATTGCATGTCCTAATATCTGTCCCACTATGGATATGATCCTGCAGACACTTTAGATCAGCCTTAGCTGTTGTGGCTTAGTTGTTATATTGTATTAGTTCATATAGGAGGTTAAGTCTAGCTCCCCTTCATGATTAAACCATAGTGTTTAGTTGCAGCCTCGACTACACACATCTCCATATGTATCTTTGACTGATACCCTTGAGTATCAGTCTAATACCAGGATGTTTCAGTCCATTTTTTACTTAAAGTCTGCTCCCTGCATCTGAAATGGTCCATCTTCATATCCCTTAGGTTCAGTTTATAACCCATGTTGTATCCACCTTCATATCACCTTGGTTGTCCTTTTGAACCAATGTTTATGTCCGCTGCATATTAGATAGTATCCTGCTTGTCCTAATGTCTAGGCCACTTTGGGCAGTATTAGGACTTGAGCTCATTCCTTGCTTGGCTTGGTTCAAACCACAATTGTATTTAGAGATTGCAACCACCCATTGACCCTACTAACTTGGAAACCTAGTCTAGAGATGTAGACCAGGCATTCTAGTTTACAGCCGGTAAGGTCCTGTTATCTTGCTTACCTGAATACATATTTATGATAACCATGTGATGGATAAGTGTTTGTGATATATATATATATATATATATATATATATATATATATATATATATATATATATATATATATATATATGGGTTAGAGTGTATGAGATAATTTTGATGTAGAGTTGGCTAGGCACCTATATATGCTATAGGGATATTGGATAACTTGAGTTATACTGTGTGTATATGGTATCCATAGAATATGTTAGCCTAAGTGCAGAAAAGTATTGTGCGTTAAAAGGAAATCGGATGGTAAGTGAGAGGATTTGGCATGTATGCAATGTAGAGTATGTTTATAGGTATTAGAATGTTAGTGTATTAGGCCAATAATAACACATAGGTTGATGTACCTATATATATGATATATAGATAAGGATATTTGTGATGTACTTATGTATATAAGATAAGGGTGAAGTTATATATATATATATATATATATATATAAAATATATATATATATATATATATATATATATATATATATATATATATATATTATTATTATTATTTTTTGAAGACATTTTTCAGGCCATCCGCGAGGCAGAGGACGATGTCCATCGTGCTGAAATTGGGTTCTTGAACAATGGATCCCCAGAAGCCAGGACTGCTCTTAACCTCACCAAGGCTATCCTCAAATTACGCCTCAAAGTAGAGACTGACTTTGCAGAAAGCTAGGCTCAAATTGGACAGCGAGGGGGACAACAACTCGAGCTACTTTCACGCTTGCGTCTCAATGGTCGCAGACAGAATCTTACTCTGTATCAAATTGTGGACAACAATGGGATCATCATCAAAGACCACAAGAGTATCCAAGCGGGAGCGGCAGAGTACTATTCCATAATGTTCACCAAGGAGACTGTCATCAAGGACCGGACCTTCCTTGAGGAAATTCCTCATCTCATAAACGACGAAGACAACACCTTGCTAGAGTTTCCTTCATCCGAGATAGATGTAAAAGAAGCCGTCTGGGCTCTCGACGAGCATAGTGCCCCCGATCCGGACGGGTTTTTGGGAGTTTTCTTTCGATCCTACTGGGACATTATTAAGGTTGACATTCACGAAGCGGTCACTGCTTTCTTTCAAGGCTCGAGGTATCCTAGAGCCATCTCTAGCACCAACCTGATCCTCATCCCGAAGAAAGGAAACCCGGAGACATTCCACGATTTTTGCCCCATCAGCCTCTGCACCTTCACCAACAAGATCATATCCAAGATCGTAGCCTCCTGCATGTCTTGTCTCCTTCCCAAGATCATCTCTGAGGAGCAGAGCGGTTTCATTCGCGGCAGGAACATCTAGGATAATATTATGCTAGCTCAAGAGTTGATCACCTGTATGAAGTTTTCGGCAAGAGGGAGCAACATTGCTATCAAATTAGACATGGAGAAGGTTTATGACAGACTGGATTGGCAATTCATGATCTAGGTCTTCAGAGCCTTCGGTTTCTCCGAAACCTGGACCAATATTGTCTGGCGATCGATCTACAACTCCTGGTTTTCAACGGTGATCAACGGTTAGGCAGACGAATTCTTCAAATCGAGTCGCATGGTTAGGAAAGGTGACCCTCTGTCATCCACCATCTTTATCATTACTGTCGATGCCTTGAGCAGGAATATTAACAAAATGGTTAGCACTACCAACTTCCACCACTACCATACTGCCAGTGGCTTCCCTATTATCACCCACCTAGCCTTTGCTGACGACATCCTCATTTTCTCCTCCGGGGATGTCGGGTAGGTGGAGGTGGTCCACAACACTCTCCAGAGATACGCCAGGTGTTCGGGCAGAAGCTCAACCCGGATAAAAAGCATCTTACACTCATCACAAGATCCCTAGAGAGCACGATGACACCCTTTCCAATTCTACCTCTTTCCCCATCAAGCATCCGCCATTCAACTATCTTGGATGCCCCCTTGTGTATGGGAAATCTAATCTGGTATATTCGAGGAACTGATCAACCGCATCAGGAAGAAACTTGAAGGATGGCATAACAACACGCTATCCCCGGGTGGTAAGATGGTGCTTATCAAGCACATCCTCACATCGATTCCCATCTACACCCTAGCAGCATGCTCTCCCCCTAAGAAAGTCCTTAATTTGATCGAGAGCATCTTCAGTAACTTCTTTTGGAGGAACAGTGACGGCAACAACAAACATCATTGGGCTAGCTGGGATACCATGGTACGGCCGACCGGTGATGGGGGTCTGGGATTCACCAAACTTTCCTACATCGTTAAAGCCTTCTCAATGAAACTGTGGTGGAAGATTCGTACCGCTCAGAACTTATGGACTAGATTCATGAAGGACAGATACTTCAAGCATATTCACCCGACGAAGGCCATTTCCAATAGCAGATCTTCTGCTGCGTGGCGCCGTACACTTACCGGCCGCTCTCTTGCCGAATCGGTCATGAGGCTGATAGTGGGCAACGGAGAATCATCAGCTTTCCTAGATCAATGGGTGGGAGACACCTTACTTTTGACTCTCTCGGAAGCCCACAGGTACTGCAAGATCATGGACATGTGGGATCCCATTGATAATGATTGGAACTGGCCCATAGTGCGGGACTGGGAAGACCCAGCGGCGATCGAGTCCATCCGTCGCGGTGGGTTGACGATCGGGGCCAACGCTGATGAGTTTCGATGGCAGGAGGACGCCTCAGGATGCTTCTCGGTCAGATCGACCAGGAACATGGTCTGTGGCCCGGTAACACCTTGCCCTAGCATTGCTCCATTCTGGCAGACATACATCCCCAAGAAGTGGTCCTTCATCATTTGGAGAGCCAGGCGTAAGATCCTCCCCACCGATGATCCCCTCACCACGCTCGGCTACAGCCTTGCGTCCACATGTACATGCTGCTCCGACCGTCAATTGGAGACAGTGGACCATATCTTCTGCCATTGTGAACTTCCGGTGATGGTATGGAGTTTTCTCTCCCAATGCTGCAGGATGTCCCTTGGGGCTGGGGGCTACGAGAAGCGTGTTGGGGCTTGGGGAGAGGCATCCCATGGCCACTAGATCGTGGCTGCAGCTGCAACGTGGATGATATGGAAGAATCGTAACAAGGCAAGATATGTGGGCCGTCAGTACACCGTAAACCTTCTCATTAAGGAGACCATCAGGCAGTGTTACAAGAGGAGATCTCTCTGCAACCACGTCCAGACGGTCTTCTGGAACTACCTTTTTTCCCCGGTTTAGCCGTTTCGGAATCCTTTTCTCTCCTTCTTTTGTTAGTATACGTGTATAGGCTTCAGGATTTTGCGCCTTCTGGTATACTTGTATAGCTTCGGCTTTTCAGTCTTATGGAATAAAATGGGTAGGTTTTGTCATATATATATATATATATATATATATATATATATATATATATATAATATATATATATATATATATATATATATATATATATATATATATAGCAAATCACTCGATATCGGGTTAAGCTAGTGTTTTCAGTAGCTTTTTCGAATGCTAGGGGTAACATATGGGTCCTAGCTGAAGCAAACTGTGATATTACTCATGTGGAGTCATATGATCAGGCTGTTTCTGTTCGATTGATTGACCCTATGTTACCGGTTGAGACATTTATCTTTATTGTGCATGGAGACAATAAGAAGGAAGGTCGCAGGCTATTATAGGAGAGGCTTCTTCAGCTGCAAAGCTCGCATAGCCTACCATGGATAGTTGGTGGCAATTTTAATGTTGTTCTTAAATCAGAAGAAAAACTGGGGGGCAGACGAGCGGATGAAATGTCCATGCAGAATTTCGCAAATTTTTAGTTGGCGGCAGGCTTAGCTGACCTGCCTTACACTGGGAGCTCTTTTACTTGGGTGAAGTCCGAGAAAGCTGATCATCGTACGTCACGGTTGGATCGTGTGTTCTTGGACTCTATATAGCAACATTTGGCCCCCTGTACGATTGAGGAACATTTAAATCGAACTGAATCGGATCATGCTCCAATTCTTGTTCGATTGTTAGCTCAACGACAAGGAGGTTTCAAGCCATTTTGATTTATGGATTTCTGGGCAAAACATTCAGATTTTCAACAGCTAATCTCCGATGCTTGGAACTCAGTGGATCATCGACATGGCCTTACCAGGGTCGCGCTTCGATTGGATGCTTGCAGGAAGGTTCTTTCGCAATAGAGTCGAGCTACCTATGGAGATCTTTTTCAAGCAGTAAAGGATGCTATGGACAAGGTGTTAGCAGCAGAGCTTGCTGTTCAGGCAGATGGCTCGGAGAGGAACACAATTGCGCATGGCCAAGCCGTTGCTTTACTGAAACAACGAGTGAAGATCGAGGAGGATTTCTGGCGTCAAAAGTCTAGGTTGAAATAGGATTTAGAAGGTGATAAAAATTCGGCGTATTTCCACGATTGTGTGAATTATAAGAAGAAGGCGCTCAGGATACACACTATATCTACACCGAATGATACCTTGTTGGTTGAGAATTCTCACATTAAAGCATATGCGGTAGAATATTTCTCTGTATTGTACCAGAGGGGAGAAATCAAAGAGGAGGATGAATTTCTTTCGGCAATCCCCTGTTTGGTGAAGGATGATGACAATGATACACTGATTGCATTGCCGACTAAAGAGGAGCTGTTTGCAACGATTAAATCGTTGGACATGAATAGCACGTCGGGGCCAGATGGGTTCACTCCTAAATTTTTTCTTAGTACTTGGGAGATCGTAGGAGATGATATCACAGAGGCAGTCGGTATGTTCTTTGATGGGTTTTCGCTACCAAGAGGTTACCAATACTTCATTGGTGTTGATCCCCAAGATTAAATAGCCGAAGTATTTTATAGATTACCGACCGATTAGCCTATGTTCGGTTCTAAACAAGATCATTTCGAAGACCCTAGCTATCCGATTGGCTTCAATTCTGCCGAGGCTCATTTCCTCCGAACAGAGTGGTTTTGTTCGTGGTCGAAAAATAGTGGATAACATTGTGCTTGCTCAGGAGATTGTAGCAAAGATGAACAAGAAGCATTGGGGAGGTAAT
Organism: Iris pallida; assembly: GCA_029216955.1. Taxonomy (NCBI): domain Eukaryota; kingdom Viridiplantae; phylum Streptophyta; class Magnoliopsida; order Asparagales; family Iridaceae; genus Iris; species Iris pallida. Next base: position 20,418 of record JANAVB010010817.1, read on the forward strand.
GTTGCAATCAAATTGGATATGATGAAGGCCTACGATCGATTAGATTGGAGATTTCTGTAGAAAGTACTGCGCAAGTTTGGATTTCATAACAAGCGGGTTGATATGATGCTTCGAATCCAAAACAATGTATGGTTTGCTCCTCTTATCAATGGGGAATCGGCGGGCTATTTTCAGGCGTGTAGGGGTGTTCGTCAGGGAGACCCATTGTCTCCTGCGTTGTTCATCCTCGCGACGGAGGCTCTGTCCCGGAGTTTGAAGTTACTGCCGGCGATCGACGGGTTTACTCCGTTTATTTCTCCTAGGGGATGTGCCCCTATAACTCATTTATCATACACTGATGATGTGTTACTATTTTCAACCGGGGATCTTCGTTCATTAGCCTTGATCCAGGACACATTGCACAGATACGAGGATGCTTCAGGCCAAAAAATCAATGTTGCTAAGACAACATTATATGTCTCAACAAAGACGTCACCAGATAGGGTTGCTGAATTGGTGGATCGCACAGGATTTACAATTACCTCCCTTCCATTTATATATTTGGGTTGTCCAATGGCTGCTGGACATCAAAACTCAGGTATGTATGAAGATCTTATTCATAAGATTCGATCTAGAGTGGAAGGATGGCATAACAAGCTTTTGTCCCCTGGAGAGAAATTGGTATTACTCAAATCGGTTCTTACATCAATACCGGTGTATACACTTGCTGCTTGCAATCCTCCATGTACGGTTTTGAAGCGCATTGAAGCCATTTTCAGCAATTTCTTTTGGGGGTCGATCCAGGGGGCTCCTAAACGAAGATGGTTGGGTTGGGAGAGCATTGCTAGAACAAAGTCAGAGGGAGGTCTTGGAGTAAAGAGGCTAGAAGACATTATGAAGGCCTTCTCAATCAAACTATGGTGGAAATTTTGATCTCAAGATAGTCTATGGGTGCAGTTTTTTATGACTAAGTACTGTTCTCAGATGCATCCGAGTACAGTCAGGATCACGTCGAACTCTTCTCATGTCTGAAAAAGATTATTGGAAGGCAGGGAGTTAGCTGAACAACATATAATGCAGGATGATTTGGGGATACATTGGCGTAGACAGTGTGGGAGATTCACCCTTGCCGTGGGATATCTCACGTAGACAGTAGCCACTTTCTCCAGCATTCATTTACATATGGGGGACGTGCATTCCGTACAAATGGTCAATATTGCTATGGTGAGTTTTACATAACAAACTTCCAACAGATGATCAGATAATGAAGCTTGGTTTTAGTATGGCTTCCCAGTGCCACCGTTGTGTGAATACCTCGGTTGAAACCATAGATCATATTCTCAACTTTGGGGAAATGGCAAGGGAAGTTTGGGTTGCGTTGTAAGGAGTCTTTCACATCTCATGTGGAGGCCGTTCACTGGATCAGAGGCTACGTCAGTGCTGGCGTGGGGGTAAGCTGCATCATAAGCAGATATATGTAGGGGCGGTGGTTTGGGTTCTATGGAAAAACTGCAACAAATGGCGATATGAAGGGTATAAATTCTCATCGGACATGCTAGTGCAGGAGATACATAGGCAGATTGGCAAAGCCTCAGTGAAGTGCAAGCATTAGAGTTGTAGTTTACTCGTATAGTTTTGTTCTTAGTAGTGACACGATTGTAACCTGAGTTGGAACTCTTCTAGTACTCAATAAAATTCTAGTGTTAAAAAAAAAAATATATATATATATATATATATATATATATATATATATATATAGGTGATGTGTTTTATGTATGTATCTTAGTTTGAGATAGCCTATAAATGACCTAGAAATTAACTCACTAGGGCTAAAATGACTTGTTGACTAGAGTTTGACTAAACCCTATACTTGACCTAATTTGACTAGAATATTGACCATAATTGACCAAGAGTTGACTTTAACCTAGAATGGCCTAGAATTATGTAGAATGCATTGTAAATTTCAATTATCATATGTTTGAACTCTTTACAACCTGTATTGCTCTAATAGGGATCCGTGGCTTCAGTTTGGACATCTATACATATTAGTTGTTCAGGTTATCAAGCGAGTACATTCTTTGATCATTTTCATTCATGATAGTATCTATATTCTTGCTTTAGACTACTTTACTTGTTGTTGTCACGTTGTTATCACAGATTGGTACTATATGGATCTTTTTATTTGATGTTATCCCCCTTAATGGGTGCATCGGGTACTTCATGTCATGTTTTTAATGTACATCATGTGCTTCATGCATTCGTGTTATACATGTACTCTCATGTGCAATCATGTACGCTCATGTGCTCTAATGTACTTTTATGTGCTCTCATGTACGCCATGTTCTCACATGTGCCTCGTGTATAACCAACAAATCATGTACGTAACGTAACTTGACTGGATCCTTGTGTATTGATTGGGGGTAAGGGTGAGTATAAATGGTTATATGATCTTTTTCTATCATGTGCAACTCTGTTACTTCATGTACAACTCGGTTACTTATCATGTGCAACCCAAGCCGACTACATAACCATCTTGTGCTCTAAATCACTTATAGTTCACTTATAGTTCTTATTTTCTATAAAACAATTATATGTACTGAGATTTGTTTATTTTAACTGCTCATGTACATCCCTCTTTACAGTGTTTCTTGTACTTCATGTACATTTCTTTACAGTTTATGTATTTTATACTACTGCTTGTTATATATTTTTGCCATGTTTTGGATCTGTTTTGGAGATATATGCTAGTTCCTGTCCGGATTGGACCCGTTGACAAAATATTATAGATAACTTGGAGGACCTTGGCACTACCCTATGGAGCTGCCGTAGACGACACTTGCGACTTGGACCCTCAGGAGGATCCAGCTTGCACTGAGGAGAGCACGCTAGTTCCTAGACTAGATTGCTAGGGCTTTATATTACTTATTGTGTTGTCTTGAGTTTGTATCTTTCAGAAGTTATGTAGTAGTGCTGATAACACTTAGACTTATTTCATTTCTGGTTGCATCTTATTCTGTGGATTTTATATCTATCTTATCGTGCCATTTGTCTACCTTTAGTTTATGTGATTGAGTTGTATCTTCTGAGATTGTCCTCCATTTGGAGAGTATATTATATTGTGTGTTCGTGACCTAGAACAATATTCTATCGCCGAAACTGCGACGTATGCTGGACGTACCCACGTACTCGTATCCCTAAATCGGGTGTGGGTCATGACTGGAATACTTATTGTATGGACTCAAAAACCTATAATTGGACTCATACATCTTAGAAATGGCCAGTTTAACCAAGTTATACTAGTTGATCTAATGTTTACCTAGTTTGACCAATTTGACGTAGAATTGACTTTATGACCTATGATTGGACTTGTTTGACTTGTTTTCGTTCAAAAACTTGGCATTGATACAATATTTGTAAACTCCCTCCCTAAATATATACATGTTTATTTACATATTTGATATCTTGGTGTTTTATTTAGGTAGTAATTAGCTTATACAATATGTATATAGAGTAAAGTAAAGACTAGCAAGTAGCTGCTAGTCCCTTAGGTATACTGTATATTTTTAGTATTTAAAATATCCTAGTAGCATTTGAGTTTTGGGAATATTTTAGAAATTATTTGAAATATTTGAGTGATAAATGAGTTAGGCGGTGAAAGGATAAATCAATTAGTTACTTAAAAATATTTTTTTGATTTTGAGTTAAAGGTTACTTTATTATTATTAATTCTTATTAGAGAATATGATAGAACTTACATAAATATTATATATATATATATATATATATATATATATATATATATATAAATTTTATATATATATATATATATATATATATATATATATATATATATATATATATATATATATATATTTTAAATATATATATATATATTTTACATATATATATATATATATATATATATATATATATATATATATATATATATATATATATATATATATATATATGTAAAATATATATATATATATATATATATATGTAAAATATATATATATATATATATATATATATATATATATATATATATATAATATATATATATATATATTTAAAAAAAATATATATATATATATATAAAATATATATATATATATATATATATATATATATATATATATATATATATATATATATAATATATATATATATATATATATATATATATATATGTATGTATGTATTTATATAGTGGTATCCTTAGATATACTAAATTTTTTTTACAAAAAGAATGACTTAACTTACTGTTCCCTCTGGGAACAATAAGCTTAATAGCCCGATAGATAGGGGCGCACGATCGGGAAATCTCAAGAAGAGATTTGATCAACCAAATCTCGCCAAAAGATTTCGACAATCCCACCTTAATCCTAATCCCTAATGGATTCTCCCCAGGCCTAGATAGCCCTACAAAGGATCGATATAGAATATGACTCGAAATAAGCGATAGAAAACCCAACATATATACTGCCATCGAGAAGCTTTCTTTGTGAAATACTCTCTCGACATTGTGCCCCAACCCGAACTATCAGCCCTAGAGTGACGCCGGTAATCCTGTGAGTGCACACGACCGCCTGCAAGCCATCGTCGGCCACCGCAGCGTCGCCACGCCGCTCAAACCCGACCAGATAGAGGCCACACTGTTCTCTGCAACACAACCCAGGTACGAAGGTTTTGAACCTGATTCCCTTCTGTATGCTCGATCAATTTTGATTTTATAACTTCACGTAGATAGCCAATATAACCCACTTTAAATTCCTTCAAAGTGATTTCGACATCGTCCCCTTGATCGATTGCGAAATTCACGTAAAGTCGAGCAAAATTTGACCCAAAACAGTATATAAAAATAGTTTAAAAACCCAATTTGGAAGCCGAGTTTCGATCTGTACATTAGGGTTATGGATGAACTAGTTGGAGATAGTCATAAACAACATAACCAGGAGTGAAACGCCTCTGTTAGATCGAAGTTTCGATATTTATGCAGGATGTAATTCATTGATGAAGTTGACAGAAAAACTGCTATTAAAATATTAAAATTTAAAAACTTTTCCCGATACGGCATGCGCCCCGATAAATCGGGCGACGTGGTCGCGCACTATACGCCTCGAAAGGTGCGTATGGATGTTGCTGACATGTGGGAACTGACGGAACCCAATTTCGTTGTGTATGCGCGACAAAATCAGTATGTATCCGTCGAGATACCCCGTATCGACCTTTTGTAAACTTAGCCATAACTTCGTGTACGTTCATCGGATCGATACGAAACTTGTGCCATCAGGACCGAATCATTTTTGTGGTCCTGTGTACCAAGTTTGGCCCAATTCTAAGAAGATTGACCGGAATGCCAATTTGGCGGGCCCGCGACCGATCCAACGGGCAATTTTGTGCACGGCTCATCGGAATCCAAAATTGGACATACCGTTGGGTTCATCTCCTCAAACCGGATCCGTAGATATGTAGTTTGATGACTTTAGAGACCATAGACTTTGGCACGCGTTTCGTTGTAAAATGTGTCCAACGACGTATATCGTTTTGACCCAAAATTTTCATTTTGTCCCTGTTCCAGAATTAGACTTTTGGAAAGGCATTTCCTAGGTATATCACTTATTCCGAGTACGTTCTTGATGTTTGTTTCAGCATCCAGAGTTGTTTGGAGATTGTGACATTTCTTTTGCTGATATTGTGATTCTTGGACTTGCCATCTTCGTACCACCAGACAAGATACCTTGCCACCTTACTCTGTGATTTATCTATTCTTATTTTCAGTTGTTATTTTTAGTACTTCTTATTTATTGTTATTATAAAATTGTGCGTCCAAGTCACACTTGGATGCAAGCGACTCTATCGGTCGTTTTCTTGCTTTTTTATTTCTCTTGCATTGATTTAGTCTTGTGACCACCCATTGATGATGATGTATTATCTCAACGGCCTTGACACGTGATCATCACGAGTTGTGAGTTATATGTAGAACATATGCTCGCGTAGTCGGCTGGCCACCGATACGTATGAGGCGTACGACGGATAGGAGTAACTGCCAATAGAATTGCATGCTAGTAGACTTGGCAGTTACTAGAGGTCTTATGAGTCATGGATGTGACCTTACTAGGCATTGGGTGGGGAGAACAGTTCCTTAACATATGGGCCATATATGCACTTTTCTATTCCTGATCCTGCTGGCCTCTGACATTCGATGAATGTTATGCTTTGAGGTCCCTGGTATCCTGGTGGGACTATACCTGAGTTTCCTGCAGCTAGAGTGCTCATGTGTTGAAGGTTTGTTCTTAACTGCATTATCATTGTAGAACTGGTAGGCACCCTATTTGTATTCATCTCTTCCTTATATTATATATCACAGTTTATATGGCATGGTATTTTCTTGTATCTTGTTACGTCCCGCTGAGGACCTGGTTATCTCACCAGGGTTAGACGAGTTTCCGCAGGAGTACGGAGCGACACTGGATCCATCCTACATTGATGACGAGGCATCTTTTGTTGATTTCTAGTCTATTCATCTATTGAGACATTTGTGGATATTTTACATCTCATTTTCTTTATATTTTATGGAGGTTGGACTCCGATCACTGAGACTATTTATCATAGTTGTTTGGAGTGGACATGTCCACTCGGCTATCTCTTTATTACACTCATTTATTATTTGTACTATGTTATCTTCTGTGTTGAGCTATGATAAGATTTAGATGGTTATATTCTGGCCAATGATTATTTATTATACATACTGCTTATGTACGTATACGAGGATTCTATATATTGGAGTATTCTTCGTATATGTTGTCACTACCACATTTCTAGCTTGAGGGTATTTTGGTCATTTTTAAAATTTTGGAAAATATTTGGAATTATTTTGTATTAATTAGAATTATTGGAATTTAAGTGATTTTTAGTATAATTTAATTTAGTGCTATTCTTGACTTTGACTCATGGTGACTTAGGGGACTGTCCTAGAAGCTAACCCTAGTCATGACAACTTGGTTAGATTATGAAACCCTAGTTTAACCTAAGTTAGTGATATCCTAGTTATTAGAATTAATTTGGGGAAAATAGGATATTGATTAGGTTAGATAATGACTTGTGATTTCATAAGTCATGACTTATGGCTTAGGCCCATAGGCAACTAGTGAAACCCTAACCCTAGCCCTACACTTGCTTGGCCGGCCAACCTAGGTATTCCCACTCTATTTAATGTCTCTTCCACTTAGGGCTAGCCTCCTTTAGGAAAATATCAAGTTTGAAAATAGAGGTAAACCCCATTCTTCCCCAATCCCTATCTCTTCCATTTCAACTCCCTTTCCTTTCAAATTTCTTGCAATAGGTTCTAATCTCTGTTTATTTCCTGACTATGGTGAGAAATTTCAGTGGAGGAGCAATTTGGAGGAGTTTGGGTAGCAAGAGGAACACCCCTCTTTGAAGCTTTTTGCACTTTTTCACACACCTAGGTAATTCCTAATCCTCTCCGTAAAATAGTGATTTAAATGCATGAATAGGAAGCCCTAGGAATACCCTAACTGTTGGTATAGGCATTTCTAGGTTTTGTGTCCAATATGTGTCCGTATCGGACACGTATCAGTGGCATACCTAAGTGTTTGATAAAATGACATAGTGGGCATTTCTTTCTCGTTTGCTATTTTTGTTTGAATAGAAATTTAGGGTTTGATGTTGCTTGTCAATTTTTGTTAGACTGAGGTGGTTGTGGTGTCGTGTCGTGTCGTATTGGACACGGGAACACACTGGATTCAGCACACACGCACGCACGTAGCAGTCCCCTGTTACTCGGGGGCCACAGCACACTGGACACACCACGTGGACACGGAAAACTCGACACACGGGTCGAGGCTGACCCTGACACAAGGCTCCCAAAGTTTCGTGAGTCCTTGTATCGTATCGGATACGCATTTACGAGTGCACTGGCCGTGCACTGTGTGGGTTCAGCCGACTTTTTGGCACTGATACGTGTGTCGTGTCACTGACACACGTATCGTGGACCCATATCAGGGTGTCAGGACCCTAGACCTAGACACACTCGATACTGGGACACAAGCTCAGGTCTTGTGTCGTGTCGTGTCACGTACACGAGGTCGATGAATACGTGCACGAGGCTGTTTTACACTGTGTTCAGTCTGATTATTTTTCCTGTGTTTAAATTCCATTTTAATTATTTAAATTATGATTTTAATTGCCAATTAATTTTTTGAACATGTGTATTAGTTCATAGTAGATTAGTTTTACTTGTTAGAATAGGTTGTTTGATAAGAAATGGAATATTTGATGTTGAGTATGGGTTTCGAATGTAATGGACTGATACCATTGATACTCAATTTCCCTAAACTTAAATCCCATTTTAAACCTGATTTTAGATTGATGTTTCAGTTGTCATTGATCCTACAAATGTATCAGTATCTGTTAAATAGGTTTTATACATTAAATTAGGTCTTATGTTTCATAAACGGATTTTTGTCATGTGAGTTGGGACTTTATATGTTGACTGATTCCATTTCTTCTTAAATACCTGAATTGATTTCCTTTCCTTATCTGAGCATTGATTCATTCCTTTTAACTGATTTCGAATGATCAATTTAAGGCCAATTGTAACACCCCAGTCCTAAAGTACGTAGGACTAGGATACGTATACATACCAGCTACGCATCGAGAGGACTCCAGCTCGGCTCTAATACGTATAAGTTGTCTGGTTATTCTATATTAACTATATCTCAATCCATATAATAATGATAAATATGACGAATCAAGTGCAGTAAGGCTGATCAGGCCATGATACACTGATTCTATATTAGATAAATATGTTAGAGTGAATCCCCAATAACACATTTATCATGAACAAGCTAAAGCAAAAATGGAAGCTTGTACAAGACTAGGCTATAATGTAGCAAGAATCAAATATAGGACAAAACCGAAATACGAAAGATATGATAATAACACACTATGTATACCTGAAGTCTCGGTGTAGCAAACATCATCCATCAGTGTACCGTGCCATCAACTAATACCTGGAGAGATCACCAGGTCCTCAGAGGACTAGCAAGACACATAAAATATATGCCTACTTTAACAATTTTAACATCCAAGGAAGGACAGGAAATAGTACAAGAAATAAAGACTGCAGAGTAGTACAAGAATAAAATACAAAAAAATTGTATGCCATCGAGAATCGTGCTGATAAACATGACTAAGAATAAATCGAGTAAACCGCAGCTCAGTGGGGACTCACGGTCCTATAGATCACAGCTCAGTGGGGGCTCGCAACCTATAGTAAGTCTCTATCGCAGCTCAGTGGGGGCTCACAACAGAGAGTAGTCAAGCATATTCATCGTCTATCACAAGGTCTTCGCCAAGAACTACGAGTCAAGTCAAGTCAAGATGTCAACAAATCAAGTCCATCTCAATTATGTCAAAGGGACACGACAGATGCTAAGTAATAATGTCACTAGACATAAACACGATAGAAAAATATGGCTAGTAACAAGAGAAAAGAAAGAGTAATAATCTACGTACACGTAAAACTAGAAAATAACCATGATAGGAAGCAAGATAAACATGGAATCAAGTATGATAGAAAATGTCACGCCCCAGTACCAAAATACGGAGACGGACTAGGCTAGCTACACCATATGAGGTACGTAACGTCATACGGCGATCGTGGCTGTCGAGAGACTAGGGGGTACATGCTACAATCAAGTCTTCTATGGTCCCACAGAGTTCTATGTCTCAATCAATCAAATCATATCAGCAAAAGATGAGCACTAAAGATAAAGCAGTAAGGCGTCCCCGACGCTGTATCAAAATGATCATGAGAGACTAGCTTCATAATTTAGCTATCTCGGAGAGTCAGGAGTACAAAATTATACACAGCTGCAGTCTGTTTAATTACAATTATGTACTGACACAAAATATCAAGTAATCCGGCTAACAGGTGCCGGTGGCTAAACGCCGCAAAAGTATAAGCAGGAGTGGTGGAGAAGAAACCCACTCGAGTCCCCGAACTGCCATGCTCCTAGTATGCACCATGGATGTCAGGGAGGAAGATCGTGTCCTCTGGCTCTGCTACGGGATCTGGCCAAACAAAACCAGCGGGGTCAGCCCCGAATAGCAAGTACCGCCAAAGGGGCACAAGAGATAAGACTAAAAACCCAGTTAATAGAATGAATGATAATAGTAATACTTATGCTACCATTATAGGGTGGCGCCACATCCTCGAACCCATATGGCACCCTTACAACCAAACAAGGACAAAAGGTGCCGTATGGAGTCGGGACGCGTCGTACTCTATAACTTTCGCATAAGTTAAAGGGTATAAACAATAAAATCTCCTGATCGTGACTTCGGTCGATAGCCTATCGCAGCACAATAACCAACCCAACAATCAAACAAGAACATGGGTTGGATCATGTACCACGATAAACCATGTTCCTCGATCATTCACAGAAGTAGCACTTCACAACCAGAATAAGTCTTCCGTTCATAACTTCGGTCCACAGCCTATCATAGTACGATAACCAACCCAACAATCAAACAAGAACATGGGTTGGATCACGTACCATGATAGTCCGCTTCCCTCAGTTATTCACGGAAGGTAATAGGATACAAGCAAGTCGTTTTCACGGCCAATCAAGTCTACGAGTTTCTAGTGGGACGAGGTTATCCTCGCATCATGTTATTAGAAATCCTCAGATCGTATCTTTCCAGCAAGGCTAGCCCACCCAGGGGTTCGCGTAGACAGGTATGATTGAGCACAGGTCCCTCGTAAGGCCACCTTGCTAAAACATATAATATGTAGCAGGAATTAATCGGATACAGTCATCCACTCGTTACAGATGACACAGTATCCGTGGAGACCAGCCGGCGCGTCAAGACAGTACCTCAAGGCGGCTGGTGTAACACGATCTCGGGATTTTTCCCTCCCCATGCATCTAGTATATTTAGTTGCCTAATTTAACCCTAGGTGAAATCTTGGATTTTCATGCTGTGGCTTGCATGATTATCCTCCTAAAGTCGTACTTTAGTACGAGTACCCCAAAGAGGATCCATGTCAATCAGTATGTCAACATGTTCTACCCTCCATAGTGTAATGCATCATTGCAAATATGCCACGTGGAGTTACGTGTCTTTTGTCGAGCATGAACAAGAACTGGGACATTCAGGTACATGTATCAGGTAGGAACACTTTGTTCTCCGGGGTCACATTAGTGCTCATATCATGCTCGGGACAAAAGACGTAAGGATATAAAATGGACATATAATATATATATATATAATAATAATAATAATAATAAGGTAACAATATAGGGCACAAAAGTCTATGCGGACCAAGGGGAGTGAGTCCATGCGGCCGGGTCAATACTGGTTCATGCGGCTGGGACTACACGCTCATGCGGCTCAGAGAGCCCCAAGGCGCATGCGGCTGGAAGGTCGGGTTCATGCGGACGAAGGGGTGTCAGCGTATGCGGCTGCGAAGGGGGCAATCGGCAGGCGGCCGGGGTTCGACAGCATATGCGGCTAGGATCAGACGAAGCCTTATGCGGCCGAGCATGGGCGATACATATGCGGCTGGATGATGGATGGGCCTTATGCGGCTCAGAAACAGTAGCGCATATGCGGCTGGGTGCAAAAGAACTCATGCGGCTGCGAAGGCTAGCCGCATGAAGTCCATGCGACAGGGGCTCATGCGGCTGAGTCTGAACAAGGCTATGCGGCTGAATTACTTGCCGCATGAGGATTCATGCGGTCAAGTACTCAAGCAAGTCTTATGCGGCTTGGAAGGACTTTCCATGCGGCTGAGCTCGAACGAGTCTCATGCGGCCGGAAAGGCCATGCGGCCAGAGACTTGCCGCATGAAGATTCATGCGGTCAAGTACTGCTCTTCTTCTCCACTTGTCCGAGGAGAGGAGCCAAGCAACCATGGCTTCCAAACTACACAAAACCTTCATTCGGAGCCCAAATCGGAACTTCCTTAGGTCAAAATGGGGTAGAACAAAATTCTCTACAACATGGAACCATCAAAACTAAAAAATAATGAAGTTTGCTAGATCAAAACCAAGAAAATTCGAAAATGGTTAAAACCTAGATCTACAAAGATTAAAGCTTCAAAATAGAAAACTTTAAGTTCTAAACTAGTATAGAATAAGGAGAAGAACATATTTTGACAAATAATTTGTAAGAAAATATCAACAACATTTATGGATCCATCTCTTGAGCAAGTTGGTACTTGCCTTGGTTGGTGGAGGAAAATAAATGAGAGGAAATAAAATGAGAGGAGAGAGAATGAGTTGAGTTATTATATAGAATCTTGAACCCATGGGTTCATGATGAACCAAGGTGAACCAAGAATAGGTTCCCCAAATGAGCTAAAACTGTAGGCCCAAATGCAGATAATAAATTACGAAATAATATTTTTTCGAATATTTTTGGGAAATACATGAAGAAATACAGCATATAAATATCGTATAAATACAAAGTAAATACAATTTATCGGTTTACGTATTAAAATACGTATTCCAGGATCGGGGAGTGACATCTCTACCCTTCTTAGAAAAATTCCGTCCTCGGAATTCCAGCCAAGACAGGATAGTGAAATCAGGGCAAGCAAGGCTCAATTACATACAAGTTAACTATCATAGCAGTTATTATTATACATCACAAAGTGCAAAACAAGCAGGTGTAGATAAGCATGAAATCGTGTCAATAAGGTGCAAAAATATACCTTATTAGTCAAACAAATGCGGATACCGAGATCTGATCTCGTCCTCGCGCTCCCAGGTTGACTCTCCCGGAGAGTGATGGTTCCAAGAAATACGGACAAGGCTGATCGTCCGATTCTTGAGTACCTTCTCTCGCCGGTCTAAAATAGATACGGGTTGTTCCTCGTAAGTTAGGTCGGTACCAACGACTAACTCTGAATGATCGAGGACATGACTCGGATCCGGGACATACCCACGTAACTGGGACACATGAAACACATCATGTATGCCAGTTAACGAAGGCGGAAGGGCTAGTCGATAAGCCACATCGCCTACCCGAGCGAGAATCTTGAAAGGACCAACGTATCTTGGACTAAGCTTTCCTCGGGTTCCAAATCTAATGATACCCCGAGTTGGCGAAATCCGCAGAAACACTTGGTCGCCAACTCTGAACTCTAGAGGCCTACGATGCTGATCTGCCCAATGACGATGTCGGTCCTGTGCAACTCAAAGGCGCTCTCTGACCAACTTAACTATCTCCACAGTCTGTGTGATCATCTCTGGCCCCAACAACTTCCGTTCTCCAACATCGTCCCATGCCAAAGGGGACCTGCACTTCCTTCCGTACAATGCTTCGAACGGGGCCATCTGAATGCTAGCCTGATAGCTATTGTTGTAGGAGAACTCCACTAGATGAAGGTGATCCTCCCAAGATCCGCCAAAATCCAAGGTACACGCCCGTAGCATATCTTCTAACGTCTGAATGGTTCTTTCTGATTGCCCGTCAGTTTGTGGATGATAAGCAGTACTGAATCTTAACTTGGTTCCCAAACTTTGGTGTAAGCTCTGCCAAAAATGGGAAGTAAACCGCGTATCCCGATCTGATACTATACTAACTGGAACACCGTGCTGCCTTACTATCTGCTTCATGTACATTTCTGCTAACTGCTCAGTAGTCTGTCCAACTCGGAAGGGAAGGAAATAAGCGACCTTCGTGAGTCGATCTACTATTACCCAGATTGCATTCTTGCCAGCCGGGGATCTAGGTAAACCGGTCACAAAGTCCATCGTGATGTGCTCCCATTTCCATTCTGGGATAGGAAGCGGCTGGAGCAATCCTGCTGGTCTCTGCTGCTCGGCTTTCACCTGCTGACATACCAGACACTTGGATACAAATCTCGCTATCTCTCTTTTCATGCCATTCCACCAAAAGAACTGCCTGATATCTTGATACATCTTCGTTTCTCCTGGATGAATGGAGTAAATAGAACTATGAGCTTCGGACATAACTTCTTGCCGAAGGACTCCACTCGGTACACAGAGTCTGTTTCCAAACCTGAGCGTACCATCTTCATGAATTACTAACTCCTTCCTACGGCCTGATTCACACTCCGACCGCAACTTCTGAATCTGTGGATCTCCTGCTTGTGTTGCCCTTATCCTCTCTACTAAGGTTGACTGAATCTGCATACTGGTCATTCTTCCTATATCCTTTGGCAAAACTACTTCGATTCCCATACTCTGAAGGTCTTCTAAAATATGCTTCTGCGAGGTCAAGATAAAGGCACTGTTTCTCCTACTCAGTGCATCTGCAACGATATTCGCCTTGCCTGGATGATACTGAAGATCTAAATCAAAATCCTTCAGCAGTTCTAACCATCTTCTTTGCCTCATGTTCAAATCTCGCTGCGTGAACACGTTCAAACTCTTATGATCAGTATAGATCTCTACCCGATCCCCGTACAAATAATGCCTCCACAACTTGAGTGAAAACACCACAGCTGCTAACTCCAAATCGTGAGTCGGGTAATTCTTCTCATGGTCTCGAAGCTGCCGAGACGCATATGCTATCACCTTTCTATGCTGCATCAATACACATCCAAGACCCTTCCCAGATGCGTCACAATATACTGTAAAGCCTCCCGCTCCTACCGGAAGCGTCAAGATCGGGGCTGAGATCAACCTCTTCTTCAATTCTTCAAATGATGCCTGACAGCTAGCTGACCAAACAAACTCCACGTCCTTGTGCGTCAAACGCGTTAAGGGCGCAGAGATCTTGGCAAAGTTCGCCACGAACCTTCTGTAGTAACCAGCTAATCCCAAGAAACTTCGCACTTCTGCAACCGTTCTCGGGACTGGCCAAGGCTCTACGGCCTCAATCTTCTTCGGATCCACTGACACTCCTGTCCCAGAAATTACATGCCCCAGGAACGAAATGTGATCTAACCAGAATTCACACTTGTCGAGCTTCGCATAAAGTTGAAGCTCCCTCAATGTCTGCAAGACAGTCCTAAGATGTTTCTCATGCTCCTCTTCACTGCTGGAATAGACAAGAATGTCATCTATGAACACCACCACAAATTTATCCAAGTACGGCAGAAAGATGCGGTTCATTAAATCCATGAATACTGCGGGTGCGTTGGTTAGTCCAAAGGGCATTACTAAAAACTCATAATGCCCGTATCTAGATCTGAATGCTGTCTTCGGTATGTCTTGCTCCCGGACTCTTACTTGATAGTATCCCGACCGAAGATCGATCTTGGAAAAGATACTGGCCTGGCTCAACTGGTCAAACAGGTCATCAATCCTTGGTAGCGGGTACTTATTCTTCACTGTTACTGCATTCAGCTTGCGGTAGTCGATGCACATCCTCGTCGATCCATCCTTCTTGGGAACTAGAATCACTGGCGCGGCCCAGGGCGATTTACTGTCTCGGATGAATCCCTTAGACTTCAACTCTTCTTCATGTTGATACAACTTATCCTGTTCTGACGGCGACATTCTGTAAACTCTGTCTGCAATAGGCCTCATTCCAGGGTTCAACTCAATGCTAAATTCTACCTCTCTGACTGGGGGTATCCCTGGGAGCTCATCAGGGAAGACTTCGAGAAAATCTTTGACCACTTTCGGAATCTGTCCTGGCTCTGACACTGCTGCTGAGATGACGCCTCCGGCCTGATTCTTCAACGTTCGAGTAAAGATAAACTGCTCCATCCCAGGAATGCTGAATATGACCCTACCTCCTCTACAATCAATGGTCGCATGACTGTCTCTCAACCAGTCCATGCCAAGAACAACATCAAAATTCCCCATAGGGAATTCAATCAATGATGCGGGCAATAAATGCCCACACACCTCTACCGGACATGAAAAGTGCACTCTCCTCATTTCTACGAGCCCATTGCCGGTGAGTATATCCATCCTCTCCGGCAATGCCTCAAACACTAGTCCAATCCGTGTAGCATATTGTGCAGAGATGAATGAATGAGTAGCGCCTGAATCAAATAATGCTACAGCGGGAAATGAGGTGACGAGAATTTTACCTGCCACCACGTCACTAGACGCTAGAGCCTCTCCCAAGGTCAATGTGAGAGCCTGGCCCCGCGGAGCCCCTTGTTGCGGCCTTCCTCGACCATGCTGTTGCTGCCTCTGAGGGCCTTCGGCTTCCTGTGCCTGGCGGAACATCTGAGCCTGCGTTGGTAGACGCTGGGCTAGGGGCCTTACTGCTAATACTGGTCCTCCACTCGGGGTTGCCACCGGAGCTGGCAATGCTGGAAACTGCTGAGCTGGCCCTCCTGGCCTCTGTATCATAGGACAAGTAGAAATACGGTGGTCTGAACTACCATTCCTCAAGCATAAGCCATTCGCTGACCGGCACACCTCCCTCGTGTGCCCTGCCTTCCCACAGAATGTACAGCCCTGGGGTGCTCCCTGACGCTGTTGCTGGTTCCTCGGCTGCTGATACTGAACTGGCGCTGTATGAGTTGACACGGCCGTCCTCCGCGGCACTCCCGCATCATGAATACGTACACCGGGTGCTGGTGCCGATGTTCGCTGTATTGCTCCTCCTCCAACCTGGGAATGAGATCTCTTCTGACCTCCTGCCCTCGATGCCAACCTCTGCTGGGTAAGCTCGTGCCTCCAGCTGCCGTCAAGACAGCGTCAAACGTCTGGTAGTCGTGTCCTTCCACAAGCTGCAATAATTCCAAATGAAGTCCCTGCTGGAACCTCATAGCTTTCTCTGGCTCCGTTGCCACCATTGATGGTGCGAAATGGCACAATCTGCAGAACTCTGCTGCATACCCATCTACGGTCTTGCCTGCTTGCTTGAGATTGATGAACTTCTGCTGGAGCTCATATCGAGCTACTACGCCAAAATACTTGGCCTTGAATCTGTCACTGAAGGTGGCCCAACGAACAGGGCGTCTTGTACCAACTTCTTCTGATGCCCACCAGTCGCGGGCAAGATCCTGAAGTACCAGTTTGACCTGATCAACCTTCTCATCATCTGGAACCTTGGCTGCCACAAGAATGGCTTCGATGTCTTGAATCCATGCATCCGCAGTGATGGCATCCTCCGTGCCATCAAAATACCTCGGGTTCAAGCGACGGAACCTTCCTGATGCTCCCGAGTCAACCCCGGCACTCCTCTCAAGAGCTAACTGA
This sequence comes from Iris pallida, assembly GCA_029216955.1. Classification (NCBI taxonomy): domain Eukaryota; kingdom Viridiplantae; phylum Streptophyta; class Magnoliopsida; order Asparagales; family Iridaceae; genus Iris; species Iris pallida. The sequence continues at coordinate 37,568 of JANAVB010010817.1, forward strand.
ATCCCTTGGTTCAGCAACACATTCTGCTCCTGCTGCCGAGTCTGTTGCTGTTGGTTAGTGACAAGAAACCCCCGGATGATCTCCAGGAGTGCTACGGTGTCTGGTACTACCGTCGCTGCTGGTGCTGCAGGAGTTTCAATAACCTGCGGCTGCACTGCCTCTGGTTCTATTTCTGCTCGTGCCTGCACTGGAGAAGGTTCTCTCCCCTGTTGCTGCCCAGTCGAGCCATGCTCTTGCTGCTCTTCCTCATGGGCCTCACCCGCTACTGAGAATGAAGCACCCCTATAGAGAAGAATATAAGATTATCAAGTCCGGACGAGGAAGATTTCGAGGATGCAAGTCAGGTTAGAGATCAAGGCAAGGACAGAGAATTCGAAACAGAATTTCAAAGGAAACAAGTTTTGATTGAGACTCCTAATAATTCGCAATACCCCACAAGTCTGAAAATCAGACCTGCATGGGTCACCACTAAAACCTTGTCACGCCCCAATACCGAAATACGGAGACGGACTAGGCCAGCTACACCATATGAGGTAAGTAACGTCATACGGCGATCGTAGCTGTCGAGAGACTAGGGGGTGCATGCTACAATCAAGTCTCCTATGGTCCCACAGAGTTCTATGTCTCAATCAATCAAATCATATCAGCAAAAGATGAGCATTAAAGATAAAGCAGTAAGGCGTCCCCGACGCTGTATCAAAATGATCATGAGAGACTAGCTTCATAATTTAGCTATCTCGGAGAGTCAGGAGTACAAAATTATACACAGCTGCAGTCTGTTTAATTACAATTATGTACTGACACAAAATATCAAGTAATCCGGCTAACAGGTGCCGGTGGCTAAACGCCGCAAAAGTATAAGCAGGAGTGGTGGAGAAGAAACCCACTCGAGTCCCCGAACTGCCATGCTCCTAGTATGCACCATGGATGTCAGGGAGGAAGATCGTGTCCTCTGGCTCTGCTACGGGATCTGGCCAAACAAAACCAGCGGGGTCAGCCCCGAATAGCAAGTACCGCCAAAGGGGCACAAGAGATAAGACTAAAAACCCAGTTAATAGAATGAATGATAATAGTAATACTTATGCTACCATTATAGGGTGGCGCCACATCCTCGAACCCATATGGCACCCTTACAACCAAACAAGGACAAAAGGTGCCGCATGGAGTCGGGACTTGTCGTACTCTATAACTTTCGCATAAGTTAAAGGGTATAAACAATAAAATCTCCTGATCGTGACTTCGGTCGATAGCCTATCGCAGCACAATAACCAACCCAACAATCAAACAAGAACATGGGTTGGATCATGTACCACGATAAACCATGTTCCTCGGTCATTCACAGAAGTAGCACTTCACAACCAGAATAAGTCTTCCGTTCATAACTTCGGTCCACAGCCTATCATAGTACGATAACCAACCCAACAATCAAATAAGAACATGGGTTGGATTACGTACCATGATAGTCCGCTTCCCTCAGTTATTCACGGAAGGTAATAGGATACAAGCAAGTCGTTTTCACGGCCAATCAAGTCTACGAGTTTCTAGTGGGACGAGGTTATCCTCGCATCATGTTATTAGAAATCCTCAGATCGTATCTTTCCAGCAAGGCTAGCCCACCCAGGGGTTCGCGTAGACAGGTATGATTGAGCACAGGTCCCTCGTAAGGCCACCTTGCTAAAACATATAATATGTAGCAGGAATTAATCGGATACAGTCATCCACTCGTTGCAGATGACACAGTATCCGTGGAGACCAGCCGGCGCGTCAAGACAGTACCTCAAGGCGGCTGGTGTAACACGATCTCGAGATTTTTCCCTCCCCATGCATCTAGTATATTTAGTTGCCTAATTTAACCCTAGGTGAAATCTTGGATTTTCATGCTGTGGCCTGCATGATTATCCTCCTAAAGTCGTACTTTAGTACGAGTACCCCAAAGAGGATCCATGTCAATCAGTATGTCAACATGTTCTACCCTCCTTAGTGTAATGCATCATTGCAAATACGCCACGTGGAGTTACGTGTCTTTTGTCGAGCATGAACAAGAACTGGGACATTCAGGTACATGTATCAGGTAGGAACACTTTGTTCTCCGGGGTCACATTAGTGCTCATGTCATGCTCGGGACAAAAGGCATAAGGATATAAAATGGGCATATAATATATATATATATATAATAATAATAATAATAATAATAATAAGGTAACAATATAGGGCACAAAAGTCCATGCGGACCAAGGGGAGTGAGTCCATGCGGCCGGGTCAATACTGGTTCATGCGGCTGGGACTACACGCTCATGCGCCTCAGAGAGCCCCAAGGCGCATGCGGCTGGATGGTCGGGTTCATGCGGACGAAGGGGTGTCAACGTATGCGGCTGCGAAGGGGGCAATCGCCAGGCGGCCGGGGTTCGACAGCATATGCGGCTAGGATCAGACGAAGCCTTATGCGGCCGAGCATGGGCGATACATATGCGGCTGGATGAAGGATGGGCCTTATGCGGCTCAGAAACAGTAGCGCATATGCGGCTGGGTGCAAAAGAACTCATGCGGCTGCGAAGGCTAGCCGCATGAAGTCCATGCGACAGGGGCTCATGCGGCTGAGTCTGAACAAGGCTATGCGGCTGAATTACTTGCCGTATGAGGATTCATGCGGTCAAGTACTCAAGCAAGTCTTATGCGGCTAGGAAGGACTTTCCATGCGGCTGAGCTCGAACGAGTCTCATGCGGCCGAAAAGGCCATGCGGCCAGAGACTTGCCGCATGAAGATTCATGCGGTCAAGTACTGCTCTTCTTCTCCACTTGTCCGAGGAGAGGAGCCAAGCAACCATGGCTTCCAAACTACACAAAACCTTCATCCGGAGCCCAAATCGGAACTTCCTTAGGTCAAAATGGGGTAGAACAAAATTCTCTACAACATGGAACCATCAAAACTTAAAAATAATGAAGTTTGCTAGATCAAAACCAAGAAAATCCGAAAATGGTTAAAACCTAGATCTACAAAGATTAAAGCTTCAAAATGGAAAACTTCAAGTTCTAAACTAGTATAAAATAAGGAGAAGAACATATTTTGACAAATAATTTGTAATAAAATATCAACAACATTTATGGATCCATCTCTTGAGCAAGTTGGTACTTGCCTTGGTTGGTGGAGGAAAATAAATGAGAGGAAATAAAATGAGAGGAGATAGAATGAGTTGAGTTATTATATAGAATCTTGAACCCATGGGTTCATGATGAACCAAGGTGAACCAAGAATAGGTTCCCCAAATGAGCCAAAACTGTAGGCCCAAATGCAGATAATAAATTACGAAATAATATTTTTTCGAATATTTTTGGGAAATACATGAAGAAATACAGCATATAAATATCGTATAAATACAAAGTAAATACAATTTATCGGTTTATGTATTAAAATACGTATTCCAGGATCGGAGAGTGACAGAAAAGAATATCAATCTAGAATGCATGTAAATACTCACTAGACATGAACACGATAGAAAAATATGGCTAGTAACAAGAGAAAAGAAAGAGTAATAATCTACGTGCACGTGCAACTAGAAAATAACCATGATAGGAAGCAAGTTAAACATGGAATCAAGTATGACAGAAAAGAATATCAATCTAGAATGCATGTAAATACTGTAGAGTTTGGCAAGGTGTACTTGCCTGAGGGTTGCACGGAGAACCAACAATATATCGCCAATCAACAAGTCAAAAAGTCCAAGTCTCACAACTGCCTCCAGAAGCTATAATAAATGTTACCAATGTTTCCAAATTAGTCATATTAGCTAGGATTGCCTGTCCTTAAGTCCAATTCTGGACACAGGGGCAAAACGGTAATTTTGGGTCAAAACGGTGTCCGCCGTTGGACCCGTTTTGCACCGAAAAGCGTGCCAGAGTCAACGGTCTCTAAAGTCGTCAAATTATATGTCAACAGATCCCTTTTTTTATACGAACCCAACTGTATGTCCAATGTTGGATTCTGGCAGGCCGTGCACAAAATCGCCCGTTGAGTCGGACCGTAGGGCCCGCAAAACGGCATTCCGATTCAACTATCTCATAATTGGACCAAACTTGGCATACAGGACCAGAAAAACGATACGGTCCTGTTGGCATAAGTTTCGTCTCGATCTGACGAACTTGCACAAAGTAATTGGAGAATTTCGAAAAAGGTCGATACGGTAATTTTTGACGGATACGCATCAAATTCGTCACACACACGCGACCAATTTGAATTCCGTCAAAGCCCACACACCCACGAAGTCGATACATAGCTTTCGATGCTTACCGCTGGCGACCACGTCGCCTGGATTGGCGGGACGTACGTCCTGTGGATGAAGTTTATGTTTTTAAAAATAGATTTTCGGAAAACTTTAACCTAATTTTGAAAAGAAAATAATAGTCACAAAAATACACTAATTAGTGGGTTTTAATCTTGGTTAGATTGTCTATAAATCTATTCAAGTAGATTTTGAAATCGATTAATGGTTTGGAAGAAATCGAGACTCAAACTAGGAACTTTGGGATGGTTATATACCCGGTAAATCAAAAAATTTCTCGATTTTAGGACTCGATTCTCGTCGTTCACAAAGCGCAATAAAGTTTTCTACTTGAAGGAAAGCAAAGCCGTATAGGTTGTCTTCATACCTGTCGAATTGGTTCGCGAAACGAGAGAGCGTGGCGGCGGAAAACAGCTTGTGAAGTCGGTGCTTCGCTGTAAGTTGCTGCTGCCATGTTTCCTGTGCACGCGACTGTGTCTTGTTGTCGTCGGCCGACGACCGACACCCGACGAGCCTGCGGCGACGATCGCGTGCGCGCAGGGAAGGGCGCCAAGGGTTGAGGTCGAGGTTAGGGTTTTGTTGAGGCGTCGAGAGAGGGGAGAAGGCGGGGCTCGGGGTCGGCTTGGTACTGTTCCCGTGGGAACAGTACAGCCGATTCTATCTCAATTTATTTCTTTTTTTCCTCTCTTTCTATATATTAATAGTATATATAATAACCCTACTTGATATACACCAAATCACCTAAAATATCCAAAAATTCTAAACTTATATAAAAAGATTCTATGTAAATCTCAATATTTGTAATCTATTTCCTTAGCACATAAAAATATTTTATACATTTTTTTTATAAAAATATTTTATACATATACATGTAGATATGAATATATCTAATTATACACAATAAAATCTAACAAAAAATCGAATATTATCTATCCATATATTTAATTTATTTAAATATATTTACATATGTATAACAACTCCATTGGAAATGAAATTAAATAATAATATCTAATAATAATAATGATGATTAATTAATCAAAAATCACTTTAATAATAATAAAATAATAAAAGTCATCCAGTGTTTATTTTAATGAACTTATACTACACACCCGTATTCGGTCCAAAAATTGTACAAATATAGGAACACAGTATTTAAATAATAATAATACAAATATTGTACAAATATTTATTAATTAGAAATATACTATCAAATTCTAAAATAATTTAAGAAATATTTGCACACATACAAAAATGCCTACATGGTCGTCTTTGGTCTCTACATGCCTTCATGGGCTTGGATTTGGTTTGGGTCCAGTTCGGGCTGATATGGTACAACCGGATCATCAAAAAAAATCAATATATTAAATAATAACTAATTAAATCTTTTATAGGAGTCAAGTCACAACTTAACTGGTTTTCCTAGTAGAGACAATGTTATGGTCGGGTCCTTCCTAGCATGGCTAATAGACTAGTCAAAGTACACGACTACACTAACCGTACCAAAATTCCTAGTTGCTATGCATCTTAGAACTCAACCATGACTAAGGCCATATCTATATACAATATTAGGCTATTATAAATATAATTATATATATACAAAATTCTATATAAATCTATTTGATTGTATAACATCCCAAAATAAATCCATAATAATTATACTGTCATGGCAACCTAACTTGGCTTCCTACCAGGTGGGGTTGGCTATGTTAGGGTCCAAATGTATTTTCTAATTTGATCGAACTCTAAGAGTCAACCAATAAGTCACTTGTGCCATTCGTAATTAAATGGCACATGGAGACTCGATTGAGTGGTACACCCTCGACATGTGTGTCGTAGACTCAAAATGGATCAAAACCATATATTGAGTCAACTGGTTTTGATTGATGTCGAGTCATGCACTCAAGTTGGAAGTTCGGTCTAGAATTACGGTAAATACTCAAATGGCCTAAATTGACCCAAAATTGTGCGAAGCCAAAAGAATGCTAGGGGACAAGTTTGGATGGGACATGATATACTAAATTGAAGGTCATCATGTCTACTACAAAACTTATGAAGGACGTTTCGAGAGATGGGCAAGTCTTGTGCTCCAAGAATCAAAGACATGGAAAAGTACATCTATAATTATAATTAATGCGAAAATACAATACAATAAATATACAATCATCTAATCGTATAAAAAAATAAATCCCCAAAAATTAGGGTCTTTACAATCTACCCACCTTAAAAGAATTTCGTCCTCAAAATTAAAATAAGGCTCACTAACAAAGAACCATGCTAGGATAACTATGAATAATTTAAGGGATATGCTAGGTCACTACAGTGTCTCCTAATAAGTCAAGTAATAATCAAGCCTAAACAATTTGGATTTGTAACCTCTATATCGTAAAACTATAGATAGTTATCTCTAGTGGCTCTTCTTGGTACTGGCGATCTTGCAAAGATCACATTGAAGACTTGCCCCACCTAACCATACTATTACTACAATTATATGAGTCTCATTTCACCTAACCAAGTTAAGTGATACCTCTCATTCTAAATTTACAAGTGATTCGGCATAATGGTAATGGGTTAGGTTTGGCTATGCTTAGGTTCTACTTTTAGAGGGTCAGTCTCTATACTAAAACTACCACTCTATTTTTGATCCAGCGACTACCATAAGAGGGCTAACCTAGTATGATCTTATATTTATTTCTATACCGAGGACGTCTACCCACCTTTGGTTAAACTACCTCGTCAAACACTTGATGCCCCATGAAATATGGCACCTCTAATCCCCATTATCTATCAAGTAATCACAATACAATAAGTAGACTAACTTACACTATAACAAAGAATTTCTGATAAATCCTATATAGCACGATTATTCGTCACTCCGAAATTGGAAGGGACGAGAAGCAATAATATGAGAAAGCAAAGGGAGAGTAATCGGGAGCAAATACGAAGTTCAAGGGCGGTAGAGGAATTTCCAAAACAATTGTCAAGGCAGTTGTGGATTGAGATTCCTAAGGTTTTAGTAATGTCGCAGGCTCGCTCAGTACAGTGACGTAACCGAAACGGCTAACTCGACCTGCATGAGCCACCACAAAAACATGTAACGCCCCAGTCCCAAAGTACGTAGGACTAGGATACGTATACATGCCAGCTACGCATCGATAGGACTCCAGCCCGGCTCGAATACGTATAAGCTGTCTGGTTATTCTATATTAACTATATCTCAATCCACATAATAATAATAAATATGACGAGTCAAGTGCAGTAAGGCTGATCAGGCCATGATACACTTATCCTATATTAGATAAATATGTTAGAGTGGATCTCCAATAACATATTTATCATGAACAAGCTAAAGGAAAAATAGAAGCTTGTACAAGACTAGGCTATAATGTAGCAAGAATCAAATATAGGACAAAATCGAAATACAAAAGATATGATAATAACACACTATGTATACCTGAAGTCTCGGTGTAGCAAACATCATCCATCAGTGTACCGTGCCATCAACTAATACCTGGAGAGATCACCAGGTCCTCAGAGGATTAGCAAGACACATAAAATACATGCCTACTTTAACAGTTTTAACATACAAGGAAGAATATGAAATAGTACAAGAAATAAAGACTGCAGAGTAGTACAAGAATAAAATACAAGAAAATGGTATGCCATCGAGAATCGTGCTGATAAACATGACTAAGAATAAATCGAGTAAATCGCAGCTCAGTGGGGACTCACGGTCCTATAGATCACAGCTCAATGGGGGCTCGCAACCTATAGTAAGTCTCTATCGCAGCTCAGTGGGGGCTCACAACAGAGAGTAGTCAAGTATAGTCATCGTCTATCACAAGGTCTTCGCCTAGAACTACGAGTCAAGTCAAGTCAAGATGTCAACAAGTCAACTCCATCTCAATTATGTCAATGGGACACGACAGAGGCTAAGTAATACTGTCACTAGACATAAACACGATAGAAAAATATGGCTAGTAACAAGAGAAAAGAAAGAGTAATAATCTACGTGCACGTAAAACTAGAAAATAACCATAACAGGAAGCAAAATAAACATGGAATCAAGTATGACAGAAAAGAATATCAATCTAGAATGCATGTAAATACTGTAGAGTTTGGCAAGGTGTACTTGCCTGAGCGTTGCACGGAGAACCAACAATATATCGCCAATCAACAAGTCAAAAAGTCCAAGTCTCACAACTACCTCCAGAAGCTGTAATAAACGTTACCGATGTTTCTAGATTAGTCAAATTAGCTAGGATTGCCTGTCCTTATGTCCAATTCTGGACACAGGGACAAAACGGTAATTTTGGGTCAAAACGGTGTCCGCCGTTGGACCTGTTTTTGCACCGAAAAGCGTGCCAGAGTCAACGGTCTCTAAGCTCGTCAAACTATATTCAACAGGTCCCATTTTTTGATACGAACCCAACCGTATGTCCAAAGTTGGATTCTGGCAGGCCGTACACAAAATCGCCCATTGAGTCGGACCGTAGGGCCAGCAAAACGGCGTTCTGATTCAACTGTCTCAGAATTGGACCAAACTTGGCATACATGACCAGAAAAATTATACGGTCCTATTGGCGCAAGTTTCGTCTCGATCTGACGAACGTGCACAAAGTAATTAGAGAATTTCAAAAAAGGCCGATACGGTAATTTTTGACGGATACGCATCAAATTCGTCGCACACACGCGACAAATTTGAATTCCGTCAAAGCCCACATGTCCATGAAGTCGATACGCAGCTTTCGATACTTACCGCTCACGACCACTTCGCCCGAATTGACGGGACGGACGTCGTGTGGATGAAGTTTATGTTTTTAAAAACATATTTTCGTAAAACTTTAACCTAATTTTGAACAGAAAATAATAGTCACAAAAATACACTAATTAGTGGGTTTTAATCTCGGTTAGGTTGTCTATAAATCTATTCAGGTGGATTTTGAAATCGATTAATGGTTTAGAAGAAATCGAGACTCAAACTAGGGACTTTGGGATGGTTATATACCAAATAAATCAAAAAATTTCTCGATTTTGGGACTCGGTTCTCGTCGTTCACAAAGCGTAATAAAATTTTCTACTTAAAGGGAAGCAAAGCCGTATAGGTTGTCTTCATACCTGTCAAATTGGTATATGAAATGATAGAGCATGGCGGTAGGAAACTGCTTGTGAAGTCGACGCTTCGCTGCAAGTTGCTGCTGTCCTGTTTTCTGCGCACGCGGCTGTGTCTTGTTGTCGCCGGTCGACGGCCGACCCCCGGCCAGCCTGTGGCAGCGCTTGCGCGCGCACAGGGGAGGGCGCCCAGGGTTGAGGTCGAGGTTAGGGTTTTGTTGAGGCGTCGAGAGTGAGGAGAAGGTGGGGCTCGGGGTCGGCTTGGTACTGTTCCCGCGGGAACAGTACAGCCGATTCTATCTCTCTTTATTTCTTTTTTTCCCTCTCTTTCTATATATAAATAGTATATATAATAACCCTACTTGATATACACCAAATCACCTAAAACATCCAAAAATTCTAAACTTATATAAAAAGATTCTATGTAAATCTCAATATTTGTAATCTATTTCCTTAGCACATAAAAATATTTTATACATATACATGTAGATATGAATATATCTAATTATACACATTAAAATCTAACAAAAAATCGAATATTATCTATCCATATATTTAATTTATTTAAATATATTTACATATGTATAACAACTTAATTGGCAATAAAATTAAATAATAATATCTAATAATAATAATGATGATTAATTAATCAAAAATCACTTTAATAATAATAAAATAATAAAAGTCATCCAGTGTTTATTTTAATGAACTTATACTACACACCCGTATTCGGTCCAAAAATTGTACAAATATAGGAACACAGTATTTAAATAATAATAATACAAATATTGTACAAATATTTATTAATTAGAAATATACTATCAAATTCTAAAATAATTTAAGAAATATTCGCACACATACAAAAATGCCTACATGGTCGTCTTTGGTCTCTACATGCCTTCATGGGCTTGGATTTGGTTTGGGTCCAGTTCGGGCTTATATGGTACAACCGGATCATCAAAAAAAATCAATATATTAAATAATAACTAATTAAATCTTTTATAGGAGTCAAGTCACAACTTGACTGGTTTCCTAGTAGAGACAATGTTATGGTCGGGTCCTTCCTAGCATGGCTAATAGACTAGTCAAAGTACACGACTACACTAACCGTACCAAAATTCCTAGTTGCTATGCATCTTAGAACTTAACCATGACTAAGGCCATATCTATATACAATATTAGGCTATTATAAATATAATTATATATATACAAAATTCTATATAAATCTATTTGATTGTATAACATCCCAAAATAAATCAATAATAATTATACTGTCATGGCAACCTAACTTGGCTTCCTACCAGGTGGCGTTGGCTAGGTTAGGGTCCAAATGTATTTTCTAATTTGATCGAACTTTAACAGTCAACCAATAAGTAACTTGTGCCATTTGTAATTAAATAGCACATGGAGACTCGCTTGATTGGCACACCCTAGGCATGTGTGTCGTAGACTCAAAATGGTTCAAAACCACATATTGAGTCAACTGATTTTGATTGATGTCGAGTCATGCACTCAAGTTGGAAGTTCGGTCTAGAATTACGGTAAATACTCAAATGGCCTAAATTGACCCAAAATTGTGTGAAGCTAAAAGAATGCTAGGGGACAAGTTTGGATGAGACATGATATACTAAATTGAAAGTCATTCTGTCTACTATAAAACTTATGAAGGACGTTTCGAGAGATGGGCAAGTCTTGTGCTCCAAGAATCAAAGACACGAAAAAGTACATCTATAATTATAATTAATGTGAAAATACGATACAATAAATATACAATCATCTAATCGTATAAAAAAATAAATCCCCAAAAATCAGGGTCTTTACACTAATAGTCATGTTGTTTACTGTCGAATTGAATGATAATTCTTATACATGTATTGGTTGTTTTCATGTTGAATTCGAATTGGTGTGGAATGGTGGATTGGTTTATCAAGTTAACTGTCAATTGTTCAAATATCCAAACTGTCATTCAACTTCACAAACCTGGCATTGATTTCCTTTCCTTAACTGAATTCAAATAGGTATGTTAACTGTCATGTGTTCCTATTCCTGTTTTCACACCCTTGTATTACACAACCTCACATGTGAACCTATGTGACCCTCACTGATTTTCCAGGATATCACCTAACTGTTCACAGGTATCCATTTCCTAATTCACTAACACTCTTCTCACACCCTCTCTGTTCCATGATACACTCTCACATACACACACACATGCTCACATGTACACACACACACATGAACACAAATGCATGCTCCCTTTTTTCTACCACTCTAGGTATGTACATGTATATATGTATATATATATGAGATGCATATATTATAGGTAGCCTATATGTTAATGTGTATTACTATATTATATTATATATATATATTGATATGTGTATATGTGATATGTGGTTTGGTTATCGGCATGATCTAGCCTATAACCTAGGACTCATGGCCTATGGGTGTGTCTGTATGCCTAGTGAGTATCTAGTTAGACTTGTATAGTCTAGAATTGGTGTGTGCTTACTAGAATAGACGAGTTAGACTAGTATAGACTTATTTGACTTAGGTTTAACTTAGTTGACCTAGTTTGACTTCTAGGGTTGACCAGAGTTGACCAAGAGTTGACTTTGGTCTAGATTGACCTAGATTCATATAGAATGCATTGAATTGCATCTTATTATCATTTTAGACTTATAGTGACTTGTACTGTTCTATAGGAGACATACACCACTCCTCGGACAGTAGATACTCTACAGATACTCAGGATACAGGCGAGTACATTCTCTGATCATTTCATATCCTGTATTAGGAGTATATTCCTGCTTTAGATTGCTTTACATGATGCTGACATGTTGTAAACATGGATTAGTACTATATGGATCTTATCGTACGATGTTATCCCCTTAGCGGATACATCGGGTATTTCATATTCGTGTACTTTATCACGAGCATCGTGTACTCCTTGTGTTCGTGCTTTTCGTGTACAAATCGTATGAAATCGTGTATACTCATAGGCTCACATGATCTTCGTGTGCGACTATACTTCCTGTGCAATAACATATCTTGGCTAGATCCTTGTATATTGATTGGGGCGGGGGAGTAGAAGTGGTTATGTAATCAATCCAATAGATTACTCGTGTACAACCTCTGTAGATTACTCGTGTACAACATCGTGCCGTTTACATAACCGTCATGTGCTCTGAATCACTAGTCACTGATAGTTCTCTATATACTGTATCTGTTTATTTACAGTCTTCCTTTTTTATCATGTTATTTCCTTCAGTTTTCTGTATCTTACTCTCTAGCATAATTATATTTCCTGACCTGTTATGATTTGTTGAGATGTACTGTGCTCGCTCCTGTCCTGACTGGACCTGTTGAAATATTACAGAGGACGAGGCTGAGATATTCTGCCCTACGTATTACGGTGCAACCCTAGATGATGGCTGTGACTTGGACCAGCAGCAGGACCCACTAGCAGTTGATGACACTCCCCTAGATTAGGATGTCTTTATCTTTTCTGGATTACTGTATGTTAATTCTGAGATGATTTGGGATATGTACTTCTTTAGACACTTAGACTTCTGGATTCTATCTCTGTGTTTTCATTCTGGTTATCTATCTATCTTTTATCATGCTCTACCTTAGATGTGATTGAGACTGTATTTGCTATGTCAACTCCATTCGGAGTGTATATACTGTACAGGTACCTTTATATTGTTAGATGTTTGACCTAGGACAGCGTTCTATCGTCGACACTGTAGCGTGGGCTGGACGTACCCACGTCTCGTGCCCTTACTCTATGGTGCGGGTTATGACACATTTTTAGTGGTGGCCCATACAGGTCTAGTTTAGAAATGTAGTGGTATTCGAACTAGAATATCGCTGCAGCCTGCAGTAGAAATTTGTATATTTTTTGAAGGTACTCAATCACACTAAGAAAAACTCCTTATCAGATTCTGTATATCTACTTTTGCTGCTTATTGTCTTCCTTAGAATTTTAAATTGTGCTCCTTTGATATTTCGACTCATTCTTAGTAATTGTTTCTTTTTTGATCTGTGTCTCCAGGATGGTTGAGACGAGATCGTATCGCCCCGGACCGGAAGACGCTGGAGAGGGGTCTATCACCTCTCGACCTCAGCAGCAGCCAGCTCCCGGTGCCACAGGGCCAGTGCAACCTTCAGGAGTCGGTGTTTCTGCAACTTTTGGAGGAGCACCTCCACAAGCTAGGAGGCCGAGCATTGTGATTTCTGAGATCCTTTCGACGCAGCAACCTCTGCCTGCGGGGATGGTAGATGCTGCATATCTCTTCTCCTTCATGGAGAGGATTCTGGAGTCCCACCAGCAGTAGCAGCAGAGGCAGACTGCCGATTTCCGTCAGGGGATTGACGAGGCACGCCAGCTGGTTCATACTACGGTTGAGATGGTGACTGATCAGGGGCACAGCAGCAGTCCCGTAGAAGGGAGAAGGACATACAGGACATTCAGAAGATGCATCCTCGAGAGTTCTTAGGCACAGAGGGCATCCATTATGCCGACGAACGGATCGAGCATATCGAAGAGATATTCCGACTGGCGGAGATACCAAATCGACTCCAGATCGAGGCGGCGGGCAGCCAGATACAGGACTTAGCCCGTGCGTGGTATCAGACAGATCCTAGGATGGGAGTTGAGGGCCAGACTTGGGCCCAGTTCAAGGAGCTGTTTAAGGAGCAGTTCTTTCCTGATGTGGCCTTGGGAGGTATCGAGGCACAGTTTGAGGGTCTGGTTCAGGGGAACCAGACGGTAGCTTAGTAAGCTGGCGAGTTTTGTAGATTGGCCCAGTTTATAGATGACTGGACTGAGAATACCAAGGCAATGAAGTTTTGCCGAGGCTTGATTAGAGAGGTTCGGTCGCTGACTAAGAGTGACAGGAACGCTACCTTTACGGAGATATTTTCTGGGGCTATGGCGGCGGAGGACGACCTAGGGTTAAAACAGAAGAGGGGTCGTGACTTCCAGGGTGGTAGCAGCAGTCAGGGCCAGGCTAAGAGGCCTCACTTCCAGTATCAGCAGCCACAGAGGCTAGTTCAGCAGTATCAGCATCAGGGTCGGGCACCTTTTCAGCAGGTGCAGCATCAGCAGCAGAGAGGGCAACAGGCACCCAGGCAGCAGGCTATCAGTTGTACTTCTGCAAGAAGCCTGGGCACAAGTGGGAGGAGTGCAGGAAGAGACTTGGTAGGTGCTTGATGTGTGGTCCGACGGACCATCAGATGCGGGACTGTCCAGTTACAATGATGCGTCCAGTACCAGGAGGAGTTGGAGCAGCCAAGGATCCAGCAGGTCAGCTGAAGGGGCCACTGCAGACCTAGCAGCAGAGGTTCCACCAGCACCAGCAGCAGGCATGAGGTGGATAGAAGGGGCGAGCTTTTGCCATGGCGACCGAGGATACAGAGGCCGTAGGAGAGTTGATAGCAGGTTCGGTTCTTCTCGACTCCATTCTAGCTTTTGCACTCTTTGATTTCGGGGCTTCCCACAGCTTTGTGTCAGTATCTTATGCTATTAGACGCAGTCTGGTATCTAAAATATTGCCTAAGACCTGCAAGATCATGACTGGGGGTGGGGTCACCCTCGTGAGTGATATTTACAGAGGGCCGAGCGTTATTTTGGGAGGCCGAGAGTTGGGGGTGAGTCTGCTCGTCATGCCACTTTCGAACTACGATATTGTATTAGGTATGGACTGGTTGTGTAGACATTACGCCCACATTGATTGCCGAGGGGGTAGAGTTTTGTTTGGGGCGCCAGGAGAGCCAGAGTTTGAGTACACCCGACGGCAGACAGAGCAGAACAGCGGAGTCTTCTGTGGAGCTTCAGTTGAGGAGTAGGTGGCTCCACATCCCTTGATAGCAGAGTTTATGGACATATTTCCAGAGGAGTTGCCAGGGCTTCCACCGGACAGGGATGTAGAGTTCTCGATAGACTTGGTTCCCGATGCGGAACCGATTTCTCAGCATGTCTATCGAGTGAACAACAGTGAGTTGATAGAGCTGAAGAAGCAGGTGGATGAGCTGCAGGACAAGGGCTTCATCTGATCGAGTTCATCACCTTGGGGTGCACCGGTACTCTTCGTACCCAAGAAGGATGGGTCGGTACAGATGTGTATCGACTACAGGGCACTCAACAACCTGACAATCAAGAACAGATACCTACTGCCGCGGATCGATGATCTCTTTGATCAGTTGAGCGGAGCTCGGGTGTTCTCCAAGATTGATTTGAGGTCAGGTTATCACCAGGTGAAGGTGAAGGGGGAGGATATTCCTAAGACCGCTTTCAGGACGCGATATTGGCAGTTTGAGTTTTTGGTTATGCCGTTTGGGCTGACCAATGCACCAGCAGTGTTTATGAACTTAATGAACAAGGTGTTCCACCAGTACTTAAACAAGTTCGGGGTGGTATTCATTGATGATATGCTGGTGTATTCCAAGACAGAGGAGGAGCACGAGGAGCACTTGAGAGTGGTTCTGGAGACACTCAGGAGGGAGAGATTGTATAGAAAGCTCTCGAAGTACGAGTTCTTCCTGGACAGAGTTGACTTATTGGGTCATGTTGTGACTGGAGATGGTATCTCAGTGGACCCGAAGAAGATCACAGCAGTTGAGGCTTGGGCAGCGTCGACTTCAGTGGCAGAGATCAGGAGTTTCTTGGGGCTGGCAGGATATTACAGAAGATTTGTGCAAGATTTCTCCCGGGTTGCAGAACCGTTGACTCGGTTGACCCGGAAGGATGCTGAGTATGTTTGGTCAGAGGAGTATCAGACAGCTTTTGATGAATTAAAAAAGCGGCTTACGACAGCTCCGATTATGACATTGCCTTCAGGTTCATTAGGATTCACTATCTATAGTGATGCTTCAGGGAAGGGGCTGGGTTGTGTCTTACAGCAGCATGGGAAAGTAATTTCCTATGCTTCCATTCATTTATATCTCCATGAGAAGAACTACCCTATCCATGACCTGGAGTTGGCAGCGGTGATTTTTTGCTCTGAAGTTGTGGAAGCACTATTTGTATGAAGAGAGGGTAGAGATTTTCACAGATCACAAAAGCTTGAAGTACGTGTTTACACAAAAAGAGCTCAACATGAGGCAGCACAGATGGCTGGAGTTGATGAAGGACTTTGACATCCTACTTCAGTATCACCCAGGAAAGGCCAACGTGGTTGTCGATGCCTTGAGTAGGTATCCGATAGCCATGTGTTTGACTGTGGATCAGCACTTGCTTGCAGACTTGGAGAGCCTTAGGATTGAGGTGATCATGCCCGGAGTGCAGATACAGTTGTGGGGCCTTGTCACGACCCGCACCCTAGAGTTAGGGCACGAGAACGTAACAACGCCCAGCCTACGCCGCAGTGTCGGCGGTAGAACGCTGTCCTAGGTCTCAATGCATCTAACAGTATAAGACTAAACAGTTTATACTCCCCTAATGGGGGCGACATAGCAGAATGTAATCTCAATCACATCTAAGGTAGAGCATAAAGGAAGATAGATAAAACATGAAATCCAAAAGAGATACAGCAGATAGAAGTCTGAGTATCTAAGATACAAACTCAGAATACATCTTAAAACCTAAATACAGTAATCCATAAATACAACTCAAGACAACTGAAAATAAACTATAAGCAAAACCCTAGCTATCTATACAACCTCTACTGTCTCCTCTAGGCTAGCAGGCAACCTCCAGGCTATCTGTAAAATTTATCAACAGGTCCAGTCAGGACTGGAGCGAGCACACTACATCTCAACAAGTCAAAACAGGAAAGGAAATGTAATCATGCTAGAGAATAAAATACAGGATCTGAAGAAATAGCATAATGTAAAAGAGAGACTGTAAATAAATATCTATGATATATATAAAGAGAGACAGTACTAGTGATTTAGAGTACAGACGAACATGTGAATGGCTTAGGACTGATTCATGACTACACTACTTTGGATATTTATTCACATGACCATTCATACTCCCCCGTACCCCAATCAATACACAAGGATCCAGTCAAGTTACGTTAAGATTCATGACTAAACTACTACCCGTATAGGGTGATTCATGAATTGATTCGTGAAGGCTTGGTGATCATGAGGGTACATGAGTCACTAGCTGATTCTCGAAGATTTATGATGATAGAAGCATATGATACATGATGTAAGTGAAACACACATGACAAAAGTATCTGATGCTCCCGAGAGGGATAACATCTCATAAAGGGATCCATATAGTACCAATCCGTGTTACCAACGTGTCAGCATCAAGTAAGATAGTCTAAAGCAGGAAATATAATCCTAAACATGATATGAAATGATAAAAGAATGTACTCGCCTGATAACCTGAACAGCTGATAGGTAAAGGGGTCCAATTGAAGCCACAGAGTCCTATTTAAAGCAACACAGGTTACAAGGTGTTCAAGTTGTAAAAAAAAAAATGAAACTCTACAAGCAATCTATATTATCCTAGATTCTTCTAAGTCAAAACAACTCTAGGTCAACTCTGGTCAATAATCTAGTCAAACTAGGTCAAGTGTTGACTTATAGTCGACTTTGGGTCAACTGGTCAACTCTGGTCAAACAGGGTTAATTCTAGTCTAATTATTAAAGGTATAAAGTGTACTTCGTTATTTGTACGTCAAAACTTATGATACGCAAATCAAGATGAGATGATCAACGGTAAAGTTGATCATCTTATTATAGTGATCCACGTCAATTTTAGCGATATGAGATCACTGGAATTGACTGATCTCAGTTTCGTTGTACTAATCCCGAAATACGAATATTATAGGAATTAATTATTAATTAATTATAAAAAGGTTAAACTCAGAGAAACTATCAACAAACATTGTCGGACGTTGAAATAAACATCGCCAACGTGTCCAGAATGGTCAAATTAGCTAGGATAGCCTACCAATCGGCCCAATTTGGACATAAGGGCAAAAAGGTCATTTCGGGTCAAAACGGTGTCCGTATCGGAGCCATTTTGCACCGAAAAATGTGCAAGAAAACAAGTCTATAAAATATAACAAATTATATATCCACGAAACCAGAATGACGATACGAACCCAACGGTATTTCCAGAATTGGATTCCGTTGACCCGATCTCAATTTGGTCCGTTGACCAGAACTTAGAATTCCGGTTTGCACGGAAATGCATGCCGGAGCCAATGTTCTCAAAACTCAGCAAACTACATGTCAACGAGTCCAAAATGATGATATGAACTCAACGATATATCCGGAATTGGATTCCGATGAGCCGATCTCAAAATGACCCGTTGACCCGGATATTGGTATCCGACTTACACCAAAATGCGTGTCGAACCGAATATCCACAAAAATATAGCAAATTATATGTCAACGAGTCCAGAATGACGATATGAACTCAACGGTATCTCCAGAATTGGATTTCGATGAGCCGACGTCAAAAAGACCGGTTGACCCAGAATGCAGGATCCACTTTGCACTGAAAAGCGTGCCAGGGCCCACGTTCTCCAAATCTAACAAATTTTTATGAAAACATGCCAGAACGACGCCACGAGTTTAATGGTGGTGTCAGAAATGAAATCTGGAGTCCCGTGTTCAAAAATGGAATTTTACAAGTTGGAAATTACGAATTCGGACGGCCAACTTTGGCGTCGAATTCAACCAATCAAACAAGCTCACAATGAAACGAAACTGGAGGGGTAGCAAGATGGTTATACCAGCTTCGTACAGGAACTGGTAGCACGCCAAACGGAGCTGCGGTGGAGGAGGTACAAGCTGACGAAGTTGGCCCCGCGAAACTGTCCAAATTTAATACAATTTAAACGGTCAACTTGGTGGCCAGTTTTGATGTATCAAACGATAAAATTAACGGACGAAAATTGACAGGAGTGAAGGTGGATATACCGAGATTGTGACGGAGTGAAGAAATTGCCGATCCAACGATCGAATTTTCGGGAAATCACGCGCGAAGTTGCTGCGACAGAGCGCGATTTAAGTCTCGTTCTCGAGCTCGTCACGACGGGACGTCGTGCAAAACGCACAAATCGCCTCGACGGTGCATCCCGGAGGATGATGGCCGCCATGGAAGGATGGCCTAGGATGGGGCGGACCCGGGGGGGTGGTCGCCGGGGCACGACGGCCTACGACGGCGGCGGCGACGCCCGCACGCGCGTGCGCGCCGTGGCGTGCTGCTGCCGCTGTGCGCCTTTGCACTGCTGTGTTGCGCGGGCAGCAGCGCACAGCCTGGCCAATGATGGCGAGGCCTGCTGTGCGGCCATGACGACGGGGTGGTCGGATAGGTTAAGTGGTGGTGGTGCGGTTTGATGAAGTGGAGGAGGAGGAGATCGGCCGTGGAGAGGTGGTGTGGTGGTGGAGGCCAGGGGGTGGTCGGAGCCACGGCCAAGTGGAGGAGGCTGGGGAAGGTCAGGCCAAAGAGTGAGGGTGGTCAGGTAGCATGTGTTGCTGATGGTGTTGTGTTGTTGTTGTAGTTGTTGGTTTGTGTTGTAGTAATAAAGAATAGTGAGAGAGAGAAAGAGATAATAATTGAGGGAGAAAGAGAGAGAGAAAAAGGTGGTCTTTACATAAAATTTAGGGCCGGCCACCCATAGGGATTGTTGGCTGCTATATGGGGGGGAGAAATTAATGGTTAGGATTACATAGAGAAATCAATGGCTAGATTGGACATAGAAAAAATAGGTAATTCCAATGGATTTAATTCAACAGAGATTTCCAATAATAATTAAAAATGGGTAGAATGAGTACTAATATTTTTGGCCAATAAAATATGAGGGCGTCACGATGGAGAGTAACATGGGGCTGGGCTGGACTCGGTGGAGCCAGATTGGGTCAAAATCAGACATTGTGCAAAAATTGAATTAAAATTAGGCGTTGATGATCATGAGTAAATAAGTAGCACATGGGAATTCCAATAAATGGGACACAAGTATTGGACGGGTAGTAGGCTCAATGTGGGCCATGTCCATAGTTGGGGCTGACAGATTTTGGTCGACAGGGGGCCCACAAATCATGTTGGAAAATAAATATGACACCGCGGGGTAAAATAAAATCGGGTCACGTGTCAGGAAAGTTGTGCGAAGCAAATGGAGCACAAGATGGCGTGTCTGAGTGGGACACGAAGGTCATGGGTGACGAGCGTCTCGAGTAGATCATCAATGAGAAGTTGGTTTCAAGAAACTGACTGGTCTTGTGCTTCCAAATGAAAAGTCACGTAACATGCTAAAAATGATCAAGGAAAAGAGTAGGAAAAATAATTAATAATCAATGGTCTAATTCGACCCGAAGTTCAACGAAGCAAAACGAGCACAAGGGAACAAGTTTGGATGGGACACAATATACCATCAGGAAGGTAATCCTGTCCACTCCAAAACTCATGAAGAAGATTTCCAGAGTTGAACATCCCTGACACTCCAAATATCAATGGCACGGAAAAGTACACTTAAAGACAAATAACAGAATAAATTATTTATTAAAACTAAATAAATCAGAAAAATTTAAAAAAAACAACCCAAAAATTTGGGGCGCTCACATCCTACCCACCTTATAAAAATTTCGTCCTCGAAATTAAAATGTTCGTAATCCTTCTAGGTCAAACCACCACAATCAAATTCCAGAACTTAAATAAAACATACCATCAAAAGGACGACATACAGGGTCATGGCATACGGTGGTAGTGAAAGTCTCATCTAGGTATACTAGTCATGCTAACCGAAATGGTCATAGGGTATCAAAACACACAGGCAATCTAGGGTGTTAAACCGGAAAAGACACTGAAAACAAATCATCAAAACTGTAAGACAGCCTATCATCCTATGTGAAAACTGGTACTTATCATAAAAAAATAAAGAAGGTAACTACCAATTATCTTTAAAGGGTTCAGAAAAATCAAAATCAAAGTTAAAGAATGAAAGCCAATTTTATGGAAAATTTCAATCACAATACATATTAAGAATATTTAGTCTCGATACGATCTAAGTTGATCAAATTGGGGAAATCAAGATTTAGGCAATATGGAGGACAGGTTCAACAAAGTATGAGAACGAGCATACAAGGATGGAGATTCAGGTCGTAATCAAATTTAAGTCAATTGCGTACAACCCAAGATAAGAAGAAAAAAATCGAAGTTGATTTGGTCGTGTTTAAGGAAACTAGGATTCAATGATATTGAAAAACCCTTTTAGAGAAAAACAGAAAAATATTTCATACGAAAGTCAGTAAATCATCTCTCTCTAATACTATCAGTTTACCATTTGCTGATCATATTTTCTCACAAACCCCAATATAAAATCAACCTTCAAATGACTACCCTCAGAAATTCTATAACCTTCAGTCATCTAAATTTTTACCATGATCACCATAGACAAAATTTCAAACTTCTAAACATTTTCCATGAAGCATACCCCTCTTATTTAGGAGCCGACACTTAGTCATTTAATCAAAATTTCAAATTCCTTCACCTCGTTCTAAATTAGATCCGAAACCTCTAAATCCAGTTTATGAAACCCTTGTACTTGTTTAAGTCAAGTCTTGTATTTACTCAACTCCAATACCACTATGTCACACAAAATTTATTCTGGTTTATAAATCTACCTTCATATTTTCTTCAACGTTTACCTTCAAATATTATCCCTTTGAATTCTACAATTTCTTTTCTCCAATCATCTAAAAATAATTCCTATAACTTAAAATTCTTGTGTTCCCTCTGTCTCTAGTCACCCTCTTACAATATCTAGTTCAACTTCGCATAATCATAGAATACAATTAAATTCTCCTTTCCATCTCTAAATTTCTACATAGCCTTGTAATAGTTCCCAAGAATCAATAACCAAGATTTTCTAGTCCTCAAAACTAGGTTGACCTCTGATATCCTCATTAGTTTTTTTTTGAAATACATCCATGAATTTCTCGTAAACTAAATTTTCTGCGATTGTTTCTAAATTGATAACATTTATCACTCGATTCCATTCTAAACCTTTACCACATCTTCCTCTCAATTTTTTTATTTTATATTTGACACCCAACCTTCTGATTCCTACAAATTATTCTATGATAACCATTTACATCATTTCCGTACTAGATGATTTACGTCACTTCCTCAACATTTCTCAGGCAAAATGATATGAAGATTCAAGAGTTTTCAAGGTATAGCTGACAGAATTATATACGAGACAGAGAATTGATGTAATCATGACAGTTATATAAGACAAGAATGATGGAAATAAAATATTGGCAGGAAGAGAATGATAAAAGAATCTGTTCTGCTCATTGTTTAAAAGAGGAACCCATTTTGAAATCAGAGCTATAATATCTAATCCAAAACAAGGTCTAGCAAAATCATCGATTCATTGTATTAAGAAAAAATTTGTACGAAGTTACACAAGGGTTTATAAAAACAGCTAAAGCTACTACTAAGTTAAATAATGAGAAACAAAACAAAACAAAAATTCTTTTTTTTTTGAAAGACTGAACAAAAGTAGTGAAAACATGTTCAAAAAAATATTTAAGGTACAATCTGATAATCATATGCGTCTATCCAAAATCATGGTGCTCTAAATCCTCGTCATACTAGTAAGCAAGGCTACGATAATCACAAAGTCCTCGACTTAGGCACATACATCTAGAATCGTGGTATTTAACATTTTTGCGATGCCGCTAGCTTGGCTGCAAAAACCTTAAATTCCCACACACAAGAAATATATCCAAAGCCTGACTATGTGTCCTCACTATGCTGGCTAATGTGACTATAGAAGACTAGATTCCAAACTTAGATGACCTAGCCCATATAATTTCATCTTGACAAAAAATTAAGTTAAATCAACAATGAATACCCAAAAATCAAATTTATAAACGAACATCAAGATTCAAAAAGAAATTAACAAAAATCCTTCAAATCATATAAATACAAACTCGGATGCTACAACTAACATCAAGATTCAAAATTCAACAATCTTCAATCAAATTCAATAGATACAAACTCAAACTCAACCATAATCCATCAAAACCAAATTCAATCAACAGAAAGTAAAGTAATCAGATCAAGGAAAAAGAGTTTTCAAATCGAAGTTAAAATAAGATTCTCAAGGGTCGTCCCAAGAATCTCTCAAGGGATCCTAACTGTGATTGGGTATCTTCAAAATATATCCTAATCCTACTGCAGGCTGTAGTGGTACTCTAGTTCGAATACCAGTACACAAACTCGACCTACATGGGCCACTACTAAAAACGTGTCACGACCCGCACCCTAGAGTTAGGGCACGAGAATGTAACAACTCCCAGCCTATGCCGCAGTGTCGGCAGTAGAACGCTGTCCTAGGTCTCAATGCATCTAACAGTATAAGACTAAACAGTTTATACTCCCCGAATGGGGGTGACATAGCAGAATGTAAACTCAATCACATCTAAGGTAGAGCATAAAGGAAGATAGATAAAACATGAAATCCAAAAGAGATACAGCAGATAGAAGTCTGAGTGTCTAAGATACAAACTCAGAATACATCTCAAAACTCAAATACAGTAATCCATAAATACAACTCAAGACGACTGAAAATAAACTATAAGCAAAACCCTAGCTATCTATACAACCTTTACTGTCTCCTCTAAGCAAGCAGGCAACCTCCAGGCTATCTGTAAAATTTATCAACAGGTCCAGTCAGGACTGGAGCGAGCACATTACATCTCAACAAGTCATAACAGGAAAGAAAATATAATCATGCTAGAGAATAAAATACAGGATCTGAAGAAATAGCATAATGTAAAAGAGAGACTATAAATAAATATCTATGATATATATAAAGAGAGACAGTGCTAGTGATTTAGAGTACAAACGAATATGTGAATGGCTTAGGACTGATTCATGACTACACTAAGAGTGATTCATGACTACACTACTTTGGATATTTATTCACATGACCATTCATACTCCCCCGTACCCCAATCAATACACAAGGATCCAGTCAAGTTACGTTAAGATTCATGTCTAAACTACTACCCGTATAGGGTGATTCATGAATTGATTCGTGAAGGCTCGGTGATCATAAGGGTACATGAGTCACTAGCTGATTCCCGTAGATTCATGATGATAGAAGCATATGATACGTGATGTAAGTGAAACACACATGACAAAAGTATCTGATGCTCCCGAGAAGGATAACATCTCATGAAAGGATCCATATAGTACCAATCTGTGTTACCAACGTGTCAGCATCAAGTAAGATAGTCTAAAGCAGGAAATATAATCCTAAACATGATATAAAATGATCAGAGAATGTACTCGCCTGATAACCTGAACAGCTGATAGGTAAAAGGGTCCAACTGAAGCCACAGAGTCCTATTTAAAGCAACATAGGTTACAAGGTGTTCAAGTTGTAAAAAAAATGAAACTCTACAAGCAATCTATATTATCCTAGATTCTTCTAAGTCAAAACAACTCTAGGTCAACTCCGGTCAATAATCTAGTCAAACTAGGTCAAGTGTTGACTTATAGTCGACTTTGGGTCAACAGGTCAACTCTGGTCAAACAGGGTTAATTCTAGTCTAATTATTAAAGGTATAAAGTGTACTTCGTTATTTGTACGTCAAAACTTACGACACACAAATCGAGATGAGATGATCAACGGTAAAGTTGATAATCTTATTATAGTGATCCACGTGTCCATCTTGTCAATTTCAGCGATGTGAGATCACTGGAATTGACTGATCTCAGTTTTATTGTACTAATCCCGAAATACGAATATTAAAGGAATTAATTATTAATTAATTATAAAAAGGTTAAACTCAGAGAAACTATCAACAAATATTGTCGGACGATGAAATAAACATCGCCAACGTGTCCAGAATGGTCAAAATAGCTAGGATAGCCTACCCATCGGCCCAATTTGGACACAATGGCAAAAAGGTAATTTCGGGTCAAAACGGTGTCCGTGTCGGAGCTATTTTGCACCAAAAAACGTGCAAGAAAACAAGTCTATAAAATATAACAAATTAGATGTCTACGAAACCAGAATGACGATACGAACCCAACGGTATCTCCAGAATTGGATTTCGTTGACCCGATCTCAATTTGGTCCGTTGACCAGAACTTGGAATTCCGGTTTGCACGAAAATGTGCGCCAGAGCCAATGTTCTCAAAAGTCAGCAAATTAAATGTCAATGAGTCTAGAATGACGATACGAACTTAACGGTATATCCGGAATTGGATTCCGATGAGCCGATCTCAAAATGACCCGATGACCCGGATATTGGTATCCGACTTGCACCGAAATGCTTGTCGGACCCAATATCCACCAATACCTAGCAAATTATATGTCAACGAGTCTAGACTGACGATACGAACTCAACGGTATCTCCAGAATTGGATTCCGATGAGCCGGCGTCAAAAAGTCCTGTTGACCCAGAATACGGGACCCACTTTGTACCGAAAAGCGTGTCAGGACTCACGTTCTCCAAATCTAACAAATTTTATATGAAAACATGCCAGAACGATGCCATGAGTCTAATGGTGGTGTCAGAAATGAAATCTGGAGTCCCGTGTTCAAAAATAAAATTTTACAAGTTGGAAATTACAAATTCGGACGGCCAACTTTGGCGTCGAATTCAACCAATCAAACAAGCGCAAAATGAAACGAAACTGGAGGGGTAGCAAGAGGGTTATACCAGCTTCGCACAGGAACTGGTAGCATGCCAAACGGAGCTGCAGTAGAGGAGGTACAAGCTGACGAAGTTGGCCCCGCAAAACTGTCCAAATTTAATACAATTTAAACGGTCAACTTGGTGGCCGGTTTTGATGTATCAAACGATAAAATTAACGGACGAAAATTGACAGGAGTGAAGGTGGATATACCAAGCTTGTGACGGAGTGAAGAAATTGCCGATCTAACGGTCGGATTTCCGAGAAATTGTGTGCGAAGTTGCTGCGACGGAATGCGATTTCAGTCTCGTTTCCGAGCTCGTCACGACGGGACATCGTGCAAAACGCACGAATCGCCTCGACGGCGCATCCCGAAGGACGGTGGCCACCATGGGAGGATGGCCTAGAATGGGGCACACCCGGGGGGGTGGTCGCCGGGGCACGACGGCCGGCGGCGGCGGCGGCGACGCCCGCACGCGCGAGTGCGCGGTGGCGTGCTGCTTTCGCTGTTCGCCTTTGCACTGTTGTGTTGTGCGCACGACGGCACACAGCCTGGCCGGCGACGGCGAGGGCTGTTGTGCGGCCACGACGACGGGGTGGTCGGATAGGTTAAGTGGTGGTGGTGCGGTTTGAAGAAGTGGAGGAGGAGGAGATCGACCGTGGAGAGGTGGTGCGGTGGTGGAGGCCAGGGGGGTGGCCGGAGCCACGGCCAAGTAGAGGAGGCTGGGGGAGGTTCGGCCAAAGAGTGAGGGTGGTCGGGTAGCATGTGCTACTGATGGTGTTGTGTTGTTGTTGTAGTTGTTGGTTTGTGTTGTAGTAATAAAGAATAGTGAGAGAGAGAAAGAGATAATAATTGAGGGAGGAAGAGAGAGAGAAAAATATGGTCTTTACATAAAATTTAGGACCGGCCACCCATAGGGATTGTTGGCTGCTATTTGTGGGGGGGAGAAATTAATGGTTAGGATTACATGGAGAAATCAATGGCTAGATTGAACATAGAAAAAATAGGTAATTCTAATGGATTTAATTCAGCAGAGATTTCCAATAATAATTAAAAATGGGTAGAATGAGTACTAATATTTTTGGGCAAGAAAATATGAGGGCGTCACGATGGAGAGTAACATGGGGCTGGGCTGGACTCGGTGGAGCCGGATTGGGTCAAAATCAGACATTGTGCAAAAATTGAATTAAAATTAGGCGTTGATGATCATGAGTAAATAAGTAGCACATGGGAATTCCAATAAATGGGACACAAGTATCGGACGGGTAGTAGGCTCAATGTGGGCCTTGTCCAAAGTTGGGGCTGACATATTTTGGTCGACAGGGGCACAAATCAAGTTGGAAAATAAATGTGACACCGCGGGGTAAAATAAAATTGGGACACGTGTCAGGAAAGTTATGCGAAGCAAATGGAGCACAAGATGGCATGTCTGAGTGGGACACGAAGGTCATGGGTGACGAGCGTCTCTAGTAGATCATCAATAAGAAGTTGGTTTCAAAAAACTGACTGGTCTTGTGCTCCCAAATAAAAAGTCACGGTAACGTACTAAAAATGATCAAGGAAAAGAGTGGAAAAAATAATTAATAATCAATGGTCTAATTCGACCCGAAGTTCAGCGATACAAAAAGAGCACAAGGGAACAAGTTTGGATGGGACACAATATACCATCATGAAGTTAATCCTGTCCACTCCAAAACTCATGAAGAAGATTTCCAGAGTTGAACATCCCTGATACTCCAAATATCAATGGCACGGAAAAGTACACTTAAAGACAAATAACAGAATAAATTATTTATTAAAACAAAATAAATAAGAAAATTTTAAAAAAAACAACCCAAAAATTTAGGGCGCTCACAGGCCTTCAGATACTGTCGGACTTGATGGAGAGGATCAAGACGACGTAGTTCGAGGATATGACTCTACGGTGTATCCGAGAGCAGGTTTGTGCAGGGTTGGTGAATGGCGAGTTTTCTCTTGCAGAGAATGGTGCCTTGAGGCACGGTTCCAGGTTATGTGTGCCTGGTGGAGAGCTCAGAGAGCAGATCATACAGGAGGCTCACAGATCGAAGTACTCTATACATCGTGGTGCCAACATGATGTACAGGGATCTACGAGAGCACGTCTAGTAGTACAGAATGAAGCGGGAGGTAGCCCACTTCGTAGCTAGATGCTTGGTCTGTCAGTAGGTCAAGACAGAGAGGCAGAGGCCCGAAGGATTATTGCAGCCATTGCCCATTCAAGAGTGGAAGTGGGAGCATATCACCATTGATTTTGTATCTCGGTTGCCGCGTACACCAGGAGGAAAAGACGTGATTTGGGTCATCGTTGATAGGTTGACCAAATTGGCCTACTTCTTGCCATTCAAAGTGGATACATCTGCAGAGAGGCTTGCGGAGATGTACATGCGGTAAATAGTCAGGATTCACGGAGTTCCGGTCAGCATTGTCTCAGAACGGGATAGTTCGCTTTACTTCCCATTTCTGGAGGAGTTTGCAGACTAGTTTGGGCACTCAGCTCAAGTTTAGTACTGCATACCACCCCCAGACAGACGGACAGTCATAGAGGACTATTCAGACGCTTGAGGATATGATGCGGACGTGCATCCTAGATTTTGGAGATTCCTGGGAGGATCATCTATATTTCGTGGAGTTTTCTTACAACAACAGTTATCAGGCCAGCATTGAGATGTCACCTTTCGAGGCTCTGTACGGGCGTAGGTATCGTACACCCTTATCTTGGGATGATGTTGGAGAGTGAGCTTTACTGGGACCAGAGATGGTTGTTGACGCAGCCGAGAAGGTGAAGCTCATCAGGGACAGACTTTGCATGGCGCAGGACAGACATCGGCACTAGGCAGACAGCCACCGGAGGTCGTTGGAGTTTGAGGTACAGATTTAGATATAGGATTAGAAGTAGGTTGTATTTTGATTTATTTGTTTGATCGTGTTTGATTTTTAGTAACTTGAGACCTTGCTTGTATTTAGGTTGGAGACAGTTTTTCTGCGGATATCTTCGACTCGTGGTACGATACATTTTGGTGGAGGTGGGAAGCTTAGCCCGCACTTCATCGGACCTTTCGTGATCAGCGGGAGGGTCGGTGATGTGGCTTACAGGCTAGACTTGCCACATGCACTAGTAGGTGTCCACAATGTATTCTACGTATCACAGTTGAGACGGTACGTGGCTGACCCTAGCCATGTGCTCGATCATTCGAAGATTGAGGTTGGACCCACTCTCAGTTATCCAGAGCAGCCTGTGGAGATTCTGGATCACCGAGAGAAGGTACTGAGAAACCAGGTGATACCTTTGGTTCGCGTCGCATGGAGGC
This sequence comes from Iris pallida, assembly GCA_029216955.1. Classification (NCBI taxonomy): domain Eukaryota; kingdom Viridiplantae; phylum Streptophyta; class Magnoliopsida; order Asparagales; family Iridaceae; genus Iris; species Iris pallida. The sequence goes on from JANAVB010010817.1 coordinate 66,913, forward strand.
ATCATTCTCAAGGAGAGTCGACCTGGGAGTGGGAGGATGAGATGCGCAAGCGATACCCATATCCGTTTACACCGTGAGGTATGATTATCTATCCAACTCATCTGTTAGTTTCATCGTTTAATTTCGATGACGAAATTATTTTAAGGGGGTAGATTTGTCACTTCCACATTTCTAGCTTTAGGGTATTTTGGTCATTTTTAAAATTTTGGAAATTATTTGGAATTATTTTGTATTAATTAGAATTATTAGAATTTAAGTGATTTTTAGTATAATTTAATTTAGTGCTATTCTTGACTTTGACTCATGGTGACTTAGGGGACTGTCCTAGAAGCTAACCCTAGTCATGACCACTTGGTTAGATTATGAAAATCTAGTTTAACCTAAGTTAGTGATATCCTAGTTATTAGAATTAATTTGGGGAAAATAGGATATTGATTAGGTTAGATAATGACTTGTGATTTCATAAGTCATGACTTATGGCTTAGGCCTATAGAGGCCCATAGACAACTAGTGAAACCCTAACCCTAGCCCAATACTTGCTTGGCCGGCCAACCTAGGTATTCCCACTCTATTTAATGTCTCTTCCACTTAGGGCTAGCCTCCTTTAGGAAAATATCAAGTTTGAAAATAGAGGTAAACCCCATTCTTCCCCAATCCCTATCTCTTCTATTTCAACTCCTTTTTCTTTCAAATTTCTTGCAATAGGTTCTAATATCTGTGTATTTCCTTACTATGGTGAGAAATTTTAGTGGAGGAGCAATTTGGAGAAGTTTGGGTAGCAAGAGGAATACCCCTCTTTGAAGCTTTTTGGGCTTTTTCACACACCTAGGTAATTACTAATCCTCTCCATAAAATAGTAATTTAAATGCATGAATAGGAAGCCCTAGGAATACCCTAACTTTTGGTATAGGCATTTCTAGGTTTTGTGTCCAATACGTGTCCGTATCGGACACGTATCAGTGGCATACCTAAGTATTTGATGAAATGCCACAGTGGGCATTTCTTTCTTGTTTGTTGTTTTTGTTTGAATAGAAATTTAGGGTTTGATATTGCTTGTCGATTTTTGTTGGACTGAGGTGGTTGTGGTGTCGTGACATGTCGTATTGGACACGGGAACATACTGGGTTCAGCACACACGTACGCGCGTAGCAGTCCCCTGCTACTCGGGGGCCACAGCACACTGGACACACCACGTGGACACGGGAAACTCGACAAACGGGTCAGGACTGACACTGACATGAGGCTCCTAAAGTTTCATGAGTCCTCGTGTCGTGTCGGACACACAATTGCGAGTGCACTAGCCGTGCACTTTGTGGGTTCAGCCAACTTTTTTGGCACTAATACGTGTGTTGTGTCACTGACACACGTATCGTGGACCCATATCAGGGTGTCAGGACCCTAGACCTAGACACATTCGACATTGGGACACAAGCTCAAGGCTTGGGTCGTGTCGTGGCACGTGCACAAGGTCGATGAACACGTGCACGAGGCTGGTTTACACTGTGTTCAGTCTGATTATTTTTTCTGTGTTTAAATTTCATTTTAACTTGTTTAAATTATGATTTTAATTGCCAATTAATTTTTTGAACATGTGTATTAGTTCATATTAGATAAGTTTTACTTATTATAATAGGTTGTTTAATGAGAAATATAATATTTGATGTTGAGTATGGGTTTCGAATGTAATGGACTGATACTCAATTTCCCTAAACTTAAATCACATTTTAAACCTAATTTTAGATTGATGTTTCAGTTGTCTTTGATCCAACATATGTATCAGTATCTGTTAAATAGGTTTTACACATTAAATTAGGTTTTATGTTTCATAAACGGATTTTTGTCATGTGAGTTGGGACTTTATATGTTGACTGATTCCATTTCTTCTTAAATACCTGAATTGATTTCCTTTCCTTATCTGAGTATTGATTCATTCCATTTAACTGATTTTGAATGATCAATTGAAGGCTAATAGTCATGTTGTTCACTGTCGAATTAAATGATAATTCTTATACTTGAATTGGTTGTTTTCATGTTGAATTCGAATTGGTGTGGAATGGTGGATTGGTTTATCAAGTTAACTGTTAATTGTTCAAATATCCAAACTGTCAATCAACTTCACAATCCTGGCATTGATTTCCTTTCCTTAACTGAATTCAAATAGGTATGGTAACTGTCATGTGTTCATATTCCTGTTTTCACACCCTTGTATCACACAACCTCACATGTGAACCTCACTGATTTTCCAGGATATCACCTCACTGTTCACAAGTATCTATTTCCTAATTCACTAACACTCTTCTCACACCCTCACTATTCCATGATACACTCTCTCACACACACACATGAACACAAATGCATGCTCCCTTTTTCCTACCACTCTAGGTATGTACATGTATATATATATATATATATATATATATATATATATATATATATATATGAGATGTATATATTATAGGTAGCATATATGTTAATCTGTATTACTATATTATATTATATATATATATATTGATATGTGTATATGTGATATGTGGTTTGGTTATAGGCATGATATAGCCTATAGCCTAGGGCTCATGGCCTATGGGTGTGTCTGTATGCCTAGTGAGTGTCTAGTTAGACTTGTATAGTCTAGAATTGGTGTGTGCTTACTAGAATAGACTATTTAGACTAGTATAGACTTGTTTGACTTAGGTTTAACTTAGTTGACCTAGTTTGACTTCTAGGGTTGACTATAGTTGACCAAGAGTTGACTTTGGTCTAGATTGACCTAGATTCATATAGAATGCATTGAATTGTATCTTATTATCATTTTAGACTTATAGTGACTTGTACTGTTCTATAGTAGACAGATACCACTCCTCGAACAGTAGATACTCTACAGATACCCAGGATACAGGCGAGTACATTCTCTGATCATTTTATATCTTGCATTAGGAGTATATTTCTGCTTTAGATTACTTTGCATGATGCTGACACGTTGTAAACACGGATTAGTACTATATGGATCTTGTCGTGCGATGTTATCCCCTTAGCTGATACATCGGGTATTTCGTGTTCGTGTACTTTATCATGAGCATCGTGTACTCCTTGTGTTCGTGCTTTTCATGTACAAATCGTATGAAATCGTGTATACTCATGTGCTCACATGATTTTCGTGTGCGACTATACTTCGTGTGCAATAACATATCTTGGCTAGATCTTTGTGTATTGGTTGGGGCGGGGGAGTAGAAGTGGTTATGTAATCAATCCAGTAGATTACTCGTGTACAACATCTGTAGATTACTCGTGTACAACATTGTGCCGTTTACATAACCATCTTGTGCTCTGAATCACTAGTCACTGATAGTTCTCTATATACTTTATCTATTTATTTACAGTCTTCCTTTTTTATCATGTTATTTCCTTCAGTTTCCTGTATCTTACTCTCTAGCATGATTATATTTCCTGACCTGTTATAATTTGTTCAGATGTACTGTGCTCGCTCTTGTCCTGACTGGACCTGTTGAAATATTACAGAGGACGAGCCTGAGGCGTTCTGTCCTACGTATTACGGTGCGACCCAAGATGATAGCTGTGACCTGGACCAGCAGCAGGACCCACTAGCAGTTGATGACACTCCCCTAGATTAGGATGTCTTTATCTTTTCTGGATTACTGTACGTTGATTCTGAGATGATTTGTGATATGTACTTATTTAGACACTTAGACTTCTGGATTGTATCTCTTTGTTTTCATTCTGGTTATCTATTTATCTATATTTTATCATGCTCTACCTTAGATGTGATTGAGACTGTATTTGCTATGTCACCTCCATTCGGAGTGTATATACTGTACATGTACCTTTATATTGTTAGATGTTTGACCTAGGACAGCGTTCTACCGCCGACACTACAGCGTAGGCTGGACGTACCCACGTCTCGTACCCTTACTCTAGGGTGCGGGTCGTGACATATGTACAGCTGGCATGTCTACGTACTCGGTCCTAAGTATTTTGGGACTAGGGCGTTACATATTTTTGTGGTGGCCCATGCAGGTCAAAAAATATTGTTGGGTTACATGACTGCGCCCAACAAGCCTGCATATAGGAATAGGAATAGTATCTCATCCAGAACTACTACTTCCCTTGACTTCCAATCTTTTCAAATTCCTTTGATTACTTGAATTACCTCATATCTAACCTCTCCTAACATCGTCATATTCTTCCTTGTGCCACCAGTATGAATCTAAGAAGCGAACACACTTCTGTCTTGGCTCTCACATCTTTTGAAAAGGCTACCCTGAAGGGGTAGAATCCTTCGATGACTCTGGTGACACCATACTAGCCAGGACAATTGCAGCCAGCTACGACACCGACGATGGTGCATCCAGAGATTTCAACACCCCCAGTCAGCCAGGCTGGACAGACCACTACCGTACCACCAGAAGGGAATGTACCACTGCCTCCACCACTACCATTCCCTCAGCAGTTTCTACCACCGTCGGGACCTCAGATGCCTCCACCACTGACTGATGGGAGCCCTACTTCCCAGTTTATGTATGCCATAATACAGGCTCAGGACAACAGTGGACCTATTATGAGAAGATAATGCTCACCACTAGTGGAAGGCAGAAAAAAGACGATTAGGCGCTGGGATCACCTGGAAGCAGTTTTATGATCTATTCTATGAGAGATTTTTTCCATCCATGTTTGAGACGGTCTATACGACCAGTTCCTTCATCTGAAGCAAGGAAATATGACAGTTGATGAGTATGACTCAGAGTTCAATTGCCTGAGTAGATTTGGTACGGGATTTGTGAAGCCCATGACTTTAATTTTATTTTTAATGTCCCTGTTTTATATTGTTTGGTGAGCCTTTTATTTTTATCCCACAACTTGTTAATTATTTTTTTATGTTATTAATTAATTACTAGTAAGTTATTTTTTAGCCCAATGATTTAAGCCCTGGAACCCACAACCCGAAGCCCAAACACAATAGGCTAACCATTCTCCCACTCACCCGAGACTCCCTCTCTGATCCGCCCAACCCGTGCCCACGTACTCCTCTCCCTCTCCACTACGTAACCCTTAGGAGCAGAAACTCTCCCAATCCGCAGAAACTTTATTTTTTTCCACCATCATAATAACTCTTCTATCTCACTAACCGTTCCACCATTCTCCGATCCGAAACCACCACCGCGCTCCCCTCGTCGCCCTCTCCGATTACAGACCCCTCTCCTCCACCTTCCAAGTCCGTCCCCGTGTAACCCCGCACCAGCCCGACAGCCCGGTGCCTTCAGCGCGTGTTCCCGTGCGCGTGTCCCGTCTCCGCATGTCCGTCCGTTTGCGTACATGTGTCCGTGCTCGTCGTTTCCATCCTTCCCGGTGTTGTTCCGAGTCCGAGGCCTCCCCTCGGTACTCCTTCATCAAGCTTGGGTAATCCCTTTCATCATTTTTTCCATATTTTGGTTGTTCACAGAACCATTTAGACCTTCTGGCCTTAGGTTAGTTTCTGTAGATTATTAAACTAAGTTCTGTGTTCTGATTATTTGGTTTCAGTGGTGTTAAATTAGCAATGTGGTAATAATATACATATTATGAAACTTAATACATGCTTATTTGGTATTAATTGATTTATGGATTAACCTTAATAATTTAAAATATGGTTTAAATGATTTAGTTGGTTTAAATAAAAGTTAGGATTATCATTTATTTTGTAATGTTAATTTGTAGAGATTCTAAACCTAATAAATGATTTAGTTATTTTATTTACAAAATAGTGGTAAATAATATTTATTTAAAAGTTATTATTTTAAATAAAAGTTTTGTTAGAAAAATTATATTATAAATTATATATATTCTCATTTTAAAATTATTTCTAATCAAAAAGTTTTATAATGAGATTAATATAATAAAAACTAATATTTATTTAAAAATTGTTATTTTGGCAAGAAAATTGTATTTTATGCAAAAGTGCTATTTTGGCAAGGTTAAAAAAAAATTATTTTCCCTTTATTACGAAAAATGGTTAAAAATATATTTTCTAAGGGAAATCGTTTTATTAATATTGTTCGGTAAGTAATTTCTCTTAATAATAAAAATGTTCATTAATAAATTATTTTGGTCATGAATAACATTTTAGTAACAATAATCGGAAAATAATTTCTAGCTAATTAAAATATTAGAATATTAGTTTTGGAGGAAAATTATAAATTTGCTAAAATATTAATTTATTAAATACAGTTAAAATATTATTTTTCTTATTTTGTGAATAATAGTCAGAAAATGGATTTATAGTAAATCATATTTTCGCGTAATTTGGTAATTACATAAAAATAATAATTTCTATAATACGATTAAATAATAATTTTCTTACCCTCAATTATTACGTTAAAACTTATATTTTTACTAAAACGATTATTTCGTAACTTAGTATCTAACATATAAATATTTTTCAACGTTATTAACAAAATTATGTTATTTTCAACCCGACTATACTTAGCCCTAATTAACTAGTTGGCGTTGCCCTTAAGGATTAGACTGTAATTATTTCTAGCTGCTGAACCTGGTATTACGAATCTGTAGGTTCGGGACCCTAAGCCCAAACGGTTACCTGCTACTCGTCGCTTTCCACGTCAAGGGAATATCTGAGGCAAGTTATCGTTATGCTATCTTATATTTTAATTAGTAATTGTCAAGTTGCATGTTTAAACCACATTGCTACACGGAACCCTCTCCTAGGGTTCAAATATTGATTGATATTGATTGTGGGGATATTGGGAGAATAGTGTAGCGTTTATGACCAATACCCTTCATATTGCATATTGTTATTGTGCGAGCTTACCCCTCTTACACACGGGGATAAGCCGTATCGCGTCGCTAGGATGCTATTGTACAACCCAAGCCGGTCATAGACGTTACATATTCAAATCACATTGTTTCAAGTATTGAATTGTTAAATTGCTAAAAAATATTGTTTCAACTGTTTATCTTGCAATTTTCTGTTGTTATTTGAAATATGAGGTACATACTCGTACTTGCTCCCTCCTGACTGGAGACCCAACATTTTTAGGTGACAGCGACGAAGAGGAGCTGCCTTATTACATTTTCTACGGGATAGACTTGGGTCCCGCAGAGGCTGAACCAGGAACCCAGAATCCTAGAATGTTGGCTTAGCACTTTTTTTTATTTTTTATTTTTTAGAAAACAGTTATAATAATTAAATATTATTATTGTTTGTTTTTTTCATACCATTTTCCAATTCAATAAAATATTTTTATTTCCGTTAGATTTTTGTATGTTGTGTTTCACTGCTTGATACAGCTTACTGCTGCCATCTCACAATGGTGCAGGCTGGGCATGATCCGACTAGACCCATTATATTGGGATCGGGTCGTGACTTGTTTTTAGTGGTGGCCCATACAGGTCAGTCTGTAAATTGGTCTAGTCGACTTAGTCTAGACCAGCATGCAGTCCTACAAATTGACCTAGGCCTAGATGAGACTTTAGGAAAACAGACTCTAGAAACAACTGGAACACTTAAATGATATTCACCCTAGTTACATCATGTAACTCCACCTCCCTATTTTGGGAAATAAATTTGATTTTTTTATATTGATGGTTAATTTATAAATAATAAGTTTCTGGTTTTAAAAATGGTGATTTATATTTTGGCGGAATAAATTAGGAGCAATTTCAAATTTTAAAAAGTTGTAACAACCAACTTGTGGTCCCCTCATATTTTTCCAAAAAGTTTTTAACTGTTTTAGCATTTTTGTAATAAGTGAAAAGGGGGTGGGGTTTTTCGTAAATAATTGATTAGTGGAGGGGTTAGTTTGTGAATGTGAAAAGGGGGAGGGCCTATTTGCTAAGTTGCCATTAGTGGAGGGACTTTTATGCAAAAGTCCCATTTTTCCTTTATACCAGCCGAGAGAGAGAGAGAGAATGTATTTTTCTCAGTTACTCTCTCTTCTCCAATTTTTTGTTCTAGAGCCGAACCCTAGCTTCCGCCGGCATCAACGACGGCGACGGCGAGATTTCCACGACGACAGCGGCGGTGGTTTCCACGGCGGCGGGTTCCTCCCACGAATCCGACGACTCGGTCCCGACCTCCACATCGAACGGCGCCATGCCTCCTCGATGATGAAGGACGAGTTTTAGCAGCGGCGCACGATCAAGGTGTAGTCCTTCTCGGAGGGCGACGACACCCGGCGGTCACCGTCCCTTCCATGATGGCAACTAGGCGGATTCGTGAGGCGATCTCCGCGATCGATTCTCTTCCTCCGGCGAATCGATGGTGACGAAGAACAGTGTGGTGAGTTCGACTCCTTGAATGAGTTGATCGAGAAATTTGCATGTGTGTTTGGATTTCTTATTGAAATGCCTCTGTTCTTGATTTGAGAAGGAATTTAGGGGGATTACGAATCTGGATTGATCGAGTTGTGTGGAGTAGTCTGATACTCTTCGATTTTGAGCTGTAATTATTGATCCGTAATATTTCAATTTTCTTTCCGTCTCTGGGTCATGTGAATTCAAAACATCCTTGATAGCTAGTTTAGATTTTGATGCACTACTACTGTTTGATTCAATGTTCAGCAGAAGCTTGAATTTTCTGTTCGAACTCAGGCACTTGTGTCCGGTCTCACAGAGCAGTCACTTGTTGAATACAATCCTCTTCTTTCAGGTATTAGCACTATTTCTATTCATTTGCGGTTTATTATTATAGCAGTAGTTGATTTGTTAATGTCAGCCAGGGGTCGGGTCAGGACGAGTGAAGTACAATTCTGTGTGTTTGGGTGTATAGCAAGTTCGTGTCTACTGTGGGACAGATGCACGCGTGGTTTTGGCAGTAGGTGTAGAAGCATGGAAAAGAATAAAGAAAGGTTCATGCGGCCAAGGATCCTCATTCTGCTCAGAGAGCCCATGCGGCTCAAGAGTCTATGCAGCTCGAATAATTCCATGCGGCCCAGAGAGGAGCCACGTGGCCTTCAACAGCTCTTCCCTTCGTCTTTTGCTGCATTTAATGCCCTGACGGCTGACAGCTCCGACAAATGACAACTCTGACAAAAAGGTGCAATAATGACTGACGTAATGGCGCGTTCCTAGGGAAGAGGAGAAAATCTTCTCACAGCTGGCAGAATCCAACAAATCCTGAGGCATGCGGCTGCGGCCGCCCATCTTCATGCTGCTACATCCTTTATGCGGTCGCCCATCAGCATGCGACTGCATCCCTTATGCGGCCGCCCATCAACATGCGGCTGCCCACTCCCATGCGGCTGCCCATCTTCATGCGGCTGTTCATCTCCATGCTGCTGTCCATCTTCATGCGGGCGTTTAGCCTCATGCGGCCCACTCATCTGCGGCTTTGGCAAGATGACCTAGTAGAGACACGTAGAACTTTTCATGATGATGGAGACACGTGGCAGTCTTATCTTCCTGGAATTATGGGTGTTAACAAATCCTAATCAGATTTGTTGCAATAAGTGCCCAGATCAAATCAAATCAAATCGAGCAAATTAGACACGTGGCAGGCCATTACAAGTCGCGAATGTTCATGGCAATCAAAATTTATTGTCCATAGAGATTTAATGCAATCACATTAATTGCTTAAATCTATTATATGCAAGATGGACGGCCCAGATTAATTAATTTTTAGACCGCCGACTTTTGAGAATGGGCAATCATTGCAAACCCTAATGATGCCCCCCCACTCTTATAAATAGCAAGGTGTCATTCCCTTGCAAAAGACCCCCCGGCTCGGATCCAGAGAGAATCAGAGAGAGTATATACAGAGATCAAAAGGACAGAGGAGCATACAGAGAGAACAAAGAGAGCATTTCTTCTTCAACGCCAAGTACTTCTTCTGCAGAGCCAAGGCTGTACCTGATCATCCAAGGAGTAAGGCAGAGCTGCCGTCGCTTTCCCGAGCCTCTATCATCACCCCCCAGAATCTAAAATAAACAATTGTACTTAGATTCTTGTACCTAGGTTTTCGTCCCTAGGCTTTCTTTGTACAAGCGAGTTTGTATTGTGAGTCTAAGTTCAGTCCTCCGATAATTGTTCTGTTCTTTTACGATCAATGGAAAACACGATGACGACTCTACTGGGGACAAACTTCTTCACGGCTGAGGAGTTGGTGACGCAATCGGATGCAGCCAAACTTGGCTCCACACAACAGAAGATGGTCGTCTGCTTCGACCAACAGGCGTTCGAAGAAATGCTCTCTGAAGGAAGCACTGGCCCAGTTCAGAAGTGAACCCGCACAAAGAAGGCTCGCTGGGAGTGGAGGCCAAAGTCATTTGTTCCTCCCCAAGCTCTAGACGGAGTACTCTCTGCTGCCCAAGACGGCGAAGGCAACTCTCATGTGGCCCCACTTCAAGCCATAGAGGACTCTGCTGTCCCCAAGTCCGGCAGAGGAAAGCACTACGATGCTGGACTTGCAGGGGCAAAGAGTGATCCTATGTGCTCCAGGAAGAAACCGAACAAAGGTACTAGCCGCAAAACGAAGACTCATGCGGCCAAGATTGCCAGCCGCATGAATAATGACCATACGGTCGAAACTGCCAGCCAAATGCATAACACTCATGCGGCCAGGATTTCCGGCCGCATGGAGAAGACCTATGCGGCTGAGACTTCCAACCGCATGAAGAAAGCCCATACGGCTACGACTGCCAACCGCATGAAGATTGTTGATTCCAATCGCATGCCACCTGCTCCACGCGGCTCAGTCTTCGACCGCCACCCCTATGGTCCTGATCTCTTGTCCTCCCAAGAAGACATGTCTGACTCTCTCTAGTACCACTTAGACTCTTCCTATTATGTGCCCTCACGCACCAGAGTGAAGAAGTCTAGGGCAGTGCGAGCTTGGCAAGCTCAGTCCGCTGACCCAACCTTTGACCATCCGAACGTTCCACATACTGTTATGTGGGCCTCTGATGGGAAGTTGTACAGAACCACTCGAGTCCGGCCCCCAGCGGCAAACGGACAGGATGGTTCCCAAAAGTCTTCCAAATTTCTGGGAGCAAACATGGTCATTCCGGACCCATCTGACTTGCGTAAGGCTATCCTCCACAAATGCAAGGAAAGAGAAAGGGAATCGGGGTGCAAAGAGTCCTCCCACGGACGTCATTGCACCCAAGTCATCATCAACTGCTGTTGCAATAATGCGACGGTACGAGAAGACCGGCAGTCCGTCTTCCAAAGACTGCAACAACCATGTTCAGAGGATGAGGCACCTTCCGTCGTCTCCTACAACTCTGCTCAAAAAATCCTCGCCGATGGGAGAGGGAAGAAGACAAACGTTTCCAGCCCGAAGATTTCAACCACTATGACTAAGAGACTGTCGTCTAAGCGGTTGCCCACCATCGGAGTTTTCAAAGGTACCCGTTCAAAAATGAAATCTGCTACAGTAGGAGATTCATCGTCCACATCACTGGGGGTTGCTGGAACTGGGGGTAGCACTCCTCCGAACCTCCACGATAATCCGATGTTCCAAGAAGACGAGCTGGGGGAAACAACTCTCCCATCAGATACAGCAAATCTCGACGTCCCCGAGGACGTCCACAATTCCCAAGACGAGGCAAACTTGGAAGCTGGGAGTACTATTCCTTCTGAGGCCGAAACAGAGAAAGACATTCCCACATACCCCGATGATTTCTCGTTACAGGGGTATGATTCGGAGTGTACGTCATCCACCGTCCCTTCCACTTCTACTCATGTCAGGACGATATTCATGACAAACGACGAACAGGATGGTCCCAGTGATCGCCAATACATCGACACTCTGGAGGCCATACTGTGCTCTTTGGTCAAATCCGTGGACGAGATCAAAGCAGCCCTCCCTACTCTGCAAGGGGGGACGCCTGGCCAAACAAACGCGGGCCCCGCGATCAATGCAGACTCAAACTTAGCGGCACCAAACTCGGGCAATATTCCTCCTGAAATGTCGGCTCCTACCACTGTAGACGAAGCCAGGGAGGCAAGAAGAGAGGTCCAGGAGCTCCGGGCCATGTTCCACACCCGAGAAAACTGCCAAGACCTCAGGATACGACAACCGTATCCCGCTACGTGGAGAGATATTCCCTTCCCACCAAATTGTAAACCATTCCACATCAATCCATATGATGGGAAGACCTCCACAAGTCGTTACATCACCTACTTCGAGGTCACCACCGACCATCTACCCCATGACGATGCCATCCTTACACGATTAGTCATCGGGGCATTGGAGGGGGTCGCCTTCGACTGGTACCGTAACCTGCCAGATAACTGCATCCACTCCTTCGCCAGCTTCAAGCGCATGTTCTTGGATAGATTTTACGAAGTAGGATAGGACGTCACAATGTCCACCCTCATGGACGTCGTCCAAGGGGAGAAGGAGCTGACAAGGAACTATATTGAGCGGTTTTGCCAAACCGTATTAAAGTTACCATCCGGTAATCCAGATTCCTTCTTAATTGAAATTTGCCAAAAGAGACTGCTCCCAACAATCAGTCTCTGGGTGGGCGAAAGTCAATTTAAGGACTGGAAGACGTTTATCATCAGTGCCTCTAGCGCCGAAGAACGGTTGAAGAAGGCTCGCCAACTAGGATTGCACATCTCAGAGGGAGAGGACAAGGGCTGGCGTCCTAATGCCAACAACAACAATGGTGGTAACTCCTCCAACAATCGGGACAACAAGGGCAAGCAGGCTATGGTGGCCGACACAGCATAGAAACCTGAGTCAAAACCGGCAGACAAACAATGGCCGTAAATGACCTACTCCTTCGAAGACGGCCACATCAAGCCTCATATTGGACATGCTCAAACAAGGAGACAGAATTCAGCTTCCTCCACCAAGACGGGAACCTCAGCCGGCAGAAATGGAGATCCCAAAGTACTGCCATTACCACCGCTACGTCCACCATGCTATACACGACTGCTACCAACTGAAACGATACATCCAACATCTCATCGATTCGTACGCTCTGGCCATTGATTTCGAAGAGGTAACCGTGGCAGCCAATATGGTGTCAGTACAATTTTGGCAGCTTTCCTCCAACAGAAACTCAAGACGGTGTGGTACCCATCCCTCTGGCAATAATGGAGATTGCTAATCTTCTACCTCCCTGAGATCAGGCTGCTGGTCTAGTGCCCCTCATCACATCACGGGGGGAGGTCATGTAGGTCCATCCGGACATGGTACTTGAGGTGACTCAATCCACACCACCTTCTATTCGCAAGAAGAAGAGTGGAAAAGTCAGATCCTGCCGCACAATCTTGGCAGATATCGAAGAAGTCACGACTGTCGTTACCCGGTCTGGGCACAATCCCAACCTGTGGCTGATAACTCGGCTGAAGATCATCAGCCAGCTACTGCTGACACTCCAGGACCTTCTCAGCCTCCGACGACCGACAAGCCTAGGCCGAAGGAGACTCACTTTGATAAATCTCTCCGGAAAGAGGTACCTCAGGGGCTGGAGAGGCCCTACAACTTCGACATCTTGGCACAATTGGCCAACACACCGGCCAAATTATCATTATACGAGCTCCTGAGACTCTCAAAGAATGTTTGCGCGGCTTTGAGCGATGCACTCCAAAATGCCGATGCCTATCTGGCTCAGGTCAACCTCACGGGAGAGAGCCCACCTGCAGATCTCCAAGACAACGCTTGTACGGGAGCGATGCCCAACATTGCCTTCACTCCGCAATATATGCTCACTGAGACCAACCTGCACGATCGACCGTTATATTACACTGGATACATCGGCGACTTAAAGGTGAACCGGATGCACATTGATTCTCGTTCTTCCATAAGCATCATTCCGAAGGGTCTGTTACATCATCTCCGCATTCCTATGCATCGTCTGACGCCAACAAGCACCGCCATCAGCAGTTTCAATTCGGGCAGGAGCTACCCGATCGAAAAGATTCGTTTGAAGTGCCAAATTGGCGATCTCCAGTCAAAAGTAACCTGTTATGTCATAGATGCGGACACTTCCTACAACATTCTCTTGGGGCACCCTTGGATACATGATTACATGATCGTGCCTTCCACGCTGCACCAGTACTTCAAGTATGTCGACAAACACGGCTTTGTGAGGACAGAATTCGCCGACATCGATCCCTTCAAAGGGGTCGAATCCTACTACTCAGACTCCTGCCTATACGAGAAGTCGAAGAGGCACCTGGATGATGATATACAAGCTCGAACTAAGACAGCCCCAGGATCAGAAGAACCTCTGACGATCTACCTCCAAGCTCGCAAACCTGGCAAGTCCGCACCCCTTACGACCGCTCTGCGTAAGGACGCAATCAGCCTCTCCGCACAAGAAGAACAAATGATAATCCAGCTGCCAAGGTCCGACCAAGCGCCAAAGACCCACAATGGAGCCACTAACAATCAGACTGCCAAGAGTCGGCCAGCCACAAATGGAGAAGCTCAATCCCTCCGACAAACTAATGACGATACGTCTTCCCAGGAAGAGTCGTCACCTTGATGCAAAGTCTGGGCTTCTAGCGAGCCAACAACACCTCGCCCAGCATCGAGTACCAAACTGCGGGTCGCTAGTTTGCCAACGACTCCACGTTCTGCTCCACTGGCAGAACCCCTGACGATCAAGCTGCCCAGGTCATCCTCTCAGTCTTCATTTATACAGGGGGTGGCCGAAGAAGAACCGAAGCTAGCCAAGTATGTGGCTGCCCACACTGATGTTCCCTCCACAGATGATGTAATCCTGCTAGAATAGATACCTTACTTTATTAATAAAGGGCTATCTTTGAACTACCTCGAGCTTGATAAGCTTTGTACAATGTATGCTATGGAACACGGTATAGGCACTCACCTACACACACAGGTGATAAATGTTTACACCGCAAACCAGCTTACTCTAGTGGAAGACGCTTACCGCATAATCGAGGGAGGGGACCATCCAATCATCTTCGGCCGGAAGGACGACCCACAACCCTTCACCATAGAGAAGGTCTATCTTGAATCAGATGCCGGGAGACTGCCTATGTATCTTTATAGCCCCCAATCTAAATACCTTATGCAAAAACAGGGGTAAGATCTGGAGACTACGCCAGGCTTGAACTATGGCACTGGTCGACGATTACCTTTAAAACTGCCAGTCCCGGTTGGTAAACCACGGGACTACTACTGCAAGACCCGATGTGGATTAGGATACGTTACGCCCGCAACGACCCCTGAATATTTAGATGAGGAATGCCATTGGCATTCACATTCGACCGGGTCACCAACTTCTGATTCGGATGCCAACATCGGAGACGTATTCAAATAAGTCATGTCAGTCAATATGGCATTCGTCGACGCTTACGAGGAAGATGAAGACATTCATGAAATCCTCGAGTTAGAGCCGTGGGCCCAACACCTAGATACACAAGGGGCAAAGCGGTTCGAACAGAGAGAACCTCCTACTGAAGATGAAGTTATATAGGTCGACCTCGGCAGCGAATCTTCTCCAAAACCAATCTTCGTCAGTAAAGGCTTGACAGGCGAAGAGCAACAATCGCTACTGGAACTTGTCAAAGAATATATTAATGTGTTCGCCTGGAGCTATGAAGACATGCCAGGGTTAAATCCCGATATTGCCCTTCACAAGCTCAACATCGGCCAGATGCAAAGCCGGTCAAACAACAACAGCGACGCTTCCGCCCGGGCATCATAGATGCGATCGAAGCCGAAGTCAACGAACTGATAGCTAGCGGCTTCATTCGTGAGGAACAATATCCAGATTGGGTCGCCAACATAGTACCCGTCCTCGAAAAGAATGGGAAGATTCGAATCTGTATCGACTTCCGCAATATGAACGAGGCATGTCCCAAAGATGAATTCCCCCTCCTTATCATAGACATCATGATTGACAACACATACGGATTCGAACGTATGTCATTCATGGATGGTTTCTCAGGGTACAACTAAATCAAGATGTCTCCTGACGACGAAAAGCATACATTATTTCGAACACCGATTGGCACATACTGCTACACAGTCATGCCTTTCGGTTTAAAGAATGCTAGCGCCACATATCAAAGAGCTATGAGTATCATCTTCAGGGATCACTTGCGCAAGACCGTGGAGTGCTATGTTGATGACATCGTCGTCAAGAGTCGCTGTAAGGGAGACCATCTCCAGGATCTGAGGACGGTATTCGACCTGATGCGAGCACACAACCTGAAGATGAATCCCACAAAATCCTTCTTGGGCGTATCCAGCAGAAAATTCCTGGGTTTTATTATTACTGCCCAGGAAATCCACGTAGATCCAGAGAAGACGCAGGCAATCATGGAGATGGGTTCCACGAGAAATCTCCGAGAACTTCGAGGCCTCCAAGGGAGGTTAGCTTACATCATGAGGTTCATTTCCAACCTCTTCGGGCGTTATCATCCATTCACCCATCTCATGAAGAAGGGCATCTCATTCGTATGGGACAAAGAATATCAGCGAGCCTTCGACAGCATCAAAGAATATTTGTCGAACCCTCCAGTCTTGGTAGCCCCGGTTGCTGGAAAACCATTCCTGTTCTATGTATGAGCAATAGAGCATTCCTTCGACACTCTGCTAGCACAAAACAATGATGCAGGCCATAAGCAAGCTATATATTACCTCAGCCGAATGATGATCGGGCCAGAGCACCGATATACCGCCGTGGAGAAGGAATGTCTCGCCCTAGTGTTCGCTATTCAAAAGACGCGGCACTATGTCACAGGACAAACCATATATGTGATCTCACGAGTCAACCCTCTCAGGGTCCTCATGACTAAGCCAGGGGCACTCAGCTCTCGCCTCGCTACATGGGAAATATTACTGTCCCCCTACCATATGATCTTTGTCCCGCAAAAGGTTGTTAAAGGTCAAGCTCTGGCAGACTTTTTAGCAGCCCACCCAGGTTCGGAGTCGTCCAGAATATATGAAGGAATCCCAGATGAGGTCGCCGACTCGCATGCAACCACTCACGATGATATATGGCGAATGTTGTTCGACGGTGCCTCAAGGACCGGACCTCAGGGCAACATCGTCGTTGGAGTCGGGGTGGTGCTGGTTTCTCCTTCCGGATTGGTGATCAATCGCGCTTACTCTCTCACAGAACCCTGCTCTAATAATGTGGCCGAGTACAACGCTTTGGTCATTGGCCTCCAACTTGCAAGAGAGCTGGGGGTAGAATATCTTGAAGCATACGATGATTCACAGTTAATCGTCAATCAGATTCGAGGTTCATACGAAGTCCGCCATGAAGACATGATCCCCTATCACCAAATAGCGATCAATATCATCTCGTCGTTCGAGGGGTTCTTCATCGAACATGTTTCCAGACTCCGAAATATTGAAGCCGATGCCTTAGCAGGCCTTGCCGCTTCCCTAGCAGTGCCAAATCATACTCATTAATCGGTGGATGTGATAGGCCATGAACTGGTCTGTCCCAAGAATAATGTTCAATTTATGGCGAGTTATTCCACTCAGACGATCGACGAAGTCCCAGACTGGAGACAACCATTCATTGACTTCATAGTTTACGACATCCTGCCCAAAAACCCAAAAGAGGCCACCTCTATCAGAATGTGTTCTCTCAGATTCTTCTACGATACGGAGACAAAAATGCTGTATCGTCGATCCTACGATGGATTATTGCTTCGATGTCTGTCAAACACAGAAGCCAAAGAAGCCGTACGCGAAGCTCATCAGGGTATCTGCGGGGCCCATCATCCTGGCCCAAAATTGTAAGACCGTCTTTATCGAATGGGCTACTTCTGGCCTACGATGGTAGCAGATACGATAGACTACGCAAGAAAATGCAAAGCCTGTCATGTCCACACAGACTTCATCCACCAACCATCCGAATTTTTATATCCGACAGTAGCGTCCTGGCCATTCGAAGCATGGGGAATGGATATTATCGGTCCGATCGCCCCACCTTCTTTCCGAGGACATCGCTTCATACTCGTAATCACGATTACTTCTCCAAATGGACGAAAGCTGTTACGCTTATAGAAGTCAAAACTTCAAATGTGATCAGCTTCCTCAAGCATCATGTCATCTATCACTTTGGACTGCCCCGAAGGATCATCCACGATAATGGTCCGCAGTTTGTAAGCCACGCCTTCTATCGGTTTTGCGACAAGCACATAATTAAGAATATTGCTTCAACGCCATACAATTCGGCAGCAAATGGGTTGGCAGAAGCATTCAACAAAACCATCATCAAGTTACTCAAGAAGTTCCTATCCTCCAACAAGCGTGACTGGAACGAAAAGCTTGGTGAATGCTTATGGGCGTACTGTACCACAGTCCGAACAGCCACAGGGAACACACCATTCTCTCTGGTGTACAGAAGTGAGACAGTTCTCCCATTAGAGACTCAAATCCCCTCACTCCGCGTCGCTCTCACTTACCAATTGACGACGGAGGATAACTACCGTCATCGACTATAAGAGTTAGAGGCCTTAGATGAAAAGCACCTCTTGGCTCAGCAACGAATCGAGCTCTACCAAGCACGCATCTACGGAGCCTTCAACAAGAAGGTTAAAATCAGAACATTCCAAGTGGGCGATCTTGTTCTGGCAGTTCGGAGGCCGATGGTCATGACTCATAAAACTGCCGGCAAATTCCAGCCAAAATGGGAAGGTCCATTAATCATTGAGGCCGTATTCTCCAACGGTGCTTACCGCCTCGCAAAACAAAATGGAGACTTCTTCATGCTGCCTGTCAACGACAAGTTCCTGAAGAAATATTATGTCTAAACGACATTTTTCCAGATTATCGAGTCATGTACCCGCTGGTGCCGCTGAACTCATATTCATAAAAATTCCAGATTATTGAGTTATGTACCCTCCGGTACCGCTAAACTCGCATCCACAACACTCCAGATTATTGAGTTATGTACCCTCTGGTACCGCTGAACTTACATCCACAACACTCTAGATTATTGAGTTATGTACCCTCCAGTACCACTGAACTCACATTCATAATCTCCCAGATTATTGAATTATGTACCCGTAGGTGCCTCTGAACTCACATTTCAGTCACTCTTTTAGGTAGTAAGTCATGTATGATCATACCTCTGAACTTATTTCTCTGAAAGAGTTCCTCCCTCATGATCCACTACCCGCACCCTCAGTGCACAAAAAGGGTAACGGATCCACAAATTTGCAAAACGACCACGTCGATGTTACCTCGGAGTCGTTTCACTTCCGCCAAAAATAAATTACCCCTTTACATAGAACTTCCATGTCCTTATTACATCTGAGTCGTTCTATGTACCCCTTCATGGAGCCCACTCCTGCCATGTCCTCATTACCTCTGAGTGGGAAGGCTCCATCGAAGAAACCCTCATATTTGCCATGTCCTCACTACCTCTGAGTAAATAGGTTGGTCCTCCCTCGACTTATTATCTGTACCAAAAAAAACCCTAAGGTACGCCAAGGATAATAGGTCCACAAATATCCTCCGTTGAGTCCAGTACTGCCATGTCCTTATTACCTCTGAGTAGGAAGACTCCACGGTAAGACCCCCATAATTGCCATGTCCTCATTACCTCTGAGTAAGTTGGTTCCCTTTCATCCAATTATCCATATCCTAAGCCAGGGTACGCCAAGGATAATAGGTCCACAAATATCCTCCGTTGAGTCCACTCCTGCCATGTCCTCATTACCACTGAGTAAGTATGCTGGTTCCCTTTCATCCTATTATCTATATCCTAAGCCACGGTACGCCAAGGATAATAGGTCTACAAATATCCTCCGTTGAGTCCGCTTCTACTATGTCCTCATTACCTCTGAGCAGGAAGACTCCGCGGTAAAACCCCCATACTAGCCTTGTCCTTATTACCTCTGAGTAAGTATGTTGGTTCCCTTTCATCCTATTATCCGTATCCTAAGCCAGGGTACGCCAAGGATAATAGGCCCACAAATGTCCTCTGTTGACTACAAACGCTGTGCTAATTTTCCTAGTACATGCGCATCATTCCTCATCATGCCCCGGGAGCCCAACTGCTCCATGGTATTCTTTCTTCCGATACCAGGAGCATCCATGACCACCTTACCGTGGAACTGTTCTAGGTATTCCCAATCAAACTTGTTATCCGTACCTAAAACCAAGGTATGCCAAGGGTAACAGGTCCACAAACAAGTCCCCTATTCGGGGCAAACGCCACCATAACACCACAAGCACAACAGGCAGTACAAATAAAGGGTGGAATAAAGCATACTCTTTTATTTGGAAGGCAAAAAGTACTACATGTTCTAGGGACAATGTCCCATTTAAAGAAAGTAAAATAACGGAAAAAAAGGAGAAAAAGGCCGTCTATGGTTCGGCATTACAAAATTCTAGAAGACGGTTCTTCACCAAGGTGGTCCCTTGTTCAAGCCGCTGTTTAGCCCGACGCTCCGCTTCCTGGGACAACCGCTCCACATTTTTCAAGTCCATGTGTGCCTGTCAGTCGTCCTCCAACTTCTTCAGGGCAATTTCCAGACCAGCAGAAGCTAGATTCACTCTGTCAGCCTCCTGGATAATTAGCCCCCTTTCGGTACGGGCAGCCTCAAGCTCAGACTCCAGGAAAGCTAACTTCCTCTGAAGATCAAGGATCTGCTCCCACGTGTCAATGATCCCACGGGAGGCAGTCGTTTCCCGAGCTGTAACATCTTCACTCTCGCGGCTCAACTGATCATATCGATCAGACAGATCGCAGAGGTCCTTCAATATGGCCGGCCTGGTCTTATCCTGAGCAGTCCTTATCTTCTCTATAGTAGCTGTGAGGAAACCACGCTCCTGATCTATAGCAGCAGACAGATCAGTCTGCCGCAGCACCTGAAGCTGGGCCACCAGCTGATCAGCCTCTAGCAATTTTGCCTCCAGAAGCGCGGTTACCCCTGCCCCACCAGGAAGAGTCTTAAGGATATCAATTTGACCCTGGGAACATTGCCGAGCCAAGACAAAAAAGGTCCCTCTTTCCACGGCAGTGCTACCTCCCTCTCCAAGTGACGATAAAAGCTGTCAACTACGTCCTATAACGCTTCGTCCAGAACCTCTGTACAGGACGGCGTCAAAGGAAGCATAGCCGACACTTGGCAGGGCAGAGAGGTCGACTCTCGGAGCCGCCTGAGCAGAAGAGGACGTAAGGACCATTGTCCCTTGCCCCGGCTGTCCTACCACTTGACTTTCCAAACTCGAGACAGCGGGAGGCCCCTCTAGACAAGCCGGAAGGGAAGAAGGTACGCTCCTCTCTGCCAATACCCTTTCGGTAGAGCCTGTCTCAATAATGTCCATCATCGACACTAGAGAGGCAAGACCTATATGTCCAGAGGAACCATCAATCGACGTAACCCGAAGGATGTGATGATAGAGTAGATAGGCCTCCTCGCAAGTTAAAATTCAGCTTATCTTACTAGGGGAGGAGCAAGGAGGCTATAACTCGCTCGCAGCTAACGTGGTCTCCTCACCCGCGACCTCCAAGTTAAATTCTGCTGGCTCTTCTGTCCCAGCCACCCCAGAGGGAGGTACGACTCGATCAGCGTCATCTTGATGAAATTCAGTAATTTCAGGGACAGGTTCATCGGAACCCCCGTCATCTTGAGTCATGACCTCGGCAACTTGAGATTCCTCTTCTTCTGACACCTAGGGGAGGGAAGGAAAATGATTAAAGATCAAAACTGGAAGAAACGGAGAACTGAATAAAAATAGTAGTAATTCGCTTTACCTTCGAAGCGGGGTCAACCTCCTCTCTTCTTTCCCTTATAGATAGCCAGCGACGTCTGGTCGCAGCCAATTTTCGGGAGTGAGGAATACCACCAACAGAGGAAATTTGTCTGCTACGCTTCCGTACAGAACCAGGTGCGACGGGTGGCTGATCCGCCACCATCTCATTTAACGAAACAGGCGGCTGATCCGCCCCAACATCTTCTACCGAGAAGGAAGAGTTATCTGCATCACGCTCCTCGTCCTTATCATCTGCTGTGGGGGAATCTGAGTCTGGCACTTCGACTCTATTCTTCTCCTTTTTTTCTCGTCTTGGCCCCTTGGGGCTTCGCATCCAAGCCAGTACCAACAATAAAACTCGTACCCGGGCTAAAACCAATGGGGAGCTTGTTCGCCATGACATGGTACAAGGCCGCCATATACAAAATCTCTACCAACGCCTTAATGGCAGAAACCGAGAAAGTGGCACGGTTATGAAATGTATCATAGTAATACCAGGCCCTGATGCCGTCAGGGAGGCTACCTTCAAAACCCAGACAAGAGCTGGGACTGTCCAGAAAAAGTTAGCTGTACCCAAACTGACGAGCAAACCTGCTGGACAGGTAAGGTTCCAGGAAGACAGCATTATGGTTGCGGTATACCAGGTAGGCTGGGCGGATGTTACGCAACCACAAGAGCATCTGGACGTCTAGAAGTTGAGGAGGACTAATACCGTCAAGATGTACGTCCGCTATTTCCTCAGCAGTAAAACGAGGGACGGATACGAAAAAGTCGTACCTATCTGCTCTTGCCAGCGCTATCGGGTAGGCACGCATGGTATCATTGTCACGACCTGGACCCATTTTTTTAAAACGAATACGAAACGTGTCCAAGCCAGCCTACGCCGCAGTGTCGGCGGTAGAACCCTGTCACGGCCATGAAGATCATAATCACAAATAATGCTCATTCACTTAATTAATTTAACTTACAATGATCACAAGTTTTATATTTGTAGAAAAATATAAACTTGTACAAATAAATGAATGACTACAACTCAACTATCTATCTAGTCTCTAGGCTTTTGTCTGTAAGTATTCCCGTCACTCACCAAGCTAAGTGAATCCACGGCTAACCTGAAAAATGTTGGTTTCCAGTTAGGAATTGAACGAGCACAATTCACTGAATGCGATTTCAAATAAAGAAAATGACCATACAACAGAGGTTAGACATCGATTGCATGTTTTTGAAAATAAACAGAAAATACGGAAAACTAATAGCAATTAAATAGACACAGTATACTTTCCCCAACTGTTAGAAGTACCTTTGATATGTGATTGGTCTGGGGCACTACACCGCACGGTCTACGATGTCTACTTGCATGAAAATAAGCACTGTCTACGATGTCTACTTGCAGAAAAATAAGCACTGTCTACGATGTCTACTTACAGAGAATAAGCACTGTCTATGATGTCTACTTTGCATAAAATAAGCACTGTCTACAATGTCTACTTGCAAAAAATAAGCACTGTGTACGATGTCTACTGCATGAAAATAAACACTGTCTACGGTCGGATCACACATCCTTGGTACTTCTCATTCCCGACTCAACACTTTATAATAGAATATAAAAATCACATAACCAATGGTCAATCAATAAAATATAGTGAAGATCAATATCGAAATGTAGACAATAAACTGTACTCGTCTGTGCTCCTGTGCTGGTGTAACCGATAATCTGAACCACTCAGAATGCCACAATAGTCAAAACTCGTACAACAGTCCCCGAAAGCTGAAATAAACATTACCAATATTCTTAGAATAGTCAAAATAGCTAAGATCGCCTGTCCTTAAGTCCAATTCCGGACACAGGAGCAAAACGGTAATTTTGGGTCAAAACGGTATCCGTCGTTGGACCCGCTTTGCATCGAAAAGTGTGCCAGAGTCAACGGTCTCTAAAGTTTTCAAACTATATGTCTACGGATCCAGTTTTTCGGTATGAACCCAACTGCATGTCCTAAGTTGGATTTCGGCGGATCGTGCACAAAATCTTCCGTTGAGTGGGACCGTGGGGCCCGCAAAACGACGTACAATTCAACTGTCTCAGAATTGGACCAAACTTGGCATACAGGACCAGGAAAATGATACGGTCCTGTTGGCGCATGTTTTATCTCGATCTGACGAGCGTGCACAAAGTAATTGAGAAATTTGCACAGAGACCGATACGGTGAATTTCGACGGATACGCATCAAATTCGTTGCGCACACGCGACCAATTTGAATTTCGTCAAAGCCCACACGACCACAAATACGTTACGCAGCTTTTGATTTTTATGATTTGCGACCACGTAGCCCGGATTGGCGGGACGCACGTCGTAACGAGAATTTTTGTGTTTTCAGAAAACAGTTTTATCAATTTTTTCCTGATTTTCAAATCGGTTTTAAACCGAAATTAAACAACTAAAAAAATAAACTAAAAGTACGGTAATAATCTAGGTTATGTTGTCTCCAATGTTGTTCAAACAGTTTTTCGAGTTGGTCTCTGGGTTGGCGAGAAATCGCCTTCCAAAACAGGGATTTGAACTATTTCGCGTTCTGTTTTTACGAGGTTTTTTGATGGATTTCGTGTCGATTTCGGGTACAGATCGTGCGTCTTCATCAAAACCTAATTGATGGAGATCCTAGATGGTTACTTGGGTACTACATAGGGCTTTACAGATCGGATTTTGGTCGAGAATTCACAAAGGAGCGAGGATTCGAAGTCACCTCCGTGGCTTCGATCGTTGTTTGTTGCTTACGAACAGTTCCAGGCCGTACGCACATTTTTGGCTGACTCCGGCGCTCGCGCGACTGCGAACGGCCGTGAGGGGGCCGCCCAGGGTGGCTGGGGGTCGCGAAGGCATGGGTTAGGGTTTTTGTTTGTCGCGGCTTCGATGGTTCTCTCGGTCCCGCTCTAATTATATACACAGACGTGTATATGTTATCGTTTTTGAGACAAGTTCGGGTCGGGTTAGTTAATCTCTCTCGGGTTGGAAATAGTTATAGGCTCGGGTGCATTACAATGCAGTATGGTCTCAGCACATTAGTGATGTTGTGTTCCCCTTGCTTTATCAAAAAGATACATCTATACATATATATATTTATCAAAATATATATATATAAAATATATATATATATATATATATATATATATATAAAATATATATATATATATATATATATATATATATATATATATAAAATATATATATATATATATATATATATATATATATATATATATATATTAATCCATTTATATATATATTTACCTATATGCTTATATTTATTTATCTATATATTCCTATATATACTTATATAATACTCTCCATAAAATTTAATAAAATCCCAATATATTCTATTATAGGCCTATTAATACGAATATATATATATAACGTTTATTCGACAAATATAATATCACTAATAATAATAATAATATATAGTAATAACCATGGTAATAAAATAATAATAATAACGAAATTCAACAAACAATAATGGTGTATATACCATTGTGCACAGTCTAATAATCCCGAAATGCACAAGGACTTTTTTTATACAGGTGTCATTGAATATCAACTAATAATAATGGTTATAATATTTAAAACGAATACTAGAAAATATTCATTAAATCATTAAACGAAATATAACACGCTCATACCAAATTATATCAATACAGATGTCATAGGACATGCCGTATGACCTACATGGGCTTGGGCTCAGTTCGAGTCCAGTCTGGGCTAAAATGGTATAAATATTTTTCCCTAACCTCAATAATATAATTAATAGCTAAATAATCTTCGGTAAGCGTTAAGTCACAACTTGGCTTGGTTTTCCTAGTTAGGACATCACTATGGCTCGGCCTTCCCTATCAGGGCTAACACACTAGTCAAAGCACGCCAATGCACTATCCGTGCCATGATTCCTAGTCGCCTTGTACTCCAAAACTCCACTATGACTAAAATCATCTACCGTAAAAATATTACTTAAATAATTATTTATAAAAACTCTAAAATCACCATTTAATTCAAATAAATAAATAAATAAAATATATATTATCAAAGTTCTAGGAAGAGGGGCTACAAATCTACCCACCTTAAAATAATTTCGTCCTCGAAATTCGGATTCATAACTATTCCTTAAATTCAAAAAGAACTCTACCATTACCCTAATCTCCTCGAATTTTAGTTTCCTCAAAAATAGTTCATATCCTTCTCATTGTCCATTTTGGCAACTACAAAAATATCGAGGACTTCTACCCACATTTGGTCACACTACTCCCTCAAAGCTAGGTCACTAAAATTTTATAATCATCTAACTAATTTCTATAATTTCTACCAATTGATATCTACTGAATATGGCACCTATAAACCTCTCAGATCTATCAAATAACCCAAACTCTAACAAGCAACAAATTTACACAAGTAGCTAGGAAATATTGGTAAATTCTAATAAGCATGACCATTTGTCACTCTACAATAGGAAGGACAGGAAGTTAAGAAAAAATAATCGAGAGCGAATATAAAGTTCCCAAAGCGGTAGAGGGTATCCAATGATGTAGACAGAAAGAAAGTCTATGAAACATTGACTTATTTACTAGATTGGCTACTCTAGTTCAGTCACTTGCTAAAATGAAGAAACTTTCCTTTCTCAGAGGAGTTTGCAATCCGTACAATACAAAAATGCTGCTCTCGAAGTTCCGTCTAAACAAAATTCCATAATAGAACGGAATTTGAGAAGTCAAGATTGTGATCTTTTTCGTGGTTATTTAAACACACAACAAGGGATAAAATGCAATACAAGATCATGTCGCGACTTCCAGGTAGATGGAATAAGGGTTACGAATGGCCTCACATTCTAAGAGATGGAGGCTACATCGGTATAGGGCCTATTTCAAATAGTTTGGTTTTATAGTCCAAAAATTGTGGTATATATATAGAAGGGTTTTACTGGTCTTAATGGTTCTCAGATTTGGACATCGATCGTTGGTTGGGTGAACCTTGGATTTCAATCTTTATTGCTGAACAAGATCTCAATGACAAACTATTTCTACTAGGTCAGGGTAACTTAGAATAGGTTTCCAGCCTCGTGGTTGATCTAAATGGGCAGTCGGATAGGTTAAATAGGTTCTGTAAGCCCTGTTGGTGCGCCTTCTGTGACTTTTGTGTTTAAGTAGCACGAGAAGACACAATTAAATGGCATACTAGTGACATGTGCGTAATGGGCTTCCAGTCGATCACAACCATATATTGGGTTCGGGTCGAGTTAGAGTCTCTAATTGCAGCCCGAAAGTATACGATTATTATGGTAAGGGTTATAGCTAGTCCTTTTTACCTGAAAGTCGTACCATAAAAATAGAGTACAAGGGAATATGTTTGAGTGGGACATGATATACCTAAATGAAGGTGAACTCGTCTAGGCCTCGCATATGCAGTTTGTTGGAAGATAGCAGCTGGTCTCGTACTCCGAATATTAATGACACGGCCGGGGACACAAAATGATCTAAATGGAAAGTGGGAGTCCATAGGGCACTAACTATCAGTATAATAAAAAAGTATTCTAATCAATTGGTGATCTTCGTATATCCCAAAACTTTAGGAGGCTTACGGTTTACCCACCTTAGAAGCTAGGATATGGTTTTAGGAATAATGAGGTCAGAAGAATTTTCAAAGTCCGATATTGTACCTCGACTCTTGGTAATAAATAATAAGGTACGGCGCAACGGAATACAGTAGGTATAAGTCAAGTCAAGGATCGTTCCTCCATAAATAGAAAATGAGTGTGTACAATGATACCTGGTCGACAAAATAGAATGACCTACTCGTCTCCAGTATTCAAGAGTTATCGACGGGGTAACCAACTCTAAGGCACATCATTTGAAAAGATTTCTAACAACTGAGCCATGAATTTCTATTTGTGTTAACCTGCCAGACTATTGTTACAAGGGTTCTAGTTAAACCAAGCTTCAAACAATTGATTAGAGGCTCACAACATTTGGTCTCTTGAGAATAGGTAGTCTCCTAGGTTGGCATTCTGACTAAGGGTTAGACCCTAATTATCTTCTAATTCAAATGGCTAGAAGGTCTCAATAGTAGTTTGAGGGTCGAGAGAAGAACGAGTAACTCAATTGCATGACTGGCCGAGGGTAGATACACTTTTGTATACCACTATCATAGCCATGGGAATACTCTGTATCTCTCTACCAATTACGAGCTTTTGTCTTTCCGATTCAGTGAAAGACAAAAATAATAAAGAGTTCAAGGGAGATGTCACTGAATACAATTTCGTGATTCAAAGGCGACTGTATAATTTTAAGAGGAATTGTCAATACAGTCGCAGATGAGGTCATTGATACCTTGATATCTCAATCCACGTAGGTTAATCAAAGAGAGAGCGAACCAAGTGCACTACGACTGATCAGACCGTAATACATCGATTCTGATTAGACAATATGTCAGTGGGCGTCCCCAATAAACATGTCTTGAATCAAGCTCGATAAAGAGTAAGCTTGCAAAACTAGGCTATGATAGCAACATTGGTCAAAATAGTTAAATTACAAGTATACAAGATTTTTGAAAAGAGGCACAAGTAGTTCAAGTTTTAGAGGGAATCAAACTTCACCTGGTATTCTTGCTTCTATAGACATCTCACTATCATCTTATCCTTAAGGCCTTGGTCGACTAATGGTTTATGGACCTCTGTATTCTATATTCTAGGTTAACCTATTAGTGTCAGTCAATTTCCTCATCAATAGATCACAAGGATCATACGGAGTGCTAGGTCGGAAGACATGCTACCAAACTTACAAACTTCCACTACTATTGGCTTTGGATCTTATGGGACATACATGGCACGGTCCTATCTTCTATAGTACCCTAAACTTGTAATCACATCTGAAATTATTTCACCGAGGATTATGCCTCGTCCGTATACTCGGGCGATGGTAAACTCTTGGTTCCGTGATTCAGATGTGATATGCTATCAGATACTCTACCTTATCTCGACACCCGGGTAACTCTGATCAAAGAGGACCACTAGCCATAGTTTTAGGAATATTCTATAACCTATAATTTCCTTAAAAAAATTCAACTCTAGGGTCGTGTCTCGCCAGTGCGCTGCTGGCTGTAGTGAGTCCATAGTCTCCATAATTCAAATAAATGGCGACAGTGCGCTGCTGTCCTGCCATTATGAGTCAACTAATATTCTTTTAACTATATCTGTAAAACTTCATGGGCTTCTATAGATTCAAACAAGTTGACTATGAAATAAAGCGTAAGCATTTGTCCTATCAGTCACAACCCTTAAAATAAAAGATTGAACAGGGAGAAATAACTGAGGACAAAAGAAATACAACAATTCTAACTATTCCATGTGTATTCAAGCCTTCGAGGAAAAACTTGAATCGAAACTAACTTGAGGTTCATCTGTGGATAACATAAAAATAATAATTCTTAGGGCAAAAATAGGAACTAAATAGGCAATTTGACTAAGATGTGAGGATGATATCCAAAGGGCATGGAGAAGGAGTTGCACCATTTATCAAGGTTAGATCTTTATCTCTATGAAGCCCTGTCTCACCAAGCGAATAGTATATCCACATTGGATCATGTCGTCCTATCTAGAGGAAATAGTGTACTTATGTAGATATGACAAACTACCAAAATTAATAACTCCTCATCTATATTACGTGGCCTAGACTACCCATCGGTAATTTGTATAAGGGACGCATAATCCTAGTCATTCTCTTAAATTAAATTAATCCTTGTTCGTGAATGAGCATGTTCTAGTCGCAGGCTCGCAATAGTACAACTAACTTAAGTACTATCACGAGTTCGCATGATTTACGAAGACAGACCTGCATGGGCCACCACAAAAACTGGTCACGACCCGCACCCGTTTTTTTTAAACGGATACAAGACGTGTCCAAGCCAGCCTACGCCGCAGTGTCGGCGGTAGAACGTTGTCACGGCTATGAAGATCAAAATCACAAATAATGCTTATTCACTTAATTAATTTAACTTACAATGATCACAAGTTTTATATTTGTAGAAAAATATAAACTTGTACAAATAAATGAATGACTACGACTCAACTATCTATCTAGTCTCTAGGCTTTTGTCTACAAGTATTCCCGTCACTCCCCAAGTTAAGTGAATCCACGGCTAACCTGAAAAATGTTGGTTTCCAGTCAGGAATGGAACGAGCACAATTCACTGAATGCGATTTCAAATAAAGAAAATGACCATACAACAGAGGTTAGACATCGATTACATGTTTTTGAAAATAAACAAAAAATACGGAAAACCAATAGCAATTAAATAGACACAATATACTTTCCCCAACTTTTAGAAGTACCTTTGATATGTGATCGGTCTGGGGCACTACACCGCACGGTCTACGATGTCTACTTGTATGAAATTAAGCACTGTCTACGATGTCTACTTGCAAAAAAATAAGCACTGTCTATGATGTCTACTTACAGAAAATAAGCACTGTCTACGATGTCTACTTTGCAGAAAATAAGCACTGTCTACAATGTATACTTGCAGAAAATAAGCACTGTCTACGATGTCTACTTCATGAAAATAAACACTGTCTACGGTCGGATCACACATCCTTGGTACTTCTCATTCCCGAGTCAACACTTTATAATAGAATATAAAAATCACATAACCAATAGCCAATCAATGAAATATAGTGAAGATCAATATCGAAATACAGACAATAAACTGTACTCGCCTATGGTCCTGTGCTGGTGTAACCGATAATCTGAACCACTCAGAATGCCACAATAGTCAAAACTCGTACAACAGTCCCCAAAAGCTGAAATAAACATTACCAATATTCTTAGAATAGTTAAAATAGCTAGGATCGCCTATCCTTAAGTCCAATTCCGGATACAGGGGCAAAACGGTAATTTCGGGTCAAAACGGTGTCCGCCGTTGGATCCGCTTTGTACCAAAAAGCGTGCCAGAGTCAACGGTCTCTAAAGTTGTCAAACTATATGTCTACAGATCCAATTTTTTGATACGAACCCAACCATATGTCCTAAGTTTGATTTCGGCAGGCCGTGCACAAAATCGCCCGTTGAGTGGGACCGTGGGGCCCGCAAAACGACATACGATTCAACTGTCTCAGAATTGGACCAAACTTGGCATACAGGACTAGAAAAATAATACGGTCATGTTGCCATAAGTTTTGTCTCGATCTGACGAGCGTGTACAAAGTAATTGAAAAATTTACACAGAGGTCGATACGGTGAATTTCGACGGATACGCATCAAATTCGTCGCGCACACGCGACCAATTTGAATTTCGTCAAAGCCCACACAACCACGAAGCCATTATGCAGCTTTTGATGCTTACAGTTCACGACCACGTAGCCCAGATTGGCGGGACGCACATCGTAACGAGAGTTTTCATGTTTTCAGAAAATAGTTTTATCAGTTTTTTCCTGATTTTCAAATCGGTTTTAAACAGAAATTAAACAACTAAAAATAAACTAAAAGTAGGGTAATAATCTAGGTAATGTTGTCTCCTAGGCTGTTCAAACAGTTTTTCAAATTGGTCTCTGGGTTGGCGAGAAATCGCCTTCCAAAATTGGGATTTGAACTATCTCGCGTTCTATTTTTACGAGGTTTTTCGATGGATTTCGTGTCAATTTCGGATACAGATCATGCGTTTTCATCAAAACCTAATTGATAGAGATCCTAGATTCTTACTTGGGTTCTACATAGGGCTTTACAGATCAAACTTTGGTCGAGAATTCACAAAGGAGCGAGGATTCGAAGTAACCTCCGTGGCTTCGATCGCTGTTTGTTGCTTCCGAACTGTTCCAGGCCGCGCGCGCGTTCTTGGCCGACTCCGGAGCTCGCGCGGCTGCGCGCGGCCGTGAGGGGGCCGCCCAGGGTGGCTGGGGGTCGCGAAGGCATGGGTTAGGGTTTTTGTTCGTCGCGGCTTCGATGGTTCTCTCGGTCCCGCTCTATTTATATACACAGACGTGTATATGTTCTCGTTTCTGAGACAAGTTCGGGTCGGGTTAGTTAATCTCTCTCGGGTTGGAAATAGTTATAGTCTCGGGTGTATTACAATGCAGTGTGGTCTCAGCACATTAGTGATGTTGTGCTCCCCTTGCTTTATCAAAAAGATATATCTATACAAATATATATTTATCAATATATATATATATATATTTATTAATCCATTTATATATACATTTACCTATATGCTTATATTTATTTATCTATATATTCCTATATATACTTATATAATACTCTCCATAAAATTTAATAAAATCCCAATATATTCTATTATAGGCCTATTAATACGAATATATATATAACGTTTATTCGACAAATATAATATCACTAATAATAATAATAATAATATATAGTAATAACCATTGTAATAAAATAATAAAATAATAATAATAATAACGAAATTCAATAAACAATAATGGTGTATATACCATTATGCACAGTCTAATAATTTCGAAATGCACAAGGACCCTTTTTATACAGGTGTCCTTGAATATCAACTAATAATAATGGTTATAATATTTAATACGAATACTAGAAAATATTAATTAAATCATTAAACGGAATATAACACGCTCATACCAAATTATATCAATACGGATGTCATTGGACATGTCGTATGACCTACATGGGCTTGGGCTCAGTTCGAGTCCAGTCCGGGCTAAAATGGTATAATCAGTTTTCCCTAACCTCAATAATATAATTAATAGCTAAATAATCTTCGATAAGCGTTAAGTTGCAACTTGTCTTGGTTTTTCTAGTTAGGACATCACTATGGCTCGGCCTTCCCTATCAGGGCTAACACACTACTCAAAGCACGCCAATACACTATCCGTGACATGATTCCTAGTCGCCTTGTACTCCAAAACTCCACTATGACTAAAATCATCTACCGTAAAAATATTAATTAAATAATTACTTATAAAAACTCTAAAATCACCATTTAATTCAAATAAATGAATAAATAAAATATATATTATCAAAGTTCTGGGAAGAGGGGCTACAATCATACTCCCAAGGCTCGTTACGATAATGGAAGATAAAAGCGTCATCAGCAATCACGCCATCTTCAGAACCCGGTCTCATCAAAGAACGGTAGTGCATTAGTAGCCACTCCATCAGATAATGATAGGGCAGCTCAGTCCTTTCAAAGTCTTTTGTCACCTCGTGGGCGATGACCTTGGACATAAAAGTGCGGAGGCCATGATATATGCTGCACACTATAACCGGGAGAAGAGCTAGTTTCACTCTAAAAATTAGCTTCACAGCAGGGAGAATAAAATTACGGCTGATCCTTTCAATAGAACCAGCTCCTCCTGAGACTACGTATTTTCGCAGCCATACCATCAAAAATCCTGCTATGAGCGCCTTCTCTGACAGCTCTTAGGTATCCTGATAAAAATAACCAAAAGAGTCGGTGTGGCTCCAAAATCTGTCGCTGGTAGAGGTCACCCTCTTTGTCGACGACATCAAAGCCTGGACCGCCTCCCGGGATTGAGGACTTCGGGAAGTAACTCGGCCTGAGGCTCCCGTCGAGAAGAGATAGCTCACTCAGTCCTTAGTATGGGGAGCATTTCCTTCCGAGCTGCTTTCCTTCTTGGCTATCTGTTGGCACGTACTATAGTGGCACAGTATTTCCTGATAAGTAGCCACGAAGCCCGGATATCGTTCTTCCAGCTCTTCGAACTCTTCATTCGTAGGAGTGTATACTTCAAAAGCTTCATCCCCCAAGGAAGTTTGGAAACCACGTGCATCTCATGGAGTGCAAGTCCCATTTCCCCTACATGGGTATAGAAGGTTCCGTACGGCAGTTGTACATCTCCAGCAAAGCCATGAATAATTTCTTGTTTACAGGTAAGCCATGGCTGGTGCCCCGAATAGCGTGATAAAGACCAATTTCACGCAGAAAAGTCTCATACTTTTGTGAGATCCACATAGACAGATTGATCCATGAGGGGATGGGGTATATCCAACTTGGGAGTGCCAACCGGCCGATTGGATAGGAGCCTTTCCGAGCAAGTTGATTCAGGAAAGTATCGGCTGAAGAAAATGTGAAATTGGGACCCGGCACATTCAAGAAAGCACCCGGGGCCAATCCCATTACATAACAGCTGGCATGCATCTTGCCCGCACACACTGACTTCATGCTATTGTTGTAATGGATGTCGCCCACAAACATTCCATTACGGGTAGGAGTCAAAGACTCTTCCATCTTTCTGTCCAGCGAGAACATATTGAACCAAGATAGTGGGAAGTGACGCTCCATTTGAGGGATGCGGATCGCAATCCCGTTAGAAATGAAGCTCCAGTTCTTCGATATATCCAGAACTTGATTGTTCTTTACAGTCAAAGCGTCTCCAAAGAAGAATGCAGGTTTCAGGTATTCCCCTTCCAATTTTCCCGAATTCATCATGGCACATAGGAAATGGAAAGGTTGGTTCTTGAGGGCATTTAACCTCGTCAAAGGCTCGTCACTAGGAAGCTGTTCCGCCACATACCGAACTATCTGATCGTACCTATTGTCCATAGCGTCCTGAGCACGACCCACTAGAGGTTCCACCGCAGCATTAACTGGGAAATTTACTGAAAAAAGAAGACAAAAGAAAATAAGTCAAAAAGATAGACAAAGAGAACCGATGGGTATTTTCGAGCTTATGCGGCTCCAACATAATGGAGCCTCATGCGGCTCAACTCAAGAAAAACACTTATACGGCTCCGTCCAGCGAAGGTTCATGCGGCAGTGCTCTCATATGGCTCTCAGAGCTCGGATAAGTTCACGCGGTTCACATAACAAACAATTCGTACGAGTCTATGCAGCTCAGCGCAGCCTATGCGGCCTCATTGACGAAGTACGTATGCGGCCACAGTAACGATTCTCATGCGGCTCGCGGCTTGACCATGAGATGTATATCCAGCACACATGAAGATAATGGCTCGCGCATAAAATATGCGACGTAGCCATGACAGTTAGGGTTCCAAACTCACGCAAAAGTCCTTACCATCGATAGCGGGGTGGACGTTGGGGTAAACTACGGGCATGTCAGCTGGCGGAGGAGCTGCCACATTCGTCGTCGCAGAAGCAGCTTTCTTACCCTTCGCCGTCGATGAAGACGTTGCTTTCATCGCCGCAACAGTCTTCTTGGGAGCCATTATTATGACCAGAGAAGAAAGACAAAGAAAAGAGAGCTAGGGCAAAAGTAGAAAGTAAAGAAAGTCTTCTTTCCAAACACTCTGCTATTTATAGGCAGAACCCCAATGGACTGATGCATCGATCCATGTGCAGTATAACCGACTCTTCGGTTATCAAGGCGATCTGATTATTTAAGGCTAAACTCTTGGGATCCTGCCCCAAAAAAGCGGCCTTAAATCTGACAGCAAATCGAAGGCAATCAATGCAAAATATTTGCACACATGGCATGAAGACGTGGCAAGGAGCCCATGCGGCTCAAATAGCCATGCGGCTCAAACGGCCATACGGCTGGAACGACCATGCGGCTCAGATGGCCATACGGCTGAGGGGGGGCTATGCGGCTGAGACACCCATACAGCCAGAACAACCAGAGGAGTTTACACATAGCGATGCTTCTTATTCAAAGTATTTCAATTTTGCAAATTGAAAACTTTGAAGGGGGTCTTGTAGAAGCATGGAAATGAATAAAGAAAGGTTCATGCGGCCAAGGATCCCCATACGGCTCAGAGAGCCCATGCGGCTCAGGGATCCATGCGGTTCAAGAGTCTAAGCGGCTCGAATAATTCCATACGGCCCAGAGAGGAGCCACGTGGCCTTCAACAACTCTTTCCTTCATCTTTTGCTGTATTTAATGCCCTGACGGCTGACAGCTCTGACAAATGACAACTCTGACAAAAAGGTGCAATAATGACTGACGTAATGGAGCGTTCCTAGGGAAGAGGAGAAAATCTTCTCACAGCTGGCAGAATCCATCAAATCCCGAGGCATGCGGCTGCGGCCGCCCATCTTCATGCGGCTGCATCCTTCATGCGGCCACCCATCAGCATGCAGCTGCATCCCTTATGCGGCCGCCCATCAGCATGCGGCTGTATCCCTTATGTGGCCGCCCATCAGCATGCGACTGCCCACTCCCATGCGGCTGTCCATCTTCATGTGGCTGTTTATCCCCATGCGGCTGCCCATCTTCATACGGTCGTTTAGCCTCATGCGGCCCACTCATCTGCAGCTTTGCCAAGATGACCCAGTGGAGACACGTGGTACTTTTCATGATTATGGAGACACGTGACAGTCTTATCTTCCTGGAATTATTGGTGTTAACAAATCCTAATCAGTTTGTTGCAATAAGTGCCCAGATCAAATCAAATCAAGCAAAGTAGACACGTGGCATGCCATTACAAGTCGCGAATATTCATGACAATCAACATATATTGTCCACGGAGATTTAATGCAATCATATTAATTGCTTAAATCTATTATATACAAGATGGACGGCCCAGATTAATTAATTTTTAGACCGTCGACTTTTGAGAATGGGCAATCATTGCAAACCCTAATGATGTCCCCCCACTCTTATAAATAGCAAGGTGTCATTCCCTTGTAAAAGACCCCCCGGCTCGGATCCAGAGAGAATCAGAGAGAGAATATACAGAGATCAAAAGGACAGAGGAGCATACAGAGAGAACAAAGAGAGCATTTCTTCATCAACGCCAAGTACTTCTTCTCCAGAGCCAAGGCTGCACCTGATCGTCCAAGGAGTAAGGCAGAGCTGTCGTCGCTTTCCCGAGCCTATATCGTCACCCTCCAGAATCTAAAATAAACAATTATACTTAGATTGCTGTACCTAGATTTTTGTCCCTAGGCTTTCTTTGTACGAGCAAGTTTGTATTGTGAGTCTAAGTTCAGTCCTCCGATGATTGTTTCGTTCTTTTACGATCAATGGCAAACAGTAGGCTATCTGTAGAAGCTGGAGTAGTAAGGGTGTCTGCTAGTGTCTAGATCGTATCCGGATGGGTGGATGTTACGACCAGACTATTTGATGTTTTAATCTCAGTTATTAGCAAAGTTTTGTGTGGTGTTTCCCTTATTTTTGTTTTTGAATTCTTAAAGATGTTAAACTCTTTTAAATTCTTATTAGTGTGCGTGTTCAGTTAAAGTATGGGTTATTATTTTTAGTAAGCTCCTGGATGGGACTATTCTATTTGATTGAATGTATGAGTGTATGGGAGGAGGAAGTTGATTCTTTAACTGAGAATTCTTTGATATCTGGGTAAATGAATGTATATTTCTGTCTGTTATAACTTGAGGCTGATTTGTCAAATAGGTTTTGAGCTCGAAAGTTTCCACTTGGATGTTAAACCTGGCAGTTAACACTCTATTCAAATACCTGGGTTATGTTGACTAGAGTTGTCTAATGAACTGATATTGCCAAACAATATTGGGAAGGTTGCTTCCTAAGACAGATATCAGTGTCTACCCCTGCAGTTGATAATTCATGTTAGAATTTTTATCAATAAAACTTGAGTTTATATATATATATATACATTGTCTTGATGAAATTAAGGAACTTGGGAATGGGATTAGGAACTTAGCTCACTTTATATACTACAGTAATAGAGTCCATTCTTAAACAGATTTTTGAGTTCTCTGTTGTAATGACAGGTATCATTGTAGTTTAACTTTCTTTAGATTAACTTAAGGCTAGTGGATATAGTTGTTCATTAGCTTTATTTTTTTCTAAAACAATGTTAGTTAAACTTTATATTTTAATTATTAGTTGAATAATGGTGTT
Organism: Iris pallida; assembly: GCA_029216955.1. Lineage (NCBI taxonomy): Eukaryota > Viridiplantae > Streptophyta > Magnoliopsida > Asparagales > Iridaceae > Iris > Iris pallida. The sequence continues at coordinate 104,383 of JANAVB010010817.1, forward strand.
AAGAATAGTTGTAAGGGAGAATAATTACTGAGTAGTTAATATATGGGGTTTAACCAAATATTATAATTATAGAACTACAAAACACCAATTTAGCTTGTTTAGTTATTAATCAACTTGTACTCAATAAACCAGGAGGATAACCAGCTTTTTCGATTACCAGTACTTTTTCGGAGCCAGGTAAGTACTTTTCTACGGTTTTGTGCATTTATGTTATTGTACTCCTTCTTGTGACACGTCATGGCACGACATCATGTACTCCTGTATTCCTGTACTCTGGTTCTTGTACTTATTAGTGTTGGGTGGGGAAATACACTAGCCATGTGACCAATCCCGGTTACTATATTCATGTGCCTAGCTTAGGCCTCGTATCGTGCACGCGGGTCCTAATTCGTACCATATTTATGTACTCCTGTGCATGTTCTCACCCCCGCCGGTCACATGGACTAGATGTATTTCGATATTGTGCACTTATCATGTCTGGTACTACAGGATTATAGTTTTATTCCTGTACATTATATTTCCTGTACTTTACATGTTCATGTATTTTACATTTATGTACTATAGTTCTTGTACTCATTTCCTGTACTACTTTTCTATACTTTCCTGTTCATTCCTGTATATCTTTTTCCTGTACCCCTGTACTCATTTTATATCATGTTCAGGTTTCATTACCTAGAACTGTACTTAGCTCCGCTCCTGACTGGATAAGTTACAGGTATGCTTGTAGGATATCATTCTACCATATGGGCCAGAGCCCGGGATCTTAGCTGAGCAGGATCGTTCGTGACTTAGCTTGAGGTTTCAAGTTTAGACTGTTAGCTTTACTCTTAGATATTGTTTTAGAGTTCATAGTACATTTCATTCTTGATGACTCGTACATTTATTATATACATAGAATTGTGGATTATGGTGATCATTCTGGGATATGTTTTTAGATGATATGATTATATACATTATGATTATCTGGTTAGTTTTTCCTAGCTTGGTACAGCTTACTTCGTCGTATCTAACGACAAAGGCTGGGCGTGTCCGACTCGTGTTCGATTATTCGGGAGCGGGTCGTGACATGTTTTTAGTGGTGGCCCATGCAGGTCCATCCTAATGGTACCTAGGTATTAGTGTACTATTGGGGGACTTGATTTAAACTAGGGAAACTAGAATAATAGCATAAGAAATCGGGTACATCGGGTATATTAATATTCTATAAAACTTGTTGTATTTAGGTCTAGGTTATTTTAACAGTTTTCTGTTTTTCAGATAGTTCAAAAGCACGCGACACCGAAACGGTTGATCCACCTATACTTGAGGTCTCCAAGCTTCCACCCCGCAGGTCGTCCCTACTATCCCCATGGGTAGTACGTAGTTGACGGAGATGTTTGAAGAGTTCCTTGACACCTAGAGAGAGAGCAAGCCATTATTTTCCAAGCCAGACTTATGAATGCACTTTTCGAGCCAGAAAGGACTTCTGATTTCCAGACTCTCAGACACTTGGACTTTTTCGACACCGAGCGCATATCTTGCACCAGGGAGCAGATCGAGAACTTGAAGCCGCCATTGAAGATCATCTCAGCATGTGAGAATCCGACTCCTCCGAAGATTGAAGTCGCCAACCAGGAGATCCAGCTCGTAACACATACAATAAGATGGGAAGCTGAAGCCCCAGGAGAGACATAAAGACTTATGTCGAGGAGCAGCAAGATCTCAGTAGCCAGCACACCAGCAGCCGTATATTCCTGTCAGATCCCTGCATTTCAGCCCCAGCATGAGATTCAGATAATGACCATTTGTGCTTTCCTCCGCCATCCAGACATCTCTTCGAGGAGTGCCGCAAGAGACTCGGACTTGTTTATACTGCAAACTTTTGCCACTAAATGAAGGATTGCCCTGAGGTCGCTGATCATACTACTAAGGACAAGCATGAGGAGCACTAATACCACATAAGAAGGACCCGCCAATCCAGATTCAGCAACGGCATGGAGCACTGCTGTAAGGACCAGCCTATATCAGGACAACCGAAGAAATTGAAGTGATTCCAGTCCCGGAGAAACACTGAAGATAGACTGAAGACAGAAGACTCTTTGCATGGTTGGAGAAAACCATGGATCATGATTCATAATCTAGTTTTTCCTTAGATTCCTCTTGCACCTAGATTGTTTCTTAGAAACTTCCATGTTTTCTATTTAAAGATTATTAGATTTTATTTCCTCTTCTGAAACCTTGGTCGCTATTCGAGATGTATTTTGAAAGTTTGTTTCCATTCTTGTTCGTAACTCTGCTCTTATTCCAGATTTTCTTCATGTTCGATAATTTGTTTCCTATGGCGTCGTTTCCTAAATTCAAGATTTGGTTCTACTCGAATTTTTTCTCCATTCAGACCCTGTTGATATTTAAGACTTTACTTCGGATTACATTCCTATTCAAACTTATGCCATTCAAAACATTGTTTGAATCTTGCTTCTATTCGAGATTTCATTTGCAGATTTCGTTTTCTATCTTTAAAATTTTGACTCGTTCCCTATGAGATTTTATTTCTCATTCGTGAATTGTTTTTCGTTCTATTCACGATCTTGTTTGATCTTGCCTCGTATTTTGAGATTTCACTTGTTTCATATCCGCTATTTAATACCATGTTTTTATATTTATTTTTTACGACTTTGTTTTCTATTATTGGATTCTACTTGAAATTTTGTTTCCTATTTGAATTGTGTACTATTCGAGAATTATTCCTACTCGGAATATCATTTTGAAACCTTGCTTGAACCTTCGCTTCTATTGATGCTTGTTTGGTATTCTATTTCCTATTCCTGATTTTATCTTTATTCGAGATTGTTCTTTATCTACGGCTTTGTTTCAAACTTAATTGAGATTTGCTTGTCTTATATTTATGCTCCAATACCTTGTTCTTTATCTGCCACTCTTCACCAGACACTGAAATATCCCTGGGATATCACTCTCATCAAAAGAGTATTCTTCTTTTGGCCTGGAAGTTTCCTGACTATTCGGCATCGTTTTATTCTTGGAAAGATTAACCATGAGGGTATCTTTTCCTTTCACATTACGATTACCGGGGTTATTACCAGGATTACTTTTCTTTTCTCTATCATCTGAGACAAAAATCATCCTATGTTCACGAGCCAACCTACCATTGGTCTCGGCAGAAACTGCTGCTATGATGAATGAAGCCCAATCTGTGAATTGAGAACCCGTAAAAACAGCAATAGATGGTCGCAGATTCATCTTGCATGTATCAATGAGTGCTGAATCTGGCATACCAGGAGGCATCTTTAGAGTAGCCTGTCGGAAACGTTCGATGAACGTCCGAGTATCTTCTTTCTCCTTTTGTTTGATTTCAATCAAGGAGGACATATTCATGTCCATACCTCCTTCATAGAAGCGGGAGAGAAACATTACCTTAAATTCGTCGAAAGACGAAATGCAATTGTCGGGTAAACTTCGATACCAATCATAAGTCGAACCCGTCAGGCACCCGATGAACATTCGAGTGAGAAGAGCGTCATCTTTCTGCAGATGTACAGTCAAAATATGAAAGTAATTGATATATTGACTGGGAGATGCTTTTCCATCGAACAAAACCATAGATTGTGGCTTGAATTTCGGTAGAAAGGGTACATCATTCCAATGAGGAGGATAAGGTTGCTTAATACCTAACCTCTGGAGTTGATCCTTGTGCCTCAAGACTTCAAACTGTGCCTTGAGCTCATGCACTTCTTGAATGGCTTCACTGGTTTGAGGAAGCGCATTTCATTGAATGGTTGTTGGATGTACCGTAACCCCCACTAGAGGTGGTACGTCTTCAGGAATGATGGAATCTGGAGATGCAGAATTTTGATTAACAGCAGGCTCTTGAATATTCAAAGGTATTTCATCCCCTTGACTATCTTGAGTTAGTGCTGCTACTGGTGCCGGTGTCACTACTGTCGGCTGAGCAGTTTGCTGATTCAATATTATCTGATGCATGTTTTGCACCATGTTAAGCATGTCTTTCAGTGATTGCTCAACGGCAGTGAGACGCTGCTCTGTATTAACAGATGAGGTCTCTGGTTCATCTCCAACAGCGTAGGATTCAACCTCTCTTGAAGATATAGAAGGATCAGTATAGAAGTATGAATCGACACTGTCAATCTCGGACTCAAAAGATTGAGTACCCCCAGCTTCTGAATCAGAAGTCTGCATTTGTCTTTGTCTTCTTGATCGAGTATTTTGATATACCCCCTCAAAAGAATCAAGAAGTCCATTGAACTGTTACTGACCTGGAGTTTGGGACATATTCCGTCTTGGACGTCATCCTCTGTTAGTATGAGACGCCATGTTGACTGATGCATATAACAGCTCATGTTCTTGGTCTTCAGCCTGATGTTGAGGCGAATTAAAACTTAATCGATCAAAAACTGACCGTTTTGAAGCCGAACAACAACAGTTGATCACAACCTGCTGATAATCACAATGATGTTTTTTTGAGGAAATGTTACCGGAGATTGTCTATTCTTACGTTTTTGCATTAGCAATTCACGTAAGTCAGAAGGAGTGGAGAGAGTAGTCTTCTTTATTACATTAGGGATAGAAAAACGTTTAGTACCCTGTGTATAAAGAAGATTACTGGCAGCATTCGCAGAACCAAATTATACGTTTCTACGCGTTTGGAGTTGTGTGCGTAAATCTTGAGATTTTTTAGCACAAAGGACTCCATTTTCATTGCGTGTAATTTGTAAATTTGGTACTTTGTGTGGAGCAGTATAAGAAGGTTGTTGGTGTAGAACTCAAGTTTTACCAACATCATTTTTACGCTGCACACGTTTAGGTACATTCACATTAGATGTGTAAATATCTTTGCAAATTTTATCTACACTGTCACAGACAGGAGACTTACCTTCACGCGTAGAGCGTAAAAATTGGTTATCTACCACGTTACAGACGGGAGATTTTCCTTTACGCGAAGAGCGTAACTTATGTGTGTCTACCACGTCACAGACGGGAGACTTATTCTTACCCTCAGAAGTATTAGAGTCTGCCACATTACAAATGGGAGACTCATCTTTATGTATAGAGCGTAAGAGTTGGTTTTTACCCACTACACGTAAAACCTGGTTCTTACGCAGTGGGCGTAAAACCTGATTATCTTCACCATTACAAACGGGAGATAAATCGTCACACTTTGAGTGCAACTCTGAAGTAAGGACTGTTTCGTTACGAACGGGAGCCCCTACGACCGGAGTGGGAAGAATTTCCTTACCACTAGCAGCAACAGAGAAATCAGAAGCTATTTGGATTTAGGAATCCAAACTTTTTGTGCTTTACGAGATTTTTGAACATTGGAGTAGCGAGAACCACCCCCAGTTCGGAGCATTTCTTCATAGGCAGTCTGGTCGAAGTGTACAACCAGAGTCTTCTTGGTCGAACCGATCGAAACATCATCATATTGAGTAATTGCCTTCTCGTCAGAGGAGAAGGTTATCCCCAGCAGAGTCGCCAATTTTGTTTCACTTAACAAAATGCCTGGAGAAATTAGCTTTTGAAAATAAAACGAAAAAAAGTACAAGAAGTACAAATTTGATTCTATAAAAGTATTGCTATGGAAGTCTGATCTGTAAATGATCACTTTATTTCTTGGACCATATGATGATGATGAAGATCGCTGCTTGAAGTTGAACAACCGGAAGAACTAAGTCACCAGAAAGGTATCGACGCACTTGGGCACTGATGGCGAGGCCGAATGCTTTCCTGCTTTGCTTCACTCTGTTCTGGAAGAATGGTTGAAGAAGAATGCTCTCGAAAATCAAAATCTCTAAGTTCTGATCTCTGTATTCTCTCCTATCTCTGTGTGTCCCTTGAGAAAAATAAGTCCATTTATAGACTTGGGCTCTTGTGTGTAAAAACTCAGCGAAAATTTCGTCTTTACGCCAACAACCGCCACCCACGACCAAAGTCATCCTCTATATATGTTGACACGTGTTCCATCATTTCATTAAGAATAGGATGCACGTACACACGTTCTTCGGGATGTGTGGCATGAAAGCCATATAGGCAAACCACGTTCCAAGCTGGTCAGAAAGAATAGGGCGTAGAACAACCCCAATGTACTTTGAGCGTAAAGCAGTAGACTAGGCGTAAAATAGCCCTGACATAGACTTCCCGCGTAAAGTGGTTGTTAAATAACCTTGAGCGTAAAAGTAGCTCAAATAAACTTTACGCACACGTCAACTGTTGAGCGTAAAAGCTCGTATAGTCTTCATGCATAAAAGAAGCCATAGTGTGAGCGTAAAGTAGCTCAATCCACATACTAAACGACCATATTGGTCTCTGTGTAAAAACAAATCCCTTTGAATTCTGTGATATATGCCATCATTAATATCTCCATGTCAGAGTTTGTATTAAATGCGATACTTGACAGCTTTGTCCAGCGTAAAAGTGGTTGATCTGTCCTTGGCGTAAAAGTCATGGGTGTAGACCCGAGCGTAAAATGATCTGCTTGATAGCCTTGTCTTGGGCGTAAAGTATTTAGCCTCTCTGCGACTTAAAGTAGATCAATTGGAGTGGAATGATCTATCACTTTGACTCTTTCTTTGAAGCACTTTTTACGCTCCTACAGTGGTACCAGGACGTTTGCCTTTGTCCTCTCCATCCGGGATGTGTAATCCCAACTGGCGAGCCTTCTTTAACTTCGCCTCCGCATTGGTGGCGCTTATGATGAAGGTCGTCCAATCCCTAAACTGATCTTCGCCCATCCAGAGGCTGATTGTGGGGAGCAACTTCTTCTGGTAGATTTCACTCAAGGAGCTTTCGGGATTGCCTTGGGGCAATCTCATTACGGTTTGGCGGAACCGCTCGATATAGTTCCTTGTTAGCTCCCCCTCCCCCTGAGCGACATCCATGAGAGACGACATTATCACATCATGCCCCACTTCGTAGAATCTCTCTAGGAACATGTGCTTGAAGCTGTCAAAAGAATGGATGCAGTTGTCCGGAAGGTTGCGGTACCAGTCGAACGCGATCCCCTCCAATGCTCTGATGAATAATCGTGTGAGGATGGCATTGCTATGCGGCAAGTGGTCAGTTGTGACCTCAAAATAGGTCATGTACCGACTAGTAGAGGTCTTTCCATCATACGAATCAATATGAAACGATTTGTACCATGGCAGAAAAGGAACATCTTTCCATGCAATGCGATACGGCTGTCGTATTCTGAGATCCCGGAAGGAGTCTCGGGCATTGAACATTGCTCGAAGCTCCTGGACTTTCCTCCTTGCCTCCCTGGCTTCGTCTGCAGCTAAAGGAATGGATGCTCCTAAAGAATTGTCACCCAAAGGAGAAGCGGTCGTGTTGGATTCCGCATTGACTGCAGGTCCCAAGCTTGTTTGTCCAGACATCCTTGCCGGTTGAGTCGACAAGGCAGCTTTGATTTCGTCTACTGACTTGACCAGGGACAAGAGCATGGCTTCAAGTACTTCTAGACATTGTCGATCAGTAGGCCCTTCATGATCATTGCCAGCCATAAAGACTGTCCGTACGTGGGTGGACGTGGAAGGGACCGTAGAAGAGGTGCTCTCCGTATCATACCCTCGTACCGAAAAATTGTCGGAGAATGTCGGAATGTCCTCCTCCTCGGATTCAGAAGGGGTGCCATCCCCTGCACAGGAAGATGCATCGTCTTGCCGAAGGCGGTCATCCTCGGGGATGTCCAAGTCCGTTGCACAATTCCAGTGGATCGCTACCCCCTGTGTATGCTTTTGGAACACCGGGTTGTCGCATATATTGAGGGAACTACTATCCCAGCTTCACCTACCCCCAGGAAGGTCGAGGGTACACCCCCGGGTGTTGGAAGCTTCTTTCTGGATCGAGTGCCTAGGTAGACACCCCCTGTGACTGTTGGCGGCAATCCTCCAGATAAGAGTTTTCTTGCAGTATTAGCTGAGATTATCGGGCTGGAAGAGCCTGTCTTCTTTTCTCCCTTGATGGGAAGAACCTTTCGAGTAAAATTACAGGAGGCGAAAGAAAATTCCTCATCTTCCAGAATTTTCACCTATTTCTCAAGTTGTTGTCGTACAGGTGCTGGCTGGTGCAGTCGTTGGAAAAGGGACTGCCGATCTTCAGGTGCTACTGACTTGTCGCAGTAGCAGTTGATGATGACTTGGGTGCAACGACGTTCCGAAAAGGGCTCATCATATGCCAAGGTTGCTTCTTTCTCCTTGCGTTTGTGAGTAATCATCTCTTGCAAGTCGATAGCAGATTGATCTACCATTGTATCCAATTTGTGGACTCGGGTATCCAGAGCACACGGGTGTGTAGGTATCATGTTTGCTTCCTGATCCGAGTCTAGTAAAAGTACTTGCTCTCGATCGTTGGAAGGAGACTTTTGAGACCCACCATGTCTGTTAGCCCTAGGGGACTGGACATGGGTAGTTCTGTACAACTTTCCATCAGGAGCCCGTATAACAGTTAACGGTGCCCGCTGACAGTCAGCAGTTTGGACAGTTGACTGGGCTTATTGGGCTTGCACTGTCCTAGACTTCTTCGACTTAGCACCCGAAGGCACATAGTAAAAAGAGTCCAGATTGGCATATTCCACTTTCTCAATGGACCGCATGGAGTCGGGCCCGTATGAGACATGATCGAATACAGAGCTTCTGACAGGACCGTATGAGACTCCCTGTCTGCGGCCAGGATTGGCTGCCGCATGGGCCATTTGCCTGTGTACAGAGTTGGCTGCTGGATGGGCCATATGCCTGCTGTCGGAGTTAGCTGCCGTATGGGCCATCTACCTGCATCCAGAGTTGGCTGTCGCATATGCAGACTGCCCATCTCTCTTATGTGGCCTCTTCTTCGTTCGCATGGATTTCCCTTGTGCCCCCAAAAGCTCAACATCATAGTGTTTTCCTTTGCTGGATTTGGGAAAAGTGTGGTTCTCTGCGGTCGAAAGCAAGGCCGCAGGAGAGCTTTGATCACCGTCTTGGGCCGCAGAAGGAGCTTCTTCGAGAACCTGGACGGGGGCAACAGTTTTGTGCTTCGAAGTCCTGTGGGTTCTCTTTGGGTTGGCTCGCTTCTGCGACGGGCTGGCGCTCCCTTCAGAGAGCATTTCTTCGAATGCTCATTGGTCAAAACGAACTACGAGCATTTGCTGCGTAGAGCCGAGCTTGGATGTGTCGGATTGCGTCACCAACTTCTCATCAGAGGAGAAGAAAGTCACCAGCAGAGTCGCCATCGTGTTAACCATTAAATATCAAGAACAAAAATTACAGAGGAATTGAACTTGATTGCAAACTCGCTTGTACAAAAGAAAGCCTAGAAAGAAATTCTAGGAAACAATCTAAGTACAATTGTTTAGTTTTTTATTCTGGGGGTGACGATAGAGGCTCGGGAAAGTGTTGCAACTCTGCCTTACTCCTTGGACTATCGGACACAGTCTTTGCTCTCGAAAAAATTTGCCAACCTTTGATTGCCAACCTTTTACAGGGTGTGGCACCCTGCTATTTATAATGATTCCTGCAATAGCAGATTTTGGGCCGCATAAAGGGCCACGTGGCCACATATCTGTAACAGTATACAAAGACTCGATTTTGGTCTGCCAACTGGTGGGGGGTTATTGAGATTTTGTTGTAGCAAATCTAGGTGGTTGAGACTTGGTCAAATTGCCATGCGACCCTTCCACAAAGTATAGTCTGACTCATTTTGGCCGCATAGTGGCTTTAGGGGTATTGCTTCTGTGGCTCGGCTCCGTTTGGTCGCATGAGATCTTTGAGAACCTTGCTTTTCCGGTTGGGCTCACTTGGCTGCATGGGATATATGGGAACCTTCCCTCTGCGGCTCGAGTCCCCTTAACCGCATGGGGCTTTCGAGAGCCTCGCTTCTGCGGCTTGAGTTGTGTTAGCCGCATGAGGTCTCCAGGGGCACTGCTTCTGCGGCTTAGTTTCGCTTGTCCGCATGGAGTCTTCATGAGCACTACTTCTGCGGCTTAGTTTTGCTTGTCCGTATGGGGTCTTCATGAGCACTGCTTCTGCGGCTTAGTTTTTCTCGGCCGCATGGAGTCTTCATAAGCATTGCTTCTGCGGCTTAGTTTTACTTGGCCGCATGGACAGAAGATCCACATAAGCTCCATCTTTTCCATGCTTCTACAACCACCCAAGATCTCAGCAACGGTCAAATCTTCGCAACTGTCACGTGTCAGCTCCAACACAGGCCAACAATGCAGTTCAAACAAGATTCAGCTTTAACTCAGAGCGCATCATCCATGCGCCCTACATCATCAGCCACGTGGCGTTCCCACATACAAGCGCATCCTACATATGCGTGCATGAGCAGACCAGTCTGCTGCCTATAAATAGAAGGATCATTCCTTCACACACACAGACTGATAGATCATCATATCTACCTACTGAGACGAGAAGAGATACGTAACGTCTGCTTCTCCTCCAAACGCTCCGGCATCCAGAGCAGCCCAGACCTTCAGAGAATTCAAGATCGTCATCAGATCGTCAACGGAGTCAACGCATTACCACTCGCTTCACCGATACAGTTCCCAGATAAAAACAAAAGCGTACTCCTAGGACTACGTCTAAGTCCTATATTGTATATTGTTCTGTTTGTAATTAAAATACCAAAGATTTATCAATCAACAAAACCTTGTCGCATTTTCGATGGCAAACAATTATATTCACTGGTAGCATAGTAGACCTAGACAGCATTCTACCGCCGACACTGCGGCGTAGGCCGCTGTCACGCACTTGTGCCCCTATACTGGGTGCAGGTCGTAACAATGGACCTGACCCAACCTGAACAACTTGGATATTTTTTTATTCCTTCGGGCTCGGTATTGGACTTCGTATGTTGAACCCGAGATCGGATTGGATTGTGACTCGGACTAGACTTATAATTCATCGGGTTGAGCTCAAACCCGATCCAACCCGACAGGATTGCACCCCTACCTAAAAGTGAAGATAAGCACTTCTGATCGAGTCAGGCAAGAATCAGGCTACATTTCTTTAGTCGTCTATGCAATCAAAAACCTCTTTTTAAGCTGACACTACCTACCACTTCCTTCCTTTGCAGAATAAATGCTTCAAAGTAATCCCCACTTAACCTATTCGTGTTTATTGTCAATACCAAGAGTGTGATGGTGCTCCCTTTATTTTGCAAGGTTTCGATTATTGATAATAGGTCCGTGAATTAATAAGAACGCCAATTTGTGATGGCATGATTCAAAAGAAAGCATAAATCTTAGTTTATTTATGCCCAGATCATCTAGTACAAGTAGCTCATATATTAAGTATCAAACTACTTCACCAATCAATAAGAGAAATTAGTGATATCAATTGGCAATCAAAGTAATCAACCAAGCAATTCGATAAATAACCTCACTGAAAAGGACCCAAAAATTCCCCAAAAAGGACCCAAAAATTAATCAGTTCCAAACCCTAACAGTAGAAAATCCACACTAGATCATAGGAGAAAAAAATCCCCAATAAATAACAGAGTTGAGGACTCTCACCTTTTCTTTTGGAGGTTCTCCTCCCTCTTGCTATTCCGGATCTCCACCATATTGTCCTTCCGATGGCGTCATCCCTCCTCGGCGTCGACTGCATTGGATGGATTTGAGTATTAGGGTTTTGTGATTGAGAAAGGATCTATATGAGAGAGAAAGGAGGAGGAAGAGGATGAAGAAGGGTTTATTGGTTTCGGCTCTCTTTCTCCATCTGCTAGTAGATGACATAGAGGGAGAAATAGGGATGAGAGGAAAGGATCGAAAAATAAATAAAATAGGATTGAATGACAACCGTCAAATTGATCTATAATAAAAAATTCAAAAAATTACCAAAATGGCTATTGAAAAAATCGAGCCAATATTTTTGCACATATATTAGTTGACGGTTATTACCGAACCGTTACTAAATAAAAGGATATTTCTTGAAAGATCCACTAAAACCGTCAACTATTATGTGATAAAATTGCTATATTGACATAAAACAAGGCATTTCTTGACGCGAGGCTAAAACCATCAAGATAACCCATTTCTTTGACGGTCTTCCACGACCATCGAGAAATAAACCATCAAGAAACGTTATTTTTCTTGTAGTGTACAACCAAGGTACCTATACCAAACCTTGTTCGAATCCTACCAAACTCCATAGGCAAGTCTAATATATCTATATAAACATAATTAGACCATGGCAAGGCTAGTGTCAAGTGTCATGTGCAATAGGACATGTGTGCCACAAGTGTAGGTGGTTAAAAATCCCCAAATTGATCATGTGTCCTACCGTATCATGACACGACCTACACATATCCATTTGTGGACACGAATCTAGACACACACCACCAAATCTAAACTAAATAGGTCTAACAAACCTATTGACAAATAGTTGGTGCACCATTTTCGGAATTCTCCTAAAATGGCACAAAAACCAATATAGCTTTCAGTTAGAGATTCATTAGTCTCTCAAAACTCTTCCTATGGGTAGTCCTAGTCCATGGATGAATTTCTAAACGTTCAATAACACAAATAGAGTCTAAATAGAGAGGGAAATAAAGTGTATACCTATTGGGAGATGATTCTTAATGAAAATCCAAATGGACACGATTCGGACACGTAGCTCCTAGCAAATGGACTCATTTTCTTGCGCTCCTAGTCTCCAAGCTTCTAGGATCCTTCTAGTGTAGAGAATGAAAGGAATAGATAAGAGAATGAGTAAGATTTGAGAGAGATTGGTGAAGGAATGGTTCCAAATGGGCAATTACAGCAAATAAGAAAGGAATGAGGCTATGGAATTGGAATGAATAAAATAGAATACCCCTTCTCTAGGCCGGCCATGATAAGCTAGGTTAGGGCTAATCCAAAACATCCATATAGCCCTCTAAATGTTGTCATGTGGCTAATTAGTTATATGGAAGGGTTTGGACCTATTTCGGTAAATAGTCTAATCTCTATTCTAATTAATTGGTCATGACTAATGAGTCTAATTAGGACTAATCAAATGAGTTGGTTCATGAGTCATGTCATGCTAATTATTGGGCTCTAGTCAAGTGTCTAGGCTAACCGATTCACTAACACAAGTTATACAATTAGGCTAGCCACGAATCGTATTAACTAACACAATATAAAGGAATAAATATACACAATATTCTAATAATAAATATGCACTAAATATACACAATATTCTAATAATAAATATGCACTAAATAGGTTAATACGAAATGACAAAATTATCCCTATTCAGAAAAGTGGGAGTGACAGTCTAGCTTCTAAACGGCTGTTTCAAGTATTCGTCTTGCGCGAGCACAACCTAGGCTTGTGTGGCATCATGTCCTAGCAATGACGATCGGTTCTGCCGAACCAGAGCATGACACAGTGAGTGTAGGAACGAAATACAAATCGCTATCATTTAGAGGGAGGGGTGAATAGAGTAGGCAGTAGAAAATTAGCTATTTAAAAATTGTTAGCAACAATATCACAGAATATATATATATTACAGATATGTAAATGAAAAGTAGAGAGCAAACTCAAATACAAGGATGCATATTGGTTTCCCTCTTGTGAGGACTAGCCAGTCGGAAGAACTCTAGCTTCCAGTTGAAATCCACTATGGAAAAATATCGCAAGTTTTCATGTGAAGTTTTTACAACTTCTACAATGTGAGCTTTGATCCGAATTACTCGACCAACTTCAATTGTGAAGTGTCTTTCTTCAATCAAGCTTCTGATTACAATCACTCTGAAACTTTTACACCGTACCGTACTGAAAAATCGACTAGAGGATTGTAACTGGCTTGGGATTTGAAAATGAAAGAGCTTAGAACACTTTGGATGAACGTAGTAGGCTTAGAGAGAAGAGAAGAGAGAGGTGTGCTAAAATGATGGAAATTCTTGTCTATTTATAGATTTTCCAAAGACAAAGTTCGGGCAGAATTTTTTAAGAAAATCTCGGCAAATAGTCGTTGCATCCGTAACTACGGGAAGACCAAGTTCAAAATCCAACGAGCCACCAACCGAACTCATAGAGAATTCGGGCCAAAATCGGGCTGAATTCTCTTGGTGTTATGTTAGGGTTTTTACAAAATGGTTTTTGGCTTTTTGAAAAGTCAAGTAGTTAGGAGCTGTTGTAAATAGGTTTATTTTCAAAACAAGGATATTTTGAGAACATTTTGGGGTAGCCTATTTGCCAGTACGATTCGTTGTACATCGTATTCCTAGACTCAATAAATTATGAAATTATATTATTAAAGGAAATACAAACTCAATGGCAAACTGGCTTCAAGTTTTGAATGGTAGCAGTAGCAGTTATCAACAGTTGTCCAAGTAGCCCTTATATCGAGACATGATTAGATGAATTATTAAAATCAGGTTTGACCATGACCAATGGGCAAACAATCTTTCCTAATTTGATAATTGACAAACTTTGACCGATATAACATCTCGATCTTGATTTGAATAATCAAAAATTTGTAAGGTACTGTATTGTACTCGTATGGTATTGTTTCCTTAAAAAAATTCTTGTATCCTGTAAAAGATGTTAAATCTATTTTCTCTCCCGTTGTCACTTAGGAAAATAATTGTAAAGAGAGAAGCTCCCCTACAATTCATGCTTAAAAAACGAACGTTGAAAAAATATAGAATATATATAAAAGAATAACATATATTTCACAGGCAATTCAATGAATGAAGCATAAACTAAGATAATGCTACACATAAAATAAAAGAGAGAATAGTTCATACTGAAATAGTAGATGCGTACTAATAAGAGTTTGAAAAAGATATCGAGTCAGCAAATAGTCACAGTGGTACTAAAAAAATAATAAAGTACTATCTTGAAATTTCAGAGCATTTCTAAGCATACATAGACAAAAAGTAGAGTCTAGTCGGATACCATATAGACAAAATACAAAAACGTTTAGATCAAAATCTAGCAGCTAAACAGAGTCATCATCATCATCGCGATCGACATCGCCACCATATCCAGAAGGACCATCTCCAGAAGTGCTAGCTCTATGAGAAGGGTATGGAGTGGCACCAGAACCATGGTACCAGTCATAAGCATTACGAGCTCAAAGAAATGACGAACCGTCTCAACCTTATAGCGGTAGCCAGAGACAGTGGGATCTCGTGGAAGTGAAATAGCATGCAGACTAGTCTAGGCAAAACGTAGATCTGCAAATGAGTTTGCCAGGGCCTGAAATCTACTAGCATCTAGAAACTCGCGTTCCCTCAATGTGTCAGTCACAGACGCTCGCAAAGAGTTGTGCTCATCCAGCTGAGCATGTCGTATATCAGATAGGTGTTAGTGAACACCCTCAAATGACATAGGGTAATCATGAGGAGGTGGAGGTGGTGCAGTGGAAGGAGAAGGAGGAGGAACAGCTGCGCTACGATGAGATAATTGAAGATATATGGGCTCAGAGTCACGAGCACAAGTTGATAGATCAATGTCAAAGTGCTAGAAGATGATCGAAAGAATCATCGCGTAAGCAAGGTTCCTGTGCCTTTCGCGACAACGACCCATCATCTGAATAATCGTCTTGGGGACAGAAAACAGAATCCTCTTATGAATATGGTATAAAGCGAATATTTCAAGGGTGGTCATATCGTCCTTGGAAGTGGATTTGGGTAAGATAGTAGAGTAGATGATGCGATGTAATTCATAGAAAAATAAGTTTAAATGTGCAGCTTTAAACTTTCTAGAATAAACTCGATCAGGAGAGCAGAGTTCAATCTTGAAACTGTTTAAAGTCATGTCTCCGAAAAATTCAAATTCAGTGATATCGTCTAGCAGAGCACCATCATTTGGAATATCAATGATTTTTGCTAAGTCGGCATCATTGAATTGAATATCAATTCCAGCAAGATGACTCTTAACAGTGAAAGTGTCAAGGATAAAATTACAATAAAAATAATCGAATAGCATTAGTTGCAATAGAAAATGAGTGAGAGACAAGGTTATACAATCCTAATGCTTCAAAATAAGTTCGATGGGATGCAAAGATAGTCCATTTGATCGGTACGCCGGGGCATATGTTGCGAATAGAGAAATCTGCATACCATAATAGGGATTGGTCATGAGTTTCAAAGTAAAACTCATTGAATACTCCGTCATCCGATTGGACGGGCAAAAAAAGTAATCCTTGGATAGGATCCGAAGACGAGGCTTCTTCGCTAGCCGTAGTCTTCTTCCTCTTGAAGGGGTTGTGAATCCTAGGCATGATTTCTAAGAAAAGTATAGAAATTCATGAAATTAAAATAGAAAGAAGGAGGAAGTTATACCTTATAAAATTTGAGTATGTGGAAGAACGAGAATCGACGCATGAATCCAAAATTTGGATTGAAAACTCCAAAGGATTTGAGAAAAATTGAATGATGAAAAGCTAAGGTTTGGAGTTGTCGGGCGTGGTTGCTGCTCTGTTTGGAGGAGATGGAGGTGATGAATAGGAGGGGCCACATTCAAATCTGACTTAAAAATACTGACACCAACCAAACTCGGGCCGAATTCGGTGCAAGTTCACCTGGGGTTCTATTGAGGTATTTTTGTGCAGGAAAAAAATGTCACTTTATATTCATCAATCCTTTTTTAATTATTTAATTCAAAGTTTAGTTATTTTAAATTTTAATTAATATAAATAATATTATTTTATAAATTAAATTTTGTTACGTAGCAACTATTTCAGATTAGCTGTAGGGGTATTGTCCTAGCTAACGGAGATTCACAGGGGAATACTTAAGTACCGTTTCGCTTCTACCTTGGTCATGGTGACAGAAAGACCCTTTGTAGGCTTGTCTCAAAAATAGATTTTGCATATTAAAAAATAATTAATAAAATAAAATTAATTAATATTATTGACATCTAAAATTCCTAATTCTCGACATAAATAATTGAAACGATCTTTCGCTAATAGTTTTGTAAAGATGTCAGCCAATTGGTTCTCGGTGTCTACATATTCAAGGTTAATATCTCCATTTGTTTGATGGTCTCTAAGAAAATGATGTCGAATCTCAATATGCTTAGTGTAAGAATGACATATAGAATTCTTAGTCAAATTAATAGTGCTAGTGTTGTCACAGAAAATGGGTATCTGTGAATACTGTAAACCAAAGTCTTCTAAGATTTGCTTTATCCATAAAATTTGTGCACAACAACGTCCTGCGGCGATATACTCCGCCTAAGTAGTTGATAATGCGACAGAATTTTACTTCTTGCTAAACCAAGAGACTAGAATCTTATATAGGAAATGACACGTGCCGCTAGTATTTTTTCTATCTACTTTGCATCCAACAAAATGAACATCCGAGTAACCGGTTAGGTCAAAGGACGTAGTTTTGGGATACCATAAGCCGACAAAAAAAAGTGCCTTTAAGGTATCGAAAGATACGCTTAACTGTGCATAAATGTGATTCCTTAGGGTTAGCTTGAAAATGTGCACACAAGGACATACTAAATATTATATCAGGGCGACTAGTAGTTAAATAAATTAAACTACCAATTATACCTCGATACTTACATATGTCGACCGGTTTGCCTTTCTCATCAATATCAAGCTTAGTTGAAGTTGCCATCAGAGTGCCAAGAGGTTTGACGATTTCCAGATCGAACTTCTTTAGTAAGTCTTTTGTGTACTTGGCTTGATTAATGAACGTCTCATTGCTGGTTTGTTTGATTTGTAGTCCAAGAAAGAATTTGAGTTCTTCCATCATGCCCATCTCAAACTCATTCTGCATACATTTTAAAAATTCTTGACAAAGAGACTCATCAGTAGATCCAAAGATAATATCGTCAACATAAATCTGAATTAAAAGAAGATTTCCTTTCAAAGATTTTATAAACAGTGTAGTGTCAACCTTCCCTTTTGTAAAACCGTTATCAAGTAGAAAAAAACTTAAACGATCGTACCAAGCATGAGCGGCTTGTTTCAGACCATATAGGACTTTCTTCAACTTGAAAACATAGTCAGGGTTTTTGAAATCAGTAAATCCTGGAGGTTGAGCTACATAGACTTCTTCTTTTATAAAACCGTTAAAAATGCACTTTTTACGTCTATTTGAAAAAGCTTAAAATTATGAAAACCTGTAAATACACATAACATGTAAATGGATTCTAATCTCGCAACTGGGGCATAGGTTTCATCGTAGTCGATACCTTTCTCTTGGTTGTATCCTTGAGCTACGAGTCGGACCTTGTTACGAGTGACTAAACCATTCTCATTGAGTTTATTTCGGAATACCCAGAGGGTGCCAATGACCGGATGATCAATAGGATTGGGAACAAGTTTCCAAACTTGATTTCGTTCAAATTGGTTTAACTCCTCTTGCATAGCATCTAACCAAAAATTATCGCTCATACTTCTTCAATAGTTTTGGGTTCTAGCTGTAAAATAAATGCAACACAGGAAACTATATCTCTGTTTGAGGAACAAGTACTTACACCCCTGGTAATCTCACATATTACCAAGTCTTTAGGATGGTCAGCCATAAACTTTATTCTTTTTGGCAGACTCTCAAGGTAGCTGGTTCCGGCCTTCTGGTTCTATACGTGCTCTGCTTGATGGATCTGCAGGTGCTGGGATTGAAGGTTTTGTATGTGCTGTGCTCGGTATACTAACGTCTTCATCATCATCATCGATTATTTTTGATTTAGTTCATCAAAAGTAACGTTCATTGACTCTTCGATGATCATAGTCCTTTTGTTGAAGACTCGGTACCGTTTGTTTTTGGCCGCATAACCTAAAAATATACCTTCATCGACCTTTTCGTCAAACTTTCCTAAATTATCTTAACAATAAAGCAATTCCAACCAAAGATTTTGAAGTAAGAAACTGAGGGTGTTCTATCAAACCATAACTCATAGGGAGTCTTCTTCGATTTAGGTCGAATTAGAACCATATTGAGAACATTACACGTTGTATTGACAGCTTCAGCCCAAAAGTATTTAGGTAGACTAAATTAGTTTAACATAACTCTAGCCATTTCAGATAGAGTCATATTCTTACATTCCACAACTCCATTTTGTTGTGGAGTCCTAGGGCAGAAGAACTCATGCAGATAGCCGTGTGTGTCACAAAATTGCTCAAATTCTACATTCTCAAATTTGTTTTCAATCTGAACTTTCTTGCAAAAGGAGACAAATTCAGACAATTCATCATTTTTGCACGTAAGAAAATATACCCACGTGTATCTAGAGAAGTCATCTACTATTACAAATGCATATAACTTACCATCTATGCTAGCAATTCTACTAGACCCAAATAAATCCATATACAGTAATTGTAGAGGTCTAGTGGTACTTACAGCGTTCTTAGACTTAAGTGTGGATTGGGTAGATTTGTTCTTTTTGCATTCACTATATACCGTTTCCTTCTTGAAGGTGATGTCCGGTAAGCCTCGTACCAATTTCTTCGTAGATGGTCTTGAAATTGTGTCCATATTTGCATGACCGAGTCTCATATGCCATAGTTGACTCTCATCATTCTTGGCGATTAAGCATCTACCTGCTTTGTTAGTATATTCCAACAGATAGAAAACATATATATTATCTTTCCTAATACCTTCAAAGATAGTACTACCAGTTGAGCTATTAACTATAGTACATTTTTCTTTGACAAAGTTAACACCATAACCATGATCAGCTAAATAGCTTATGCTGAGTAGGTTATAGTTTAAACTCGGTTACTAGAAAAACATGTTTAATCATAGGATATGGAGCCTTACCAATATTTTCGATACTTACTATATACCCTTTAAGATTATTACCGAAGGAGACGTATCCTTCTTTCTTCTTCGATAGTGTTACGAATAATGAAGCGTCACCGGTCATGTGCCGTGAGCAACCGCTGTCGAGGATCCATTTGCTTCTAGCATGCGTAGGGTGTTCCACCTACAAGAGAATTTACAGATAAAACTTTTGGTACCCATTTCTTGTAGGGTCCTGTAATGGTAGTCTTTGGTATCCATGCACATAACTTCAAATCAACTAGCTTTCTTACTCTACATGCAGGAGAGATATGACCAATGGTGCTGTCACTACCATATTTCTAGTTTGAGGGTATTTTTGTTATTTTGAATTTATTTGAATTTAATATATATTTATTTAGAATTTAATATAATTATTTGGAATGGTGTGATTCATTATTATTTAATTAATTGCCATGTGTTGTGATTAGCCCTAACCTAGATTGGACCTAACCTAGATTAGTCATAGCTAGTCTTAGTGAGCCATGATTAGCATTAGTTAGTTATGATTAAGTTTGGTTAAGCCATGATTAGTTAGAACTAAATAGGTTGCAACTTGACTAGAGTGTAAACCTAGATTTTAGACCATTGATTAGACTAGATGGAAGGAGAGCCCATGATCTATCCTAAAACCCTAACCCTAGACTTCTTGGCCGGCCTAGGTATTCCCTCCATCCCTATTTAATGCCTCTCAAAAATAGTTGCCTCTTTTGTTCATCCCTTCATTTTTCAAGAGCAAGGTTTGTTCTTCATTAAACCCTTTCCTATTTTGATCAATGTTGATCCATTTTCATTCAAACTTCTTGCATTGTGATCTAATTTCTGTTCTCCTATTGTTGGTGGAGGCTAACAACAGTTTGGGGCTACTTTGGAGCTTTGAGCTAGCTAGAGGAGATCTCCATTTTGAAGCTTTCTTGAGGAAAGAGCACCTATAGGTAACTCCCTATTCCCCTAATAGAATTTCGATTTCTTGGTATTAATGCATAGCCCCAGGTGTCCTCTAACTGTAGGAATAGGTTTCGTGTCATTTCGTGTCCTTTACGTGTTCGTATCGGACACGTATCAGTGTAGGATCATTAGTGTTCGACAAAATGCCACAGTGGGCATTTCGATCTTATTTTAGGAATGTGTTTGAATAGGAATACTCATTTTAGTGTGGCTTATTGATTTCTACATGACTGAACACGTATCGAGTCCATTTCGTGTCAGACTGGACTCGTAGACACGCCCGCGCGCACGTGGACAGCGCTGTCCTGCTACCCGCAGGGTCGTGTGACCTATTCTTGACACGTGGACGCATGTCCTTCGACACAGGGCTTAGGGCAATGTCTGACACGACACCCCCATGATCACGTGTCCCTTGAGTTCGTGTCGAGTGAGAGATTCGACCCGCACTGGACACGGGTGTAATGTGCACTGAACCAGTTCATGTGTTATGTGATTGTGTAGGTTTGGACACTTGTGTCTAGTGTTTTTGGACACGATACAATATGAATAGCAAGTACACATATTGATTATTAATTACCAACCATAAACCTGTTGCTAATTGTTAATTTTGATGATAGAATGGGAATTTCCCCATTCGATTGATACTGTCGAGTATCAGTGCATTTGTGCACTGTTCTTCCATTTTAATTTATATTTTAATGTTATATATCATGTAATTTAGTTATGGGTTAATTTCTGAACATTTAGATAACATGTTAAGGTTTTAAGGATTCATTTTGTGTTGAGATTGATGAATGAGTGTTCGAATGTATTGAGACTGAAATGTTCACTAATACACCCCCTCTATTAAATTAATTTCCTGTTCTTAAATTTGCATTCTCTGATTTAAATGTTGCTGAAATGATGAGTTAAACTCACCTACATGTGATTGAATGGTAAATTAGTGTTGTAATTATATTGAGTTGGCTTGGGGATTTGTGGCAACATTCATTTTCGAGTTGGTGTTTTGTTTAAGATTTACAAACCTAAGTATCATGTACACAGACACCATTTCCACTATTCTTAGCAAACCTGAGATTGAATGTTAGTTTAGAACATGAATTGATTTTTCTTCCTTTTGCCTAACTGCCATTTCAAACTGTCTGAAACCTGGACAGCACTTGTGGACTGTTCACCACACTGTTTTCACACATACCTGTCACTTGAAAACTGAGACACTTTGGTTTGTATAAAACTAAATTGAATGCTTTAATATACACTGAAATTGGAATCCTGAGACACTAAGACACACTTTGCATTTCACTAATCCTGAATCACTGAGATACTGTGATACACTGTTTTAATCCTAAATCCTGAGAACTAATGTGCTGTCAGTTACACACTTTGTATTGAACTAAACCTGAGACACACTTCATTTCAAACCTGAGAATCAACATACACACAGGTACACAACACTGATATTCCTATCATTTGAATCCTAACACACTACTACACTCTCCTATACACAGAATACCTACACACATACTACTACACTCCCTGTTGTACACAGAGCACTCACACACACACACTGAATCTGTTGATTTCCTGAGATTTTAGGACTGTTTGATAACAGAGAACACTCACACACACCCACATGCCTATGTTAGACACACATTACACATTCTCATGTCATTTTCTCTCTTTTTCCCCTCTCTATATATATGTAATACATATAGCTAATATGTGTAGGTGTAAATTAAGATTCCTATTGATATATACGTATATGTGTATATAGATGTATATATGTGGAGTGAATGTGTATTGGCCTATTAGTGATTGTAATTCAATATAGGTATAGCCTATACGGATAGTGTGTATAAATGTGTGAAGTTGAATGTGTATGGCCTATGGCCTATAACCAAGATACATTGCCTAGGGTACTCTTGGGTGGTCTTGTGTATATAAAATATACACATGTGTAATATTCTATAGACTAGTGTATGGTGTGTTCTAGCTAGGGTAGACTGTTTAGGCCTAGTTAGACTTCTTGAGTCTAGGTTGACCTAGTGGACCTAACTTTGACTTTTTAGTTGACTGAAGTTGACCAGGGTTGATTTTGGTCTAGGATTGACCTAATATCATGTAGATTGTATACTAGTAGCTTACTTTATTAGCTGGACATGTTGTGACTTGTACTGTTCTGATTAGGAGCCAGACACCACTCCTTAGGCAGTATTTTCCTTCGGACATTCAGGATATCAGGCGAGTACATTTTCTGACCGTTTCATACTTGATAGGATTTATATTTATGCTCTAGATTACTTTACTTGATGCTGTCACGATGTTTAACACGGATTGGTACTATATGGATCCCTTCATGAGATGTTATCCCCCTCGGGAGCATCGGGTTACAGTATGTCATGTGCGTTTCACTTTCATCATGTACTCCGGTGCTTTCACCATTCATGTGCACTCTCGTGATTCATGTACTCTCATGTTCACGGAGCCCTCATGTATACTATCATGTGCACCCTATTATGGGCCTTCATGTGATATCATGTACAATAACATAACCTGTCTGGATCCTTGTGTATTGATTGGGGGTACGGGAGAGTATGAATGGTCATGTGAACAATTCCAAAGTAGTATACTCATGTGCAAGCTCTTATATTACTCATGTTCAAATTCAAGCCGTTCACATGTTCATCTTGTACTCTAAATCACTAGTTCACTGTAGTTCTCTATTTATAGTATCTATTTATATTACAGCTTTCTTTTTTACTTCATGTATATTCTGTAGCATTTCTTGTATCTTACTCTATTGCATATTTATATATCTTGTCACATTATAAACTGCGTAAGATGTACTGTGCTCGCTCCAATCCTGACTGGACCTGTTAAAATTTTACAGACGATACTGAGGAGTTCTGTCCCACTTATTACGGAGAAGGCATAGACGACACTCTTGAGCTGGACTCCCAGGAGGATCCAATACTTGCTGACGACACTACCCCTGTAGACTAGGCTAGTTCTATTTACTTTCATGTTATGATACATTTGTATATATTGGAGTTGTACTCTGGATTGTGGAGATGTTATCTTAGTTTTTAGCTATCTCTCTGTCTTGTATTATAATCTGTGGATTCTGAATTTTATCTATTCTATCGTTTCGTACTTTCTTTCTTAGCTGTGATTGAGTTGTACTTATTTATGTCATCTCCATTCCGAGTGTATAAACTGTACAGGTACCTTATAAACTGTTAGATGTATGTAACCTAGGACAGCGTTCTATCGCTAGATTGTGGAGATGTTATCTTAGTTTTCAGCTATCCCTCTGTCTTGTATTATAATCTGTGGATTCTTAGTTTTATCTATTCTATCATTTCGTACTTTCTTCCTTAGATGTGATTGAGTTGTACTTATTTATGTCACCTCCATTCGGAGTGTATAAACTGTACAGGTACTTTATAAACTGTTAGATGTATGCGGCGTAGGCTGGACGTAATCACGTCTCGTGCCCTTACACTGGGTGCGGGTCGTGACAGGTGCCATAATAATGATATCTAGCATGTTGAGTGTTAGATGTAGTGCGTTGTGCATGATTGGTAGGTCTTGTTCTTCTAGTTGGATATTTGTCATAAAATGTATGCTTATTAGTCTTCTTGGGTAAAAATTTGGTTGGGTTTGGTCTGACAATGTTGGTTTTGACAATGTTTCGGTGTTTCGGTAAGTGACACATGTTAGGGTAGGAAGCAGCAACCTCAGGCTGTTTTTCTAACCTAATTTCTAACTTTTTGTAAGTGTCGTACAGTGTATTGTAGTTAGCAGTGAGTGCATCATTTTGACTATTGCTTGCTGAAGACTCTTCTTCTCTTTGAGTAGGTCTTCCTCTAGTTTGGTAATGGTCTTGTCTTTCTCTTCGGATAGCCTTGTGGTCTCGTGTAATTGCAACTTAACCGAAGAAATCTCACCTAGCTCACTAGAATTATCATTACTTCTAACCTTAGCTAGTAGGTCGATAAGTCTTCCTATTTCACCTTTGTACTATTTGAGTACCTTCTTAGAGTTTTGGTACTTGCTATACAGTTTTTTGTAGTCATCTAAGAGGTCACTGAAGGCTTCACCTAACTGTTCAAAGGTAAAATAATCATATGTATCAAACAGAGGGTTAGTGTTTACATGATCATATGCCATTAAGCATACATTTGCAGCTTCATCTGATTGTTCATCTTCTGAGTCGCTAGCTTCGCTTTTATGTCATATGCTTGTGTTAGCATACCTTCTCGATGTTGACTTCTTCAGGTAACTCTTTTCATACTTGTTACTTTTCTTGGTTGATGATAATGTTGTCGAACAATCCTTCTTGATGTGTCCTTTTTTCTTGCAACCGTAGCAGATTGGATCTTCTTCATTGTTGTTATTATTGTTGTTGTGCTCTTTTGTTCTTCTATTGAATCTCATGAACTTCTTGAACTTCTTTACTAGGAGGGCTTGATCTTCAGTGTCAGAGTCACTATCATCATAATCATCTTCGATAGATCTTCTGTGTTGAGCTTTGAGGGCGATCGACTTCTCCTTTGGTGCAACTTCTTCAAAGTCTTGAAGTTCCAGCTCGTGAGTGGGTAGCTTACCCATGAGTGTTTCAAAAGATATAGTAGTGAGGTCGTTTCCTTCAATAATTGCAGTAGCCTTTGGAATCCAGTTCTTCGTGAGAGCTCGTAGAAGTTTGTGAATCTTCTCATGGTTATTGTGTTCCTTGCATAGAGAAGACAAAGAGTTTATAATATCTAGAAATCTTGTAAACATCTGAGTGACGGATTCGTTTGGCTTCATCTTGAACGCCTCATACTCCTGAGTAAGTCGACTGATCTTTGACTCCTTGACTTGTGTCGTGCCTTTGTGAGTAACTTCGAGAAGTTTCCACACTTCATTGGATGTTGTGTATGTAGACTCCCTGTTAAATTCAGTCCTGTCTAAGGCACAAAATAAAGCGTTAATAGCATGTGCGTCAAGACTGGTATATTTTTTTCATCTTCAGTATACTTGTGATGGGGTTTCTCAACCAACTCTCCATCAATAAGAATACGATGAGGCTTTTTATATCCATCAATCACAATAGACCATAAGTCAAAATCTAGAGATTTCAAGAAGAAACTCATTCAGGTTTTTCAGTATGTGTAATTTGTACCATCAAATAGTGGGGGTTTGTTTGTGGCATGGCCTTCACTTGTGAATTTCATAGTTGCCATGTGTGATATAGTGATCTATGTAATAGCAGTATAGATAAGAATATAATAACAGTGTTACCTTGCTTTGCATGTATAACTCGCTCTGTTACCAATTGTAGGAACGAAATGTAAATCGTTAGCTATTTAAAAATCGTTAGTAACAAGATCACAAAATATATATATTACAGATATGTAAATAAAAAGTAGAGAGCAGAGAGCAAACACAAACACAAGGATGTATACTGGCTTCCCTCTTGTGATGACTAGTCCAGTCGGAAGAACTCTAGCTTCCAGTTGAAATCCACTATGGAAAAATACTGCAAGTTCAAAATCCAACGGACCACCAACTGAACTCGTGACGAATTTGGGCCGAATTCTCTTGGTGTTCTGTTAGGATTTTTGTAAATTAATTTTTGGCTTTTTAAAAAGTCAAGCAGTTAGGAGCTTTTGCAAATAGGTTTATTTTCAAAACAAAGATATTTTGAAAACATTTTGGGGTAGCCTATTTGCCAGTACGACTCAGTTTACATCGTATTCGTAGACTCAATAAATTTTAAAAATTACATTGTTAAAGGAAATACAGACTCAATGGCAAACTTGCTTCAAGTCTTGAACGGTAGCATTAGCAGTTCTCAGCAGTTGTCCAAGTAGCCCTTATATCGAGACAGGGTTAGATCAATTATTAAAATCAGGTTTGAACAGTGAGTCCAACTTGGGACGTGCTTACACGCTGCATAAGTTCGAGGCTGAGGTCCAATTCTCGGTGGACATTGTTGACGAGGACGTCAATGCCTTATGTGGGGGAGAATGTTACGCTCAATTTGTTGCGCCCCACCGGGACGGATTTGCGTACCTCTTCACGGACCGGGGTTATGCGGAAAACTTTCAGAATATTCTAGAAGATGACAAAATTCTCTAGAAGATGGCAGAACTCTCTAGAAGATGACAAGATCTTTCTAGATAGCCCAAGATCTTTCTGGATGGACTAGAAGTCCCTTGTAAATATCTAGATCTAGAATAATTCCTGCAATATTGCGTTTCCAGAAATTTTCTGTAAGCCCTATGGGCATTATAAATAAGCGGGAGGTCTCATTTGTTCATCACAACCAAAACTTGTAAGCATTCTCCAAGTTAATAAAGAATAGTTACAAGTCCCTTTCTTGCTCCACTCTTTTCTAATTTTTTAGAAGTCTAACTAAGTGGGTTCAGAAAGGCTTGCCGAGTCTTCCAGAAGGAAGTTTGTGCACCGCATGCGACGTAATGTATGCAAAAACACTAAGGGTCCGTTTGGTTTGCAGGATTGCACAACGTAATGTAATTGTCATTACGTTATCAATCTAACTCGGTGTTTGGTTGGACAAAAAAAAGACGTAATGTAATCATGATAACAAGTTTGATTACATTACATCAGTATCTTCTAAAATCAATTACATCATAAAAGTTATGTAATCGCGATTATATTACAATTTAAGAAGAAGGTTGGTACGCTGTAATTTGGTCGTTTTGTTACTTTTCTTACTCTCTTTTCCCCTTTTTGGTCATTTTTGGTCGTTTTGCTTTGTTTTTGTTTGTTTTCCTCGTTTTGGACCTTTTTTTATTTTTGGTAGTTTTTGCACGTTTTTGGCCATTTTTGTCGCTTTTGCACCTTTTTTAATCGTTTTGGCTGATTTTGCACATTTTTTTAACGTTTATTGCCATTTTTTCACATTTTTGCATGTTTTGACTATTTTTGCACATTTTTATCGTTTTTGGTCGCTTTGGGTCATTTTGCACCTTTTTTTAACATTTTTGGTCGATTTTGCGCTATTTTTGCCGTTCTTGTACGTTTTTATCGTTTTTGGTCAATATGTACTTCTTGGCATTTTTTTGACCCTTTTTGTACAATTTCATTGTTTTTGCTCGCTTCTGCACGTTTTTTATCGTTTTTCGTCGAGTTTGCACGATTTTTGTCGTTTTTGCACTTTTTTTTATCGATTTTAGTCATATTTGACCATTTTTGTATTTTTTATCGTTTTTGTCGATTTTGCACGTTTTTGCCATTTTTGCACGGGTTTTTATCGATTTTTTTATTTTGCACATTTTTGCAGTTTTTGACCTTTTTGCACGGGTTCTTATCGTTTTTGGTCAATTTTGCACATTTTTTTCGTTTTTGCACTTTTTGTATTGTTTCTGCTCGTTTTTGCAGCTTTTTAAATCATTTTTAATCATTTTTGCTTGTTGTTAATCATTTTTGTCGTTGTTGCTCGTTTTTTGCCAATTTTTTTCATTTTTGGTCATTTTTTGGACTTTTTTAAACCTTTTTTGTGGGTTTTTTTTTTTTCCATTTTGGCTTTTTTTTTTTTTTTGCTCCTTTTTGTCAGTTTTGCTCTTTTTTCGATTTGTGTTCATTTTTGCACGTTTTTGGTCGGTTTTATCATTTTTGGTCGATTTTCCACTTTTTTGCAGTTTTTTATTATCTTTTTGTCGTTTTTTGCTCGTTTTGATCCCTTCTTATTTTTGGTCTTTTTTGGGCTTTTGTTCTCTTTTATCATTTTTGGTGTTTTTTGATCGTTTTTTTCATTTTTCATCCTTTTTTTATTTTTGGTCCTTCTTTTGGCGTTTTTGGTCTTTTTGTTTTTTTTATCCTTCTTTATACTTTCTCTGTTTTTGTCGTTTTTTGTCATTTTCGGTCATTTTTTTTCGTTTTGTGTCGTATTTTGTTTTTAGTCATTTTTTTCGTTTAGTCCCTTTTTTTTAAATTTTTTTGGTCCTTTTTGGGTCTTTTTTTATTTTTGGTCATTTTTTATCATATTTCGTCATACTTTTGATGCCCCCCCCCCTTTTGTCTTTTTTTGATTTTTTTTTGTCGTTTTTCATTGTTTTTTTTTGTTTTGTTCGTTTATCATTTTTGGTATTTTTTTTAAATTTTTTTATCGTTTTTTTGGTCGTTTTTTGGTCTTTTTTAGCAGAAGTACAAAACAATTTTTTTTCTTTTTTTATATATTATTTTTTTCTAATTTTTCATTTAATAATTATTATTATTTTATTTTATTTTTTGAAATTTTTTATTGGTCTACTTTTGTTTATTTTATGTTGTATTTAAAATAATATTAAATTAGGAACTCAATTACATTACGTTGTAAATCAAACATATGAATGTAATTGACATTATAGTACATGGTTTGATTACATGTTTCAACATAGTAATGTAATTATAACTATATTACATTACAAACTTAATTATATTACAAATTCAATTCTATTGCGATTACAATTACAATTACAATGAACAAAACAAAACATAAGTACGTGACAGTGTACTTCCTATGTGGTAAAGGACCCAAGCGCAGACTGATAACTCTCCCTCCTTTATTACCATCATTGCTACAGTTGATGTGTACTCGGGGATTGATGGAACATGTATCCAAATTCTCCGCTAAGTACTTTCCATAATAATCATTCCTTACTTTGGGCTACTCACTTAGTACTCGGAGAGATGTCCGACCAGCACCCCGTCTGGACATTGCGTCTTCTGTACAGAGCCAAAGGAACTCTATAGCGCACATCGAGACGATGCATTTGGATTGACTCCAAGGTCGGCCCAAAAAATCTTCGGCCAAACCGACCAGTGCAATGTAGCATTACAGAAGTATTTCCAAAAATTTAATATACAAGTTCATCCTGTTTACAACAATGAAAATACTAAAACTTCGTGATTCAAAACTATATATATATATATATATATATATATATATATATATATATATATATATAATATAATATAATATAATATAATAAAAATTCACAAGAAAGATTTGTCAAAGAATGGGAACCACCAGTACTAGATTTGAGTTCAAGGAGCTTTCTCTCTCGATTCATCGATAACACTTCTTCCCACTGAGAGCCCCTCAAGAAAATCACTATCAGAATCAATCTGCAGTTCCTTGAACATTGCCATCACTTGTATCATCGTCGGCCTCCGCAGCGGCCGATCGTCCAAACACTCGCAAGCAATCTTCAGATACCGGTAAAGCTCGGGATCGCCCGACTTCTTCCCACCCAACAGCTCAGGATCGAAAATGTCGTTGATTCGATTTTCTCTCAACAAGTTCTTCGCCCATCCAACGAGATTGTTGTCCCCGAACTCTAAAGGATCGATCGGCTTCTTCCCCGACAGAAGCTCTAAGAGAACGACACCGTAGCTGTAGACATCCCCTTTCGTCGTGCACCGGAAGCTTTGGTAGTACTCCGGCGGCACATATCCCGGTGTGCCCGCAAGTGTGCTGACACTCAAATGCGTGTCAAGCGCATTCATTAGCCTCGCCATGCCAAAGTCCGACACCCTCGCCTCCAGATTCTCATCTAACAACACATTGCTCGATTTCATGTCCCTGTGGATTATGTGCGGGATGCAGCTGTGGTGGAGGAACGCAAGGCCTCTGGCGGAACCAATCGCGATCTTCTTCCTCGCGGGCCAGTCGAGGATCTTGGACTTCGTCTGGAGGACTATGTCAAGGCTGCCATGCTTCATGTACTCGTACACAAGGATCCGCTCCTCACCAACTTTGCAGTAGCCTAACAGAGGGACAAGGTTCCGGTGCTTGATTTTGCCTATGGTCTCCATCTCAGCAGTGAACTCGCGATCCCCCTGGCCAGTGACACGGACGAGCTTCTTGACCGCAACGATGGATCCGTCTTCGAGCTTCGCCTTGTATACCTCCCCGAAGCCACCTGAACCGATAAGGCTACCGGCACTGAAGTCGTTGGTCGCCTCGACCAAGTGGGCAAATGTCAAATTTCTCAGAGGTTTCTCGAATGCTGCCACATTAATGCTTAAAGGCTCCACGCCGGACCCCTTCCAGCTGGACGTTCCTCCACCGCCGCCACCGAACGATGTCGGAAGGCTTTCGATGTAATTTCCAGAGGCGCCGCCCTTTTTTCCGTGCTTCCTGAGCTTGTAGACAGCAAGAAGTAGGGAAGCTACGATGAGGAAAGACAGGGTAACACCTATCACCAAGCTACTGCCAAATATGCGCTTCTTCCTACCATAACTTGAACCGGGACTAGTCCCATTGCGGCCACCGGACCCACAAGGGGGCAAAGGGAGTCCACACAGGCCGGAATTGTTATCGTACCGCGATGGCAAGAAGGTGGTCAGTTGGCCGCCGCTCGGAATGGGGCCGGTGAGATTGTTATTGGAAACATCCAAATCATTAAGGAAGGACAGTGTCACAAAAGCCCCAGGGATGGTGCCAGTTAGATGGTTGTGTGAAAGATCAAGAGCCCCGATAATCTTCATTCCTCCGAAGGAGTCCGGAATTGTTCCGGTGAGGTCGTTGTGCCCCAGATTGAGAACTTGTAGGTAGTCCATTGGTCCGAATTCGGCCGGAATCGGACCCGACAGGGAATTGTAGGACAAGTCCATGTACATCATGCTCCCGTTCTTCGTAAACGAATAGACCGTCGTACCTGTGTAGATTCTTGTCCATGAGCAAGTGTGGACCTGAGGAAACTTTGCGAGCCTCTCCGGTCTGATCCCTTCGAACTCGAACAGCTGTCCGGCTCCCGGGCATATGTTGCCGCCTTCATTGCGGAGGAAGGCAAACCTCTTACCGGAAACAATCCCCGGCACGATTAGCCCTGTCTGAGCTGCAAGCTCACCGGGGATAGGGCCGCTCAGCCTGTTGCTCGTCAGATCGAGCCAAATTAGGTTCTGGCAGCTGCCAAGCTCGGATGGTATCTGCCCGGTGAGCATGTTGTCGCCCACTTGGAGTATCGCAAGGTTCTTCAGGCTCCCCATGTTGGTCGGAATCTCCCCCGTGAGCTTGTTGCCCGAAAGCGAGACCCATATCAGGCTCTTACAGTTGGTTAATGATGGCGGAATGATGCCCGAGAGACTGTTATAGCCTAGGATTAGGCTCTCCAGGTTGGGAGTATTGGAGCACAAGTTGCTGGGGATTTCGCCGGTGAGATTGTTAGCCCATATGATCAAATCCACAATATTCGGCAGCGACCATATCTCGACAGGGATGGGACCGACCAGATCGTTGAAGCTGAAGTCGACCGTCCTGAGGCTGGTGCACTTACCAAACTCCGCCGGTACACTCCCAGAGATGAAATTGTTCGGAAACTGGAGCTTCTGAAGAGCAAGGAGCGACGAACAGAATCCAAATCCGGTTGGGATTTCCCCGTAGAACGAATTAGAGCCGAGATCGATCACTTCGAGCGTGGTGACGTTGGCCAGCGACCGGAGCGGAAGCCCGCCAGTGATGTTGTTGAAGGGGAGGTACAGATACCTCAAGGAAGGCATGGTACCAATAACGCTTTCGACGAAACTGCCAGAGAGTTGATTGTCTCCAAGATTAAGAGTCTGAAGGACGGGACAACCGGCGAATGTTGCCGGCAGTCCCCCGACGAGATCGTTCCCCGACAAGTCGAGTTCGACGAGGGTACCGCAAGTTTGTCCGAGCTCTTCTGGTATGTTGCCCGAAAAGAGATTGCTAGCCAGAGACAGTTGCTTCAGACTGGCGAAACTAGTCCAGAAGGATGGAATCTGACCACCAAAGTAATTGCCGGAGAAGTTGAGCCTCTCCAGGTGACCGCCGCAGTTGGCAAGCGTGGGCGGCAGCCCGGTGCCGTTCAGACCATTCGAGGAAAGGTCGAGGGCGACAAGCCCGCCGCACGCCCCAAAATCAAAACTGGAGAACTCGCCGATGAAGTTGTTGTGCGAGAGGTCCAATTGCCGCACAGAGGCGGGCAGCTTGGACATGAATTCGGCTGGAACCTCGCCTGATATGGCATTGTAGGAGAGGTCCAACACCGTCAGGTTAGCGCAGGACGGGGACACCACCCGCGGGAGCCTGCCGGAGAGCTTGTTGGCCGATAGGTTGAGGTACAGGACATTCGCACACTCCGAGAGGGAGTAGCCGAGGAGGCTGTTGCCGGAGATCGCGTTGTGCGACAGGTCCAGCTCCAGCAGGGAGGAGCCGAAGGAAAGCCCTCCGGTATCGGGGATCGAGTTCTTGGAGAGGTTGACGGAGGCGAGGTTCGAGCAGGAGGTCCAGAACTCGCCCGCCACGGGTTCGGAGAAGTTGTTCGACGAAAGGTCCGCCGTCACGAGGCCGCAGGCGGCTGCGGCGGAGAGGGAGAGGTTGCCGGAGAGGTAGTTGCCGCGCAGGTTGACGTCCCGAAGGCCCTGCAGAGCGACCAGGTCGTCGAGCACCAGCCGGCCCGACAGCCCCATGTTCGCGAGGTCCAGTCCCCGCACCTGGCCGGTCCCCGGCCAGCACAGCACGCCGGTCCACGCGCAGAGGGAGGTCTCGTTGGACCAGTTGCTAAGCGAGGCCTTCGGGTCGAGCCCGATCGACGACGCCTTGAACTTGATCAGAGCCGAGGCTTCGCCGGCCGAACAACAATTGGGTGATGCCATAAATATCATCAAAACAACAGCGAGAACGTGTTTGAAGCCTCGCATATCTCCAACAGTAGTCCTTTCTGTTTTCTTTTTCAAGAACATATGGTTAAGAGTGACTCGATCTTTAATTTGAATGATGACTCAATATAAATCTTTTAATCTGCACATGACAATAATAATAACAACAACAACAACACACAATAATCACAAAAGAGAAGTGATTGATTCATAAAATTATAGGAACAAATACGAAGAAGAAATAAGAACACTGACCTGCATGAATTCAGAATCTCCTTCAAAAAAGTAGAAAAGAAAAGAAAAAAAATCTCCCAAAGAAATTGAGACTGAAAAAACTGTTTGGTTTTTTCTTGGACGGAAGTGGTGACTTCCTAAACCATGGAGAAAGAGAGAGAGAGGAGTAATGGAGAAATATTTGTTTTGTTGATTATTTTATATGGGGGTTTGGGCTGTTTGTTTGCTTCCTACTTGGAAGACTATAATGGTTAGTTTTTCATCAGGTTCTGAGTGCAGTCAAACCTGGGATTTGATTTCCAGGCCTGCATTTCTAGCCAAACCCTCCACAAAAAAAAAAAAAAAAACACACACACACACAGTGCAAACAAACTTTTCTTATATTTGACTTGTTAGTAAAATAAAACTAGTTAGAAAACTAATATAATTGACCCCTCCTTAGATTTTTCGCGTCAGCAAAAAAGTCTCTACCATCTATTAGCCATTAGAAATGGCTATTGACATTAAAAAAAAACTATCCAAAATACCCTTCCTTCCCCACCAGCCAGCTCCCCTCTCCGTCAGCCGGCCCTCCTGACCCGCCCCCACCTACTCCCTCCGCTGGCCGGCCCACCTCGACCCGCCCCCCTCCGCTGGCCGGCACCCTCGACCCACCCCCTCTTCCCTTCGTTGGTCGGCCCTCTTCGACCCCCCCCCCCCCCCCCCCCCCCCCCCCGCCCCCCCCACCTTTCCCTCCGTCGGCTGGCCCCCCTTGAACCCCACCCCTCCTCCCTTCGCTGGCCGGCCACCATCCCTCCTCCACTGGCCAGCCCCGCTCGACCTGTCCCCACCACCGGAAAGAGGGGGGAGGGGTAAAATCGTCTATTTAGACGTATTTTAACGGCTGTTAACGGCAGGAGTGCAAACTGAGCAAAAATAAAAATGTGAGAGTTTTTTTAAACTATGAGTCTTTAAATGCAAAAACACAAATCTAAGGAGGGTTTGTTTGCACTTTAACCTTCTCTTTATCTTT
Source organism: Iris pallida (assembly GCA_029216955.1). Classification (NCBI taxonomy): domain Eukaryota; kingdom Viridiplantae; phylum Streptophyta; class Magnoliopsida; order Asparagales; family Iridaceae; genus Iris; species Iris pallida. The sequence continues at coordinate 138,914 of JANAVB010010817.1, forward strand.
CTCACCTGAAAGCCCCTACTCTAGTCTCTCCCCCTCGCATTTTTTCTTCCATTTGCTTGGTTGGTTATTAACGACTACTTTGCTTCCGATTAGGGATGTGCAACATTACTTATTTTTCTATATGACATTTTAGAAGAAAAAAAAGCAGCCAAACATCATCTATTTTATTTTCAAAGATTGTTGAATTTAGAATATAAAATTGTTTAAAAAATTATAAAGTTGTTGTGATTTGGGATAAACTCAAATATGAAAAATCCTTTAGGGCTGTGCAATAAACGGTTTTAAAACCGTAAACCGATCCGAACCGTAGTTGCTATTCGGTTCGGTTTTTTAACAATGGTTCGGATTTTGGTTCAGATTTTTGGAAACTTATGTTTACGGTTCGGTTCATGGTTCTTGGGTTCAGTCATTGAACCAAACCGTAAACCGAATTAATGGGTTTAGCTGGGCTTGAAATTACAAATATACCCATACTCCAATTAAAGCCTGAAAGCTAAAGGGGGCCGGCCCCATTCTTTCTCTCTCCATCTCTTTCATAACATTCACTGAGGTCACTCCGACTCTCCGAGAAACCCTGACCCTTCCCTATTCCTGGCAGCGACTCTCTCTAAATTTTTTAGGGTTTCTCCTTCCTCCTAGGCTCCTACAATTCTCCTTTCTCCTTGAATGATTTCTCAGTTCCTCTTCTCAGGACTCGGGACCATATTTTAGGATTTCTAAAATTTATTGTAGAATTCGTCAGAGAAGAGCTTCGGAGATCATTCCTCCAGGTGAGAAAAGCACGGATCTAAACTTGGATCTAAAAATTTGTTGTAGACTCGAGATTTGATTTTTTTTTTTTTTGACTTTCCTTTTCAATTTTTTCCTATCAGGCTCGATCTGACGGTCTGGATTATTCCACGAGGGTCTCGATCCAAACTTAGTCTCGGTGTTACATAGATCTGTAAGTTTTTTTTGTAAATCTCATTTTCCTTCAATATAAGTTCGATTATTTTTAATTTTATGTTCTTGTAGATCTGCCAACGTTCATTAAAATTGGGAAAATTTTCGTTTATTTAGAAATTTTATGTTCCATTATTTTATGTATGCTTTATAGTTGGATTACCATGTTCTTGCTGGGTGCTAGCCTGCTGCAGTGCATTTCCTTATAGGAAAAAGGGAAATAGTTAGCAATGCCATGCTTGCTGCAAATAAAAGTATACAAAAATGTAATTGCTTCAAATAAATTATTTCCTTGCAGGTGAAAATAAGAAATATTTAGCAATGCAATGCTTGCTGGCTGCTACAAATAAAAGTTCTGCAAATATTTATGTTCTACAACTTGTTGGTCTATTGTTCTGCTTATTTTCTGCAAATATTTTCTGTTTATGTTAGTTTCAGTACTAAGTAGCACAATGTCACATTACAATTTCATGTTATAATTAAAATGGCTAGGTTAGCACTTGTTGTTTATGTAAGACAAAAGAATGACAGTGCTGTTAGCACTTGTTGTATGTGTAGGACTGTGTCATGTTGGCTCAATGATTGTATCATGTTTTTGAATATGGTTAATATGTTAAGTTTAACATTTCATTATCACTAATCTTCATACCATCACTATAGCATTTCTACTTCTACTTATATATGTGGTGATATGTCACGACCAGCATCCTGATTAGGGGCACGAGTACGTGGTTACGTCCAGCCTACGTCACAGAATCGACGGTAAAATGCTGTATATAGGGTCTGTAAATACTACGACTAAAATAGTATAAAAGTACCTGTACAGTATATACACTCCGAATGGAGGTGATATAGCAATACAGTCTCAATCACAAAGTAAAACTAAGGTAGATAGCATGGAAAGAAAATATGATAGATGGAAGCAGAAAATAAGTTCGAGATCCACACAAGCCCAAAGCTATACACAATACCACAGAGTCACAGAAATATAATATCACTACTACAGTCTGAAAGTACTAGCTGGCTCGCAGACCAGGCAAACCTAACTAAGTTACACTACTTTGGGTGTGCAAAGTCTAGTGGCTCTACTAACAAGCCACGATCCAGGTCTACTCCATTAGACTCGACCCCATAATAGGTCGGACAATCTGCCTCAAAATCATCTGTAATATATCAACGGTATCCTGTCAGAAAAATGAGCAAGTACAAACACTAACAACAGTTCCATATGAATTGTCAAATTCTATAAGAGACAGTATAATGAAATACAAGACAAAATCAACAGGAAATATATATCAAGATGTGAGTACTGAATAGGACGACAATATATATATATATATATATATATATAGGATGACTTGGAAACTATCCGAAAGTCGAGTTACAACCCTTAAACCAAATAAGGACCGGGGTTGTAACCCTTCTCCCGAACAGAACTTAGCCTCCTATGATAAATAAATATAAAAGGTGCCTTGAATTATTAGTGCGTTATGTGATCGGCTTGGGAAAACATGTTCAGGCTTTCCATCTAACCGGCTATGAACAAGTAACAAGTGTGAAGAATAAGGCCGGTCACCATGGAAGGTTATGAACAAGTAGCTATGGACAAGTAACAAGTGTGAAGAACAAGTGGGGATTTTGATCACACAATCACTAATAACTCTCCATCCCCGAATAGTATAAAGGATCCGGACATAACACGTCATGACACGAGATTCGAAAATAGGTGATCAGTCCACTCCCAAGTCCATCTCTATACAAGTACAAGTAACAAGTCGAGTCTTGTACCAATATACCAAGTAATCTGGAAACAACATCTCATGACAGGATCCGACATATACTAGTTGTGAAATATCGTGTCTGGAGATCAAGTAAGACACTATAACTGAATCGGATATAGCAGATATCAAGACAATAAAAACTATCAGTGAATGTACTCACCTGTGGTCCTGAGCTGATAAGTTGAACAAATGCTCAGAGTAATCACAGACCTATAGATGAGATGCCATGAGTCCAAACAGGATTTTATAATAAAAAAAAGCTAATCTAGTCATGATATACAAGTCTAAGTCAAAATTAGGTCAAACCAAGTCATACCAAGCTAAACTAGGTCATACTAGGTCATACGGAGCCAAACTGGGTCACACTAGGACAACCAAGGCCAAACAAGGTCACAGAAAGTCAATCCAAGTCAAACTAGGTCAACCTGGGTCAAGGGTTGACTTACAGTTGACTTTTGGTCAAAAAGTCAACTTTGGTCAACTCTGGTCAACACTGAGTCAACCCTGGGTCAACCCTAGGTCAAACTAGTCAAGTGTTGACTAGCAGTTGATTTTCAGTCAATTGGTCAACACTGGTTCGGTTTTGGGTCGATTCTAAGTCAAATGTTGACTTGAAGTTGACTTTCGGTCAAAAAGTCAACTCTTGGTCAACGGAAGTCAAGACTAGCCTAAACTACCCTCATCTAGTCATTACCTACCAAGACAACCTATTTCTAACCCATCTTAGAAGTCAAACTCAATATCTTAACAATACCTCATTTACCTACATTTACCCTTCACAAGGTATTTTCGATACCTTGCCCATTACAAAGGAAACCCCGCCAATCCTCAAGATACTAGCCTAGGCTCCTTAGGGTAGCTAGATACTATCCTATCTAGGATTTACCTACCAAGAACTACGGGTTTCCTAGATATCTAGTCCATCTTAGGACACATGTTGGTTATCCTCATTACCTTACCCTTATCTCATTCTCACATCTAACTAACCATTCACACACACAAACTCACTCACTCACTTACTCACTCACATATAACACCCATGATACCACACTTATAGGTTCTCCTATAGGCTCACATATAGGCTCTCCTATAGGCTATTAGCTATATATATATATATATATATATATATATATATATATATATATATATATATATATATATATACCCTCTAGACACTTATATAAACTCACCCATACACACACACACATAAGCTTATATAGGACTGATTTGAGGGTGATTTGGGGACAGGTTTAGGACTTGCTTATAGGATGAATACAAGCTGAACAAAGGGGCTATTTGGTGCTATCATGAAGGGCTGTTTGGGCTGATATATGGTGGCCAATATGGGGCTGAAATAGGCTAAATGAGGGCTGAATATAGGACAGGTTTGGGACAGCTTGTATGCTGAATTTAGGGACTAGAATAGGCTGGTTTGGGCTGTCATTTAATGGACTGTTTGGGACAGCTAGGGACAGGTTTAGGGCTGATTATATGCTGCTTGGGGGGCTGCCCAATGGGCTGAATGCCCCCCTAGCTGCTGCATACAGCAGCAGGTCCCCCTCCTCTCTTCTACACTCTCAACCACCCTCTCTACACTCTCTAATCTCCACTCTCTATCACTCTCACTATACACAAACACACACACATACTAACACCAAACCAATTCTACCACCACTCTATGCTCTCAATCCCTCTCTCCATTCCCGAAATTCCCACACCCCATAAACACAGATAAAGACACAAATTTATATATAAATTAGAGAGCCAATATATATATATATATATATATATATATATATATATATATATATATATATTTATATATATATATATATATATATATATATATATATATATATATAACAATTGATATATACATATATATAGATAAATAGATTATGATACTAAATGATACCATGAAGAACACATTAAGAACAATATAAAAATCTGAGATTAAACACTAATAAAATCATTCACACAACACATAATATATATATATATATATATATATATATATATATATATATATATATATATATATATATATATATAAAATATATATATATATATATATATATATATATATATATATATATATATATATATATATATATATATATATATATATAAATTCCTAAAATCAGTCCAAAACCAAAAACTCCCAAAATGATAAGTTCAAACACAAAATAGGTCTCCCTAAAATCTCTACAACAATCCTAAAATGGGTTCTTAAATGGGGTGGGTCCTATGGGTTCCAAAAATACATAAATGCAAGGAAAGAATAAAATAGAGAAGAATTTACCTCTAGAGAGTTAGATCCCAAGGTTAAATCCAAAGAAAATCAAGTTGGACACAAAGTCCCAAGAAATTTGGATACTCCTCCTTCCTCCTTGCTCCCTACTCCAAGTAGACTCCTCCTCCTTGAAGGTTTGAGTGAATTTGGAGAAGAAATGAGAAGAAATGGAGGTGAACTCAAGAGTTTAGGGTTAGGGTTGGGGAAGAACTCATGAAGGGGAAGAAATGAGAATGGAAAATGTGAAGTGAAGAGAGAGAAGGCTCTCCCCATGGCCGGCCAGGTATAAGGGCCTTTGGGCATTTGGAAATTGCCCAAAATGCCCTCCTAAGTCTCCTTAGGTCAATTTTAGGTCATGGAAGAAATTGGGGTTAAAAGGGTCAAGTTAAAATCTCCAAATGGACCAATTAAGTCATGTGGGACTAGTCTAAATGTATTGGACCAATTTGTGGAATTTATTGGGCCATGCCTAGCTACCCAACTAGAATCTAAGCTACCCCGGGTTTCCGATACAAGTCGGATTGAGTTGAAATTCGGATCCGACTCAAATAACCCCAAAACAATATCATGAATAAATAAATAAATTCTAAAAATATTCAAAAAATGAAAAATGACCAAAATACCCCTATTCCTGAAAACTGGGGGTGACAAATCTATCCACCTTAAAAAAAATTTCGTCCTCGAAATTAAAACAAAGCAATCACAAGAAACATGCAGAAAAACAATCCCACTCAATACTTAAAATTTTTTTTAGCAAAATAAAAATCTCTTAAGGCACAACAACACTTGTAAATAAAAAACTGTTACGTGTCCGACACGGACACGAAACCAACACAAAATCTCACCTATCAAAAGCCAAATCAACAATCACCAATACAATAATATCAAAAATAAATCAAAGAGGTCCAATGACCAAAATACCCTTGGGCCAGAAATGACACTGAAAAGATTCTAATCACATGATTAGGCTCTAGGTCAAACAGTCTCCAGGGTTTCGCTAGTAAAACATCAAAATCACAAGTCATGGCTTAAAAATTTAAAATGATTTAAAATCTCAAAAATCAAAGCATGAATTAGACGACAATAATTAAATGACTAAAATTATAAAATTTAAAATTACTCTCAATTAGAAACTTGGTGCCACAGTCTATCCACCTTAAAAGAATTCATCCTCAAAAATTAAAGCAATATAAGCACAAAAAATTATGCAATTCGATAATCGTATGCATCTGTCCAAAATCATGATACTCAGAATCTCCGTCATGCTAGTGAGCAAGGCTACGATAATCACAGAGTCCTCGACTAAGGTACATACCTCTAGAATTATGGTATTTAAAATTTTTGCATTGCCGCATGCTTGACAGCGAAAACCTTAAATTCCTACACCCGAGAAATACGACCATAATCCAACTATATGTCCTCACTATGCCTGCTAGCATGACCCTAGAGGATTCTAAAATCTCATAATCGAGGCGACCTAGCCCATACAACTTATCTCAGAAGAATATCACATCACAAGGACAAATTTTATCAAACGATCAAGGAACAGATAGAATCGAATTTCAAGACGATTTATAAGAAGGTAAATACGGAAATGAGATCGAAAGAGTGAAACCTGCTATCTGCTCTGCTACTACCTGAGTGGGTTCAACTGCCATGGCGAAAGCTCACCCCTGCTGGCCTCCTCTAGCCTGCTGCACTCTGTCCTGGCCTGCCTGTCTGGCTGCACGGGCAGCACAGTTCCTCATCTGGTGGTCTGGAGCTCCACAGAATAAACAAACTCCCAGTCTCATCCTGCAAACCTCCTGGGTGTGCCCCATCTTCTTGTAAAAGGCACACTGGATGGCCTGCCTCTGGCCCTGTCCCTGGTGCTGCTGGGCACGCGCTTGTGCCTGCTGAAACTGTAACTGAGGCTGCTGCTGGAACTGCCTCTGTTGGAAGTGAGGGCGCTTCATCGGCCCCGCACTCGAGCTCGCCCCTAGAACACGCTGCTCTTCTTCGGCTTGAGGCCGAAGTTCTCCTCTGCTATCTGTGCCTCTATCAGAATCTGCTCGAATGTCGCATCGCGTCGCCTGGAGGTACGAGTGCTAACTGCATGGATAAGACCCCTCCGGAACTTGCGGGCCTTGTACCCCTCATCCTGGATCAGACCTGGTGCAAACCTACTCACGCGGAAGAACTCTGCTGCATACTCGTCTACTGACGAGTTCCCCTGCTCCAATGCGACAAACTGTCCCTCCAAAGCTGTCAAGGCCACATTTGGGTAGAACTTCTCCTTAAAGAGCCTCCTGAAGCTCTCCCAAGTCAAACCCCTCACCGACGCACGAGGATCCGTGCAAAACCAAGTCAGCGCTATATCGAAAAACTGGCTCGCTGCAGACGTCACCCAAAGCCCTTTCGGGACCTCTGCTAACTCCAGGCTCCGCTGGACATCCTCCAACTAGTCATCAGTATACAGGATACCCTCGGTACCCTTGAACTCCTTCGGGTTCATCTTCTTAAAATCTAGGTGTGTGCCAGGTCTCTTTTGACCCTGCTGTTGAACTGGGGCACCCCTCTCTACTGCTGCCATCGCCAGCTGATGGGAGTTCTCCATGCTTTGTCGTAACACCTCTGCCTGTGCGCTGGGTCTGCAATATCTGCTGCAGAAGGTCCATCATCCCCTGGATATCAGTCGGTAGCGGAGGCGGCGGTGGAAGAGTGTCAGGAATGACTATAGACGGTCCCGCTGCTGGAGGTGGAAGACCTCCTGGAACCGTCGCTGCTACTCTCGCCTGAAGGGCAGAAACTGAGGTGGCAGCTCCCTTAACTGCAGCTCCCACAGCCGGAGGTGGAAGAACTCCTGGAACTTCCGCTGCTGCTCCCACCTGAAGGGCAGGTACTAAGGCTGCTGCTCTCTCTACTGCTACTCCCGCAGCCGGAGGCAGAAGTCCCATTGGATCAGACCTCTCTGGAACTGCACTAGGTCCTACTGCCTGAGAATGAGTCACTGTCATCCTGAAGACGAATTGAACCCAAGAGATCAATATGACACAAGATAAAATATTATCAAAGGAGGATAATTGAATTCAAATACAAGAAAAGTTGTCATGGTAATCAAAAGATCAGAATTTTTTTCCTAAAATGTGATTGAGTAACTCCTATCATATCCTAGATCCTATGTCCTAGTCGTAGGCTCGTAATTAGCACTCTAAGTCGAGCACCATTACGAGATCGTACTAACTGCGACTTTGACCTGCATGGGCCACTACAAAAATGTGTCACGACCCGTACCCTGATTAAGGGCACGAGTACGTAGTTACGTCCAGCCTACGTTACAGAATCGGTGGTAGAACGCTGTATATAGGGTCTGTAAATATTACGACTAAAACAGTATAAAAGTACCTGTACAGTATATACACTCCGAATAGAGGTGACATAGCAATACAGTCTCAATCACAAAGTAAAACTAAGGTAGATAGCATAGAAAGAAAATATGATAGATGGAAGCAGAAAATAAGTTCGAGATCCACACAAGCCCAAAGCTACACACAATACCACAGAGTCACAGAAATATAATATCACTACTACAGTCTGAAAGTACTAGCTGGCTCGCAGACCAGGCAAACCTAACTAAGCTACACTACTCTGGGTGTACAAAGTCTAGTGGCTCTACTAACAAGCCACGGTCCAGGTCTACACCATCAGACTCGACCCATAATAGGTCGGACAATCTGCCTCATAATCATCTGTAATATATCAACGGTATCCTGTCAGAAAAATGAGCAAGTACAAACACTAACAGCAGTTCCATATGAATTGACAAATTCTATAAGAGACAGTATAATAAAATACAAGACAAAATCAACAGGAAATATATATCAAGATGTGAGTACTGAATAGGACGGCAATATATATATATAGGATGACTTGGAAACTATCCGAAAGTCGAGTTACAACCCTTAAACCAACCAAGGACCGGGGTTGTAACCTTTCTTCCGAACAGAACTTAGCCTCCTATAATAATTAAATATAAAAGGTGCCTTGAATTATTAGTGCATTATGTGATCGGCTTGGGAAAACATGTTTAGGCTTTCCATCTGACCGGCTATGAACAAGTAATAAGTGTGAAAAATAAGGCCGGTCACCATGGAAGGTTATGAACAAGTAGCTATGGACAAGTAACAAATATGAAGAACAAGTAGGGATTTTGATCACACAACCACTAATAACTCTCCATCCCCGAATAGTATAAAGGATCCGGACATAACACTTTATGACACGAGATTCGAAAACAGGTGATCATCCCACTCCCAAGTCCATGTCTATACAAGTACAAGTAACAAGTCGAGCCTTGTACCAATATACCAAGTAATTCGGAAACAACATCTCATGACAGGATCCGACATATACTAGTCCGTTAAATATCGTGTCTGGAGATCAAGTACGACACTACAACTGAATCAGATATAACAGATATCAAGACAATAAAAACTATCAGTGAATGTACTCGCCTGTGGTCCTGAGCTGATAAGGTGAACAGATGCTCAGAGTAATCACAGACCTATAGATGAGATGCCATAAGTCCAAACAGGGTTTAATAATGAAAGAAAAGCTAATCTAGTCATGATATGCAAGTCTAAGTCAAAACTAGGTCAAACCAAGTCACACCAAGCTAAACTAGGTCATACTAGGTCATACTAAGCCAAACTAGGTCATACTAGGACAATCAAGGTCAAACAAGGTCACAGGAAGTCAATCCAAGTCAAACTAGGTCAATCTAGGTCAAGGGTTGACTTACAGTTGACTTTTGGTCAAAAAGTCAACTCTGGTCAACTCTAGTCAACACTGAGTCAACCCAGGGTCAACCCTAGGTCAAATTAGTCAAATGTTGACTAGCAGTTGATTTTCAGTCAACTGGTTAGCACTGGTTTAGTTTTGGGTCGATTTTAAGTCAAATGTTGACTTAAAGTTGACTTTCGGTCAAAAAGTCAACTCTTGGTCAACGGAAGTCAAGACTAGCCTAAACTATCCTTATCTAGTTATTACCTACCAAGACAACCTATTTCTAAGCCCATCTTAGAAGTCAAACTCAATATCTTAACAATACCTTCTTTACCTATATTTACCCTTCATAAGGTATTTTCGATACCTTGCCCATTACAAAGGAAATCCCGCTAATCCTCAAGATACTAGCCTAGGCTCCTTAGGGTAGCTAGATACTATCCTATCTAGGGTTTACCTACCAAGAACTACGAGTTTTCTAGATATCTAGTCCATCTTAGGACACATGTTGGTTATCCTCATTACCTTACCCTTATCTCATTCTCACATCTAACTAACCTTTCTCACACACAAACTCACTCACTCACTCATATATAACACCCATGATACCACACTTATAGGTTCTCCTATAGGCTCACATATAGGCTCTCCCATAGGCTTTTAGCTATATATATATACCCTCTAGACACTTATATAAACACACCCATACACACACACACACACACACACATAGGCTTATATAGGACTTATTTGAGGGTGATTTGGGGACAAGTTTAGGACTTGCTTATAGGCTGAATACAAGATGAACAAAGGGGCTATTTGGTGCTGTCATGAAGGGCTGTTTGGGCTGATATATGGTGGCCAATATGGGGCTGAAATAGGCTAAATGAGGGCTGAATATAGGACAGGTTTGGGACAGCTTGTATGCTGAATTTAGGGGCTGGAATATGCTGGTTTGGGCTGTCATTTAATGGACTGTTTGGGACAGCTAGGGATAGGTTTAGGGCTAATTATATGCTGCTTGGGGGGCTGCCCAATGGGCTGAATGCCCCCCTAGCTGCTGCATACAGCAGCAGGCCCCCCTCCTCTATTCTACACTCTCAACCACCCTCTCTACACTCTCTAATCTCCACTCTCTATCACTCTCTTTATACACAAACACACACACATAATAACACTAAACCAATTCTACCACCACTCTATGCTCTCAATCCCTCTCTCCGTTCCCGAAATTCCCACACCCCATAAACACATATAAAGACACAAATTTATATATAAATTAGAGAGCCAATATATATATATATATATATATAACAATTGATATATACATATATATAGATGAATAGGTTATGATACTAAATGATACCATAAAAAACACATTAAGAACAATATAAAAATCCGAGATTAAACACTAATAAAATCATTCACATAACACATAATATATATATATATATATATATATATATATATATATATATATATATATATATATATATATATATATATATATATATATATTATGAAACCCATTTTTTGTGTATTAATTAATATCTGTATTTCTATTATTATTATCATTATTATTATTATTATAATAATTTTGAGTGTTAAAATTCTTTCGAAAATAAAATAACAAGGATTTTTGAGTTCGAACCCAGACCCGAGTCCGAACCCAGACCCAGGCCTGAGCCCGAACCCTTTCCCATTTCAAATGCTGATTTGGTTTTAAAAAAAAATAATAATATAGTTTTGTGCTGGTCACGAGGACCAGCACACTCGTTCACCCCCTCCCCCTATTTTCTCTCCACTCTCCCCTCCTCTCCACACAACTCTTTCACCTACCTTCTTTATTAACTCACACCCCCCCACTCTCTTGCTCACGAACTCATAGAGGAACACCCCCACTCTTCTCCCTCACCTAACATTTTCTTCTCATAATTCTTTTCCCTCGATGTGTCCTCACAGAACACTTCTTTGGGGAACAAAGATCAAACCCTCTTCTCTTTCTCTCGCTCTCAACCTCTCTCCTCCCGACGCCGTCACCGCCGGCCCCGACGCCGCGCCTCCCTCCGGCCGGCCAACGCCGACCCCTCTCCGGCGGTGCCAACCCCGGCCACCCGTTCGTCGGACCCCCGTGGTCCCACCGGCGCACTCCCGCCGTCGACGCACTCCAGCCGCCGGCCCCGGCTTCCCTGGCCGCGCCCTCCTGCCTCCCCGACAACGTCGGTCTCCCCGCAGCCCTGTGCGCCCCTCGTCCGACCCTCGGCGCCACCGCAGTCCGGTCCCGAGCTCCTGTCCGCCGACCCCGCTGGACCAGCCCTCCTGGCTCCCCGACACTGCCCCGCTTCGAGTCGGTCTCCGTCGACATCACCCCTCTCCTTGCCCCGGAGTCGTCGACCGCGGCCCTGGTGATCCCGTGTTCGGTCGGACCTCCTCCGACCGGGGTTTTCCCGATCGACTTCCCTTGCGGATCCCGCTGTCCAACACCGTGCGCGATCCCGTTCACCTGATCCAGCGCTGCCTAAGTTTTGCAACACACTGTTCCGAGCCGATTCTTACTGTCCGCGGAATTTATTCTTTCTTTTAAATCATCTGAGAGCTCTAGCCGAGCAACCTGAGGTATAACCCCTGTCCCGTTTCGTTTTATTTCAGTCTATGATGAGAAATGGTCCCCGATTCCCTTTAGAAATTCGGTTTTAGCGACGTCGTATTTTTTCAGAACCTTCGGAAAGGTTCTGTGGATCATTTTGGATTTCCAGAATATTTCGGGAATCGATTTTTGATATGTTTTGGCTTTCCGGATTTTTCCGGTAGCGTTCTGTGATTTTTGGGTTTGAATCGGACTTCCGAAAATTATTCGGGTCGTTCCGATTATTCTGTGGATTGGTTGTGGATTTTATATATATACAAATTCGGGTTTTCCCTGGTTTGGGATTTGCAGGAAATTATCGGCACTATTTCCCAATTTTTGGGTTGACCAAAAACAGAGGAGATGCTGCCGAATTTTTCCGTAAATCCTAGATTATTTTAAAAATGAATTTAAAACGGATTTCGGAATTTTATTTGATATTCGGTTTTGGATGACGACCGTATCGGTCAATGGACCCGACTAAGTGCAAACGAAACCGGCTTCGCCCGGACATTGAGGCATTAGCCCAGTTGAGGATTGGACCATATCTGAGACTCTATTTTTTATCTTTATTTTTTCACTATTAATTTATGTTCATATTTTATTAATATTTAAGTTTCGGACTAACGGCGGTTTTGTCTTATTTCAATTTATGTAAATAAATTGTAATGGGCATAAGCCCAGCTGGCTGTGGTCTGTAACTGTAATTGGTAGCTTAGATTTTAATTGTTGCTGTTTTTACGAGTTTTTCTATTTAACGAGTAAATTGAATAAAAAGTATTTTTGTATAAAAATAATTAAGGTTTTACACCTAAAATCTATCAGCTTTTATTTAATTACAAATCACGTATTTCTCACTAAATAAAGAAAATTAGTTTTATATTTATAAACTATAAAAATACTAAGTTTTAACAAATAATCTGGCATCGACGAGTTTTTCGAACTCAAAAAAAAATATAAAACAATCTTTTTCCCTCGTATTAAATCAACGCACAAATAATCGTATTTTCGTGTTTTGTTAATTAAAGAACTAAAAATGGATTAGGACACAAATAGAGATTTCAACTAGCGTAGCTAGATTGGTAAATCTGGAATCTGAGTCAATTTCTCAAATGTAGGAATTCGAGGACGATTCTGATTTCCTGTCTCGAAGTCTTCTACCTCTCCAGTCAATTCCTTTGAGGCAAGTATAGTTTATGTTAGTTTACAGTTATTTATTTAATCGCTTTACTGCAAGTTTAAACCACGATGCAAACACGAAACTCTCTCTGAGAGTACTGTAACTACTGGGGACTGGGGGAATAGCGTAATGATTATGACCATACTGTAACAAACCCCCTATCCTTTACTGTAACAAACCTAAGCCAGTCATATTTCATTGCCTGTTCAAATCACACTGTTTTACTGCTGAAAACTGATCATGTTTAAACTGTTTAAAATTACATGATTCTATTATTTAATTTAACTGTTAAAAATTAGCATGAATTATACTTTGCTCCCTCCTGACCGGAGATACATTTTTAGGGGACATTGAGGATGCTGAGCTATTAATCAGCAGCTACTACGACCCTGTGTTGTACCCGGTTGTGCTGCCAGAGTCCCCACAGGAGGACGATGGGACTGAGGCCGATGATCCGGCCAATAGATAGATTTTCTTTTCTCTGCATTGTTATTATTTTCAATTCTGTTATTTCATTTCAGAATAATTTCCATTTGTATTTAAATTCCAAGTTTAATAAAGTTTATTTTCGATGTTGAGTTGTGACAAATATAGTTGTGTTGTATGGTTACCTGCTACTGAACAACTTACTGCCGCCGTCTCAACAACGGTGCAGGCTGGGCATGATCCGGTTCGACCCAATTAGTTGGGATCGGGTCGTGACATGTTTTTAGTGGTGGCCCATGCAGGTCATACAACAACTTAGGAAAACATACCTAAAAACAATTAGAACACTAGAACATTGATTTGTCACGACATAGGACCAAATTATATAAATAAATATTTTTGTTTGATTATAGACTGGTAGGATACCTTGCTTATGTATGTACCCTAAACCTTCCAGATCATGGCCAAAGGAAAGACTATCCGATCCGGCCCTGCTGACGATGAGGTGACATTGACTGATCACACCCCTCCTCAAGCACGCTGGGACCCACCTCCCTTGCAGTTGACAGACCGTCCTCATGCTGCACCAGCTCTTCGGCCCGTTTACGCTACTACAGCGCAAACAGTGGAACCTGCACAATCCCAGGCTGAGCCACAGACCCCTGCGATAGTGGCCGCACCAGCTGCCCTACCAGTACCCGTGGATCCCACTGACCTAGTAGGAATGCTACGAGGAGTGCTTAAAGCACAGAGAGCTCAAGCAGAAGCCCACAGAGAGCAGACTGCTGCCCAAGTGGAAGCCCATCGCGAGTAGACCGCGATTATGAGAGAAGGCATGGAGAATGCCCACAATGTGGCTATGGCTGCCATCGAAAGAGGAAGAACCACTTCATCAGAGCCACGACCTGCCAGGGTAAGCATGATTCAGGAGTTAAGTTATATTTCATTAAAGCCATTCTTTTGATTAGAGGCGTATTATTGCATGAAGGTTGGAGATATAGAAAGCTTTAAGAAGCAAGACCCTCGACCTTTCAAAGGAACCGAGGGTATCATCTATGCCGATGAATGGCTAGACCATATGGAGCGTCTCTTGAGCGTCGCTCGACTCCCGGAGGACCTCAAGACTGAAGCTGTAGGACTCCAACTACAAGATGTGGCGAGCACCTGGTATCGGAATGAACCCCGATCCAGGATAAGCAGCTCGACTAGGACACCTTCAAGAAGCTGTTCTGTAGGAAGTTCTTCCCGACATCGGAGATGCGGGAAATGGAGAGACAATTTCAGAACCTGAAGCAGGGGAACTTGACGGTCAGCGAATATGCGGCAGAGTTCGACCGACTAAGCTGCTTTGCCTAGAACCTGGTAGCTGACCCCAAGGATCGTGCTGAGCGATTCAGGTATGGCTTACGAGAAGAGATTCGCACCCCTGTGATCGCAGGTGGCGCAAAGACTTATGAGAGGATCCTGATCCGAGCTCAAGATGTGGAGAAGAGCCAGCCTTCTCGATCCAAGAGGGAGTATCCTGGAACTAGCAACTTCCAGGGTAGTCAGAAGAGGCCCAACAACAACAGCAACAGGCCCTCGTACCACCAGCAACATCATCATCAGGCGAGGACCAATGACAGAGCACACCAGAAGCAGATCCCTGTCTGTGACTATTGCAAGAGGCCAGGGCATTAGTTGAACATCTGCAGAAAGAGGCTAGGACACTGCCTAGTCTGTGGGTCTGCCACCCACCAAGTAAAGGACTGTCCCATGTCAGCCCACCGGACCGAAACCAACCAGCAAAGAGCTTCCCTACCTACTATGCAACAACAGTTTGGACGGCACCAACAGAAGACTGGGCGAGCTTTTGCCCTAGCAGCTGATGAGCAGGAGCCAGAGCAGGAACCCACCGCAGATGTCATCACAGGTTCCATTTATGTGTTTTCACATCCTACTCTAGCATTATTTGATTTGGGTGCATCACATAGTTTTATATCATCAAAGTTTATATCTGTACACCACATAGATTCGGGACTTAGCAAGGTGATTAGTAGAGTTATGACCGGTGGTGGACCTATACCCATCACTGAAGCTTGTAATTGTCCCATAACCATCTCTGGCCATCAGTTCTCAACACCTTTACTAGTGATGTCCCTGCCCAACTATGATGTAGTCCTAGGGATGGACTGGTTAAGTGAACAGCATGCGCTGATAGATTGTCACCGAGGATGTGTAATCTTCAGCCCACCAGGAGAACCGGAGTTTGTAATCTCTCGGGCTCCGGAAGATATGAAGAGTATTTCCTACTCCTCTATCACCGAAGAACCCGGGCCTCCTCACCCTATCATTACGGAATTTATGGATGTCTTTCCAGATAGTCTTCCAGGATTGCCGCCAGATCGAGATATGGAATTCAACATCGATCTAGTACCCGGCTCTTCTCCTATTTCTCGGGGATGCTACAGAGTCAACCCCAAGGAGGCTAAGGATATGAAGGATCAGATCGATGAGCTGAAGTCGCAAGGATTTATCAGAGATGGGGCTTCACCCTGGGGAGCACCAGTTTTGTTCGTGCCCAAGAAGGATGGAACCGTGCGGATGTGCATCGACTACCGGGCGCTGAACAACATCACCATCAAGAACAAGTACCCCCTGCCCCGGATCGACGACCTATTTGATCAACTGAGTGGAGCCAAGGTATTTTCAAAGATAGATCTCAGATCAGGCTACCATCAAATCAAGGTCAGGAAGGAGGATATTTCCAAGACGGCGTTCAACACCAAGTATGGACAATTTGAATTCTTGGTCATGCCATTTGTACTGACAAATGCTCCCGCGGTATTCATGAACCTCATGAACAAGGTTTTTCATGAATATCTGGATCAGTTTGTTGTTGTCTTCATCGATGACATATTGATCTACTCGAAGACGGAGGAAGAGCATGAAGAGCACTTGAGGAAAGTGCTGAGTACCTTGAGGAAGGAGAAGCTCTATGGTAAGCTATCCAAATGTGAATTCTTTCTAGACAAGGTAGAATTTTTGGGCCATGTTGTCACAGAAAAAGGAATTTCGGTGGATCCAAAGAAGATAGCTGCTATTGAGAAGTGGACTGCACCAAGCTCGGTTGCAGAGATCAGGAGCTTTTTGGGACTAGCTGGCTACTACAGGAAGTTCGTAAAGGATTTCTCTAAGATTGCGGAGCCAATGACGAAGCTTACCAGGAAGAATGAAGAGTTCATATGGTCTGAAGCGTGCCAGTCAGCTTTTGAGAAACTGAAGAAGAGGTTTACAACGGCGCCGATACTTGCGCTACCCGCAGGTACCGGCGGTTTCTCAATCTATAGTGATGCTTCCGGAAAAGGACTGGGTTGTATTCTTCAACAACACGGAAAAGTAATTGCCTATGCATCTCGACAATTACGGACTAATGAGAAGAACTACCCCACACATGATTTGGAGCTTGCAGCGGTGATATTTGCTTTGAAGCTATGGAAGCACTACCTGTATAGAGAGAGAGTGGAAATATTTACGGACCACAAAAGTCTGAAATATGTTTTCACTCAGAATGAGCTGAACATGAGACAAAGACGATGGCTGGAGCTGATGAAGGATTTTGATATCAACCTGCAGTATCATCCGGGTAAGGCTAATGTTGTTGCAGATGCACTTAGTCGATACCCGATGGCGATGTTCTTGACCAAGGAGCGCCATTTGCTGGAGGACATGGAGAAGCTTGGATTGGAAATTGTACTGCCCGAGGAGGAGATGAAGAAACTTGAAAGAGAAGCCATCGTACCAGGAGCTGAATCATCATTGATGCAGTTGCAAGTGCGTTCGAGTCTTATGGACAGGATCAAGGAGACACAATTCCAAGACGAGACACTTTGCAAACATAGAGAGAAATGTTGGCAGGAACACTTGAAGGGTTCTCAATCGCCAACGACGGAGCATTGAAAAATGGTACGAGGCTTTGCGTACCAACTGGCGAACTGAGGAACGAGCTGATGCAAGAAGCGCACCAGTTGCAGTATTCCATACATCCAGGAGCCAACAAAATATACCGGGATATGCGGACTATAGTATGGTGGTACGGAATGAAGAAGGACATATCCAGGTATGTGGCTAGATGTTTAATTTGTCAGCAAGTTAAAGCTAGCATACAGAGACCAGCAGGATTATTGCAGCCGCTTGACATTCCGGAGTGGAAATGGGAGCACATAACGATGGATTTTGTATCGGGACTGCCTCGATCCCAAGGAGGGAAGGATGCCATTTGGGTTATTGTGGACCGACTGCCGAAGTCAGCTCACTTTATCCCCTTCAAGGTTGGTTTATCCACCGAGAAGTTGGCAGCACTGTACATGCGGCACATCTACCGGATTCATGGAGTTCCGGTAAGTATCATATCTGACAGAGATACTAGATTTACATCTCACTTTTGGAAGAGTTTGCATGACAGCTTGGGAACCCAACTGAAGTTCAGCACCGCCTACCACCCTCAGACTGACGGGCAATCGGAGAGAACAATCCAGACGCTAGAAGATATGCTGAGATCCTACGTCCTGGATTTTGGAGGGTCTTGGGAAGACCATTTGCACTTGGTAGAGTTCTCTTACAACAACAGCTACCAAGCTAGCATCGGGATGACACCGTTCGAGGCACTCTATGGACGCCGTTGCCGTACTCCACTTGCTTGGGATGACGTCGGAGAACGAGTGTTGCTTGGACCTGAGATGGTGACCGAAGCAGCAGAGAAGGTGAGAATGATCAGAGACAAGCTCCGGATAGCCCAAGACAGACAAAAGCATGGGGCCGATTGCAGCAGACGGCCTTTGGAGTTTGAGGAAGGCGACAGTGTGTTTGTGAAGATCTCGCCTACCAGAGAAACAATCCGTTTCGGCAGAGTAGAAAAGTTGAGCCCCAGGTACATTGGTCCATTTGAAGTACTTAGCAGGATTGGAGAAGTGGCTTATCGGGTAGCTCTACCCCCAAGTCTCGAAGGCGTCCACAACGTCTTCCACGTCTCGCAGCTGAGACGCTACATCCCGGACCCGAGCCATATCTTGGACCATTCAGAGCTGGAGATTGGACCAAGCCTCACAGTGCCAGAGAAGCCAGTGGCGATTTTGGACAGAGGCGAGAAGAGAACCAGGAACACCGTGATGCCAATAGTCAGAGTGATGTGGCGACACAACTCACCAGTCGAGTCGACCTGGGAGCGAGAAGACCAGATGCGGGAGCAGTACCCGTACCTGTTTGAGACTTGAGGTAATCCCTAACCTTGCTGTTAAATTTCGAGGACGAAATTTTCTAAGGAGGAAAGATTGTGAAACCTATTTCTTGTGTATTAATTAATATCTGTATTTCTATTATTATTATTATTATAATATTTTTGAGTGTTAAAATTCTTTCGAAAATAATATAACAAGGATTTTTGAGTTCGAACCCAGACCCGAGTCCGAACCCAGACCCAGGCCTGAGCCCGAACCCTTTCCCATTTCAAATGCTGATTTGGTTTAAAAAAATAATAATATAGTTTTGTGCTGGTCACGAGGACCAGCACACTCGTTCACCCCCTCCCCCTATTTTCTTTCCACTCTTCCCTCCTCTCCACATAACTCTTTCACCCACCTCCTTTATTAACTCACACCCCCCACTCTCTTGCTCACGAACTCACAGAGGAACACCCCCACTCTTCTCCCTCACCTAACATTTTCTCCTCACAATTCTTTTTCCTCAAAGTGTCCTCACAGAACACTTCTTTGGGGAACAAAGATCAAACCCTCTTCTCTTTCTCTCGCTCTCAACCTCTCTCCTCCCGACGCCGTCACTGCCGGCCCCGACGCCGTGCCTCCCTCCGGCCGGCTAACGCCGACCCCTCCCCGGCGGCGCCAACCCCGGCCACCCGTTCGCCGGACCCCCGTTGTCCCACCGGCGCACTCCCGCCGTCGGCGCACTCCAGCCGCCGGCCCCGGCTCCCCTGGCCGTGCCCTCCTGCCTCCCTGGCAGCGTCGGTCTCCCCGCAGCCCTGTGCGCCCCTCGCCCAACCCTCGGCGCCACCGCAGCCCGGCCCCGAGCTCCTGTCCGCCGACCCCGCTGGACCAGCCCTCGTGGCTCCCTGGCACTGCCCCGCTTCGAGTCGGCCTCCGTCGACATCACCCCTCTCCTTGCCCCGGAGTCGTCGACCGCGGCCCTGGTGATCCCGTGTTCGGTCGGGCCTCCTCCGACCGGGGTTTTCCCGATCGGCTTCCCTTACGGATCCCACTGTCCAACGCCGTACGCGATCCCGTTCACCTGATCCAGCGCTGCCCAAGTTTCACAGCACACTATTCCGAGCCGATTCTCACTGTCCGCAGAATTTATTCTTTCTTTTAAATCATCTGAGAGCTCTAGCCGAGCAACATGAGGTATAACCCCTGTCCCGTCTCGTTTTATTTCAGTCTATGATGAGAAATGGTCCCTGATTCCCTTTGGGAATTCGGTTTTAGCGACGTCGTATTTTTCCGGAACCTTCGGAAAGGTTCTGTGGATTATTTTGGATTTTCGGAATATTTCGGGAATCGGTTTTTGATATGTTTTGGCTTTCCGGATTTTTCTGGTAGCGTTCTGTGATTTTTGGGTTGGAATCGGACTTCCGAAAATTATTCGGGTCGTTCCGATTATTCTGTGGATTGGTTGTAGATTTTATATATATACAAATTCGGGTTTTCCCTGGTTTGGGATTTGCAAGAAATTATCGGCGCTATTTCCCAGTTTTTGGGTTGACCAAAAACAGAGGAGATGCTGCCAGATTTTTTCATAAATCCTAGATTATTTTAAAAATGAATTTAGAACGGATTTCAGAATTTTATTTGATATTCGGTTTTGGGTGACGACCGTATCGGTCAATGGACCCGGCTAAGTGCAAACGAAACCGGCTTCGCCCGGACGTTGAGGCATTAGCCCAGTTGAGGATTGGACCATATCTGAGACTCTATTTTTTATCTCTATTTTTTTACTATTAATTTTTGTTCATATTTTATTAATATTTAAGTTTCGGACTAACAACGGTTTTGTCTTATTTTAATTTATATAAATAAATTGTAATGGGCATAAGCCCAGCTGGCTGTGGTCTGTAACTGTAATTGGTAGCTTAGATTTTAATTATTGCTATTTTTGTGAGTTTTTCTATTTAACGAGTAAATTGAATAAAAAGTATTTTTGTATAAAATAATTAAGATTTTCTCACCTAAAATCTATCAGCTTTTATTTAATTAAAAATCACGTATTTCTCACTAAATAAAGAAAATTAGTTTTATATTTATAAACTATGAAAATGCCAAGTTTTAACAAATAATCTGGCATCGACGAGTTTTCCGAACTCAAAAAAAAATATAAAACAATCTTTTTCCCTCGTATTAAATCAACGCACAAATAATCGTGTTTTCGTGTTTTGTTAATTAAAGAACTAAAAATGGATTAGGACACAAATAGAGATTTCAACTAGCGTAGCTAGATTGGTAAACCTGGAATCTGAGTCAATTTCTCGAATGTAGGAATTCGAGGACGATTCTGATTTCCTGTCTCGAAGTCTTCTACCTCTCTAGTCAATTCCTTTGAGGCAAGTATAGTTTATGTTAGTTTACAGTTATTTATTTAATCGCTTTACTGCAAGTTTAAACCACGATGCAAACTTGAAACTCTCTCTGAGAGTACTGTAACTACTGGGGACTGGGAGAATAGCATAATGATTATGACCATACTGTAACAAACCCCCTATCCTTTACTGTAACAAACCTAAGCCGGTCATATTTCATTGCCTGTTCAAATCACACTGTTTTACTGCTGAAAACTGATCATGTTTAAACTGTTTAAAATTGTATGATTCTATTATTTAATTTAACTGTTAAAAATTAGCATAAATTGTACTTTGCTCCCTCCTGACTGGAGATACATTTTTAGGGGACATTGAGGATGCTGAGCTGTTAATCAGCAGCTACTACGACCCTGTGTTGTACCCAGTTGTGCTGCCAGAGTCCCCACAGGAGGATGATGGGACTGAGGCCGATGATCCGACCAATAGATAGATATTCTTTTCTCTGCATTGTTGTCATTTTCAATTCTGTTATTTTATTTCAGAACAATTTCCATTTGTATTTAAATTCCAAGTTTAATAAAGTTTATTTCCGATGTTGAGTTGTGACAAATATAGTTGTGTTGTATGGTTACCTGCTACTGAACAGTTTACTGCCGCCGTCTCAACAACGGTGTAGGCTGGAAATGATCCGGTTCAACCCAATTAGTTGGGATCGGGTCGTGACATATATATATATATATATATATATATTTTTATATATATATATATATATATATATATATATATATATATATTCGTGACAGATATGTATATATATATATATATATATATATATATATATATTATATATATATATATATATTATATATTTTTTTTTATTTATATATATATATATATATATATATATTTTTTTTTTTTTTATATATATATATATATATATATATATATATATATATATATATATATATATATATATATATATATATATACATATCTGTCACGAATATATATATATATATATATATATATATATATATATATATATATATATATATATATATATATATATATATATATATATATATATATACATATAAAAATTCCTAAAATCAGTCCAAAACCTAAAAACTTCCAAAATGATAAATTCAAACACAAAATAGGTCTCCCTAAAATCTCTACAACAATCCTAAAATGGGTTCTTAAATGGGGTGGGTCCTATGGGTTCCAAAAATGCATAAATGCAAGGAAAGAAGGTAATAGAGAAGAATTTACCTCTTGAGAGTTAGATCCCACGGTTAAGTCCCAAGAAAATCAAGTTGGACATAAAGTCCCAAGAAATTTGGACACTCCTCCTTCCTCCTTGCTCCCTACTCCAAGTAGACTCCTCCTCCTTGAAGGTTTGAGTGAATTTGGAGAAGAAATGAGAAGAAATGGAGGTGAACTCAAGAGTTTAGGGTTAGGGTTGGGGAAGAACTCATGAAGGGGAAGAAATGAGAATGGAAAATGTGAAGTGAAGAGAGAGAAGACTGTCCCCATGGCCGGCCAGGTATAGGGGCCTTTGGGCATTAGAAAATTGCCCAAAATGCCCTCCTAAGTCTTCTTAGGTCAATTTTAGGTCATGGAAGAAATTGGGATTAAAAGGGTCAAGTTAAAATCTCCAAATGGACCAATTATGTCATGTGGGACTAGTCTAAATGTATTGGACCAATTTGTGGAATTTATTGGGCCATGCCTAGCTACCCAACTAGAATCTAAACTACTCCGGGTCTCCGATACAAGTCGGATTGAGTTGAAATTTGAATCCGACTCAAATAACCCCAAAACAATATCAAGAATAAATAAATAAATTCCAAAAATATTCAGAAATGAAAAATGACCAAAATACCCCTGTTCTTGAAAACTGGGGGTGACATGATATGTGCCTATTGTTTTACATATTAGTGATACTAGTTTTCCTTATGGTATCACTAATACTTATGCTATCACTATTGTAAGAATTGTCCTAATATGCCTTAAACTTGATACATTGTATATTGTTTTGTTCGTCTAACATATACTTGCAGAAAAAGCAATAAACAAGATCAAACATGGACATATGCAAGAAGAAATCAAGATAGGCCAAAGACGATGGTCTTCCACAAGATTTTTCTGAACCACCTGACGAAATCTTCGGAGCCACGCACTCGGGGGTTCCGCTGACCGTCAAGGAAGAAGCTGCCATCAAGGAAGAAGCCAACATCTATCAAGAAAAGAAGCCAAGCCAAGCCATCATCATTTCAAGACTCTGCAGAAGCCTGCTCCTACTACAGTATATTTGGAGTCTGTAATGAGTCTTAGGAATCATTGTAAACACAAGAAATAGATGGCAAAATCGAAAGCTAGGGTATAAAATAACCCAGGACAATCTTCGGAATCCTGGTGGATAATCCGGCGGATCTCCGCAGAAATCCGACGGAAGATTCGAATGGTCTTACAGAATACCTTCTTTGAGTGTTCGGATTATCCGGCAGAAAATCGCAGAATTCTGGCAGATTTTTTGCCATATGACCATTTGCATTCCAACGGTCAAATTTTACGAATGATTGATCCCAACGGCTCTATTTATAGCCGTTGGAATATACAGGCGGATGATCCGGCGGATTTTTGCAGAAATCCGTCGGATGATCCGTCAGCCTGTGAAAGTTGCATTATTGTACTTTCCTTTGCTTTGGTTACAAATAGCCTTGAACCCCTTCATTCAAGGTTGATGCTTTGATCCTAAAAATTTCTAAACCATCAAAGCTTATCCACAAACAACTCTATAAAGTTTTCACTTGCCATCCATAAATTGTGTTAGAGTTATTTGAGTTGAAAAGTGAGATCTTCATCTTATTGTATAAGGAGATCAAAACCTATTGTGAAAGGTTGAAGTTGGAGAGTCTTCGTATCCAAACTCTCGATTGAAGTTGGAGAGTCTTCATATCCAAACTCTCGGTTGAAGTTGGAGAGTCTTCGTATCCAAACTCTCGGTTGAAGTCGGAGAGGCCTTCGGATTAAAGCTCTCGTGTAAGAAGTTGGTGAGTTCTTCGGATCCAAACTCGTGTGTAACTATTTGCTCAAATAGTGGATTAAATTCGAAGAGAGTTTCAGGACTGGATAGCCTCTAGGAGGATACCAGGATACATCGGGTGTCGGTATTGTTATTGCTTCTTCTCTTGCACTTATATTTTTAAATTACCAATTAGCTTGTGCTAAGTTCTTGATTAGTTAGCTTGACCCTATTCACCCCCTCACTAGGGTTTTTACAATTGGTATCAGAGTAAGGACTCTATTGTTAGGCTTAACATCCTTAGAGTAGATCCTTGTTAATTTTTCTATGGCATCGTATTCCTCCTCCTCCGATAAAGAGGGTTTTATTTCTAGTAGCATAGACAATCATCCTTCTTCTAAATGCAAGAAATGCTCTAAGTAGAAAGCTATGGCTAAACAATCCTTAGAGATTCTTGATAACCTTTATTCTACAAATGAAGAACTTTCCGAAAAGGTTGTTCATTTAGAAGAAGCAAATGAGGTTTTGAGAAATGAAAACAATGATTTATTATCTAGACTTGATTCTCAAAACTCATCTTGTGTTTCTTTAAAGAGTTTGAATGAGGTTTTAATTTTGAAAATTAAATCTCGTTCCTCATCAATAGAAGATCTCAAAACTCAATCACATGAGTTATCTTATTTGCATGATTCTTCTATTGATGCTTTAAAGAAACAAAATGTTGCTTTTAGAATTGCTTTATTTGAAAAAGAGAATTATGTCTTAAATGCTAAATTTGATTCTCTTACTTGTTTGCACGATGATTTGCTATTAGAACATAATATTCTTAAAACCAAATCTTCTCATGCTCACTCTAGAGACATTCATCATTCTAGTATGTCACATGTTCATAACCATGCTCATTCTGATACATGTGCACACACTAGCATTAGATGCTTCTATTGCTCTCGCATTGGACACATGAGCTTTACATGCCCTATTCGTAGGACCTTCACTACCAATGCTAGAGTAAGTGCTATATGGGTCCCTAAAGCTAATAAATGTGGATCCAAATTTATTTGGATACCAAAGTCTTCATCTAATATTGTAGGTGAAGCTTCTTGTATCGGGACATAGCACCGAGGAGCGTGTTGGTGGTTGCAAAGCTCAAAGGTCATCTTCCAAGCAATTGCACTAACACAAGCGTGGCCACTAGAGCCACTTTGGTAACATGCTAATCGTTTCTCTTTAAATTGTTTATATTTGTAGAATCTAGCATGTTTTTCTTGATGTCTTGCTACTAGCTCACATTGATATCCTTCAGTTGCCTTCTATATAAATCAATGTGAGATACAATACTAGCATGCTTAGTTAATTTTCTTATTAATTCTTTTATCTAGCATGACTAGTTACTCGGCTTAAATGATTAGTTCACACTATGTAGTTTATCACTTATTTTCTATTAAGTGTGACACATTTGATTTATGCATGCTTGTTATTCTTAATCTCTATATTATGAAGCATGCATATCACTCTAGTCCATAGGAGCTTGATTTTGATTTGAGTTAATATGATTTTAACCCTCCGTCTCTAAAGTTTTTGAGGATAGTTACTTCTTACCGATTTCTCATTAATTTGTGATATTTACTTTAAATCGGTATTTGTGAATATATATGTTTAGCACAAGCTTCTTATCACTTGACAAGTATACAATTATACTTCCATTTTAACCTTGTGCTTACATAATATATTTATTATTGATTCTCATACTTTATCTTGATTATCTTCTTGAGAATCAATTATGTCTTTGCCTAATGAAGTTTATTTATACATGTTTTTGAATTTGTAATAGTTTTTCAAATATTCATTAAGGATACATGACTATATACATTAAATTTCCATCTATATATAGTCCATGTATCTCTTATATTGATATCTATTTTTGTATAAATACCTTTATGTAGGCATATGAGTTAAGCTAAAGTTTTATATTAACTTGAAGAGTATTTATTCATACTTGTTACTTTCAAACTTGTGCTTAACTCATACTCTAGCTATTGATTCTTTTGATCAAATTTGTGTATCTCTTTTTGAATCAATAAGCTTCTTCCTTAAAGCTTTCTTTTAATGATGTCTTTTTAGCTTTTTAGTTGACTTTATGGTCTCTTGATTCTTGAATCTTCTCATGTATGCCTATTTATATATATAGTTTTAACTATGTGATTCCTAACTTTTCATATGTATTTATTTTATGCCTTTAAGTTGGGATGTTGAGAGAAATCTTTTATTAGTGTCTTGTTCATGACTATTTATGAAAGTTCTTTTAAGGATCACATGTTTTTGTGCCTTACCTTGTATGTTGATTTTACCTCTTTAACTAGTGCACATTTTCTAGTCTATATCTTTTCACTTTTCTTTGGTGCACTATGAAAGCTCTTTGAAAATTTGATTTTATAGAGAGAGAAAAAATCTGACGGATTTTTGGTATAATTCGACGGATCATCCGACTGCAAACGGCAAGTCTGTGAGCAAAAGTTCGGATCATCCTACGGATATCCGCAAAAATTTGACGAATAATCCGATCAATTCCAGCAGCTTTGTGAGCACTAAGTTCGGATAATCCATCGGACATCCGCTGAAATCCGACGGATAATCTGATCAACTTTCTGATTTTTAATGTGCTTTTCTTGCTCATTCCTTGGGTTTGTGCTTCTTTGGAATTATTGTTTCCCAATGATGTTGTTGTAGCATATAAGAATCCATGTAATTGATACATCATATGTCTTATGTCCTTAGCTACTATGGTTTGACTTTTGGTTAGAGATCTCCTATTTCTAGAGAATACTCTTATTTCATAATGGCTATAATATTTTGCATTCTCTAGATCGATCCATTATTTCATTATCTTGAGTTAATCTCTATACTTGGCAAAGAGATTTATTTTATTTGTGTTTACATGAATATCTCTTTTGGCCTATACTTGATAAGAGTCTAATTCTTTTTATTTTGTTATCTTATACTCTTATCCTTGCTTAATAAAGAGTCTACAAATCATTTTGATCATTCAAAATGTATTATACTTATTGAGAACTCTTTGCTTAAGCAAGTATTTTTAGTATTAGTGACTTAAGATTTAATGAGCACATTTATCTTGTTAATGGCTTCCCTCATTAATCTTATTTGGATTATATAGTTTGCTTATTTGTGATATATTATAAAACTATATAATTTTGGCTCACTTTCACACATCTAACTATATTCCTATACTTCAATCTATATATGATATGCTAGTTTACAAAAACAAGATTTGTGATATGCTTGATCTCTAAAACTAGTTTTACAAATTCATTATTAGATCTTGTTTTCTCTTAGAGGTTTGTGATTCATTGTTTTAACTTTCTTCCATACTAGTCATTAGCAAGTCTCTCTTAAATTTCTCTCACTTTTTGAGTCATAATTTTATTGTATTATCATTACATCTCTTTAGATTGAATATGTGATCATTTTGAGATTGACTCTTTTCCATATTTTTTATTGATCTGTAAGATTCTTTATAAATATGGATTTTGAATTTTCTCTTGATGAGATTTATCATTGGATCATGTTTATTCATTTGTTTACTTTATAAATGATCCTAATGATTAAGTAGTCTTAAATTATCTAGTTATGAGATTATCAAGTTAATTTATTACTCTACTTTGACTACTCATGGTTTATCACATATGACCTTTATTTGAACTTTATGGGTTATTAATTTACCATTAGCAAGGTTTGGATTTATCCGTTGTTGGATAAATATGTGGTACAACATACCTAATCCATGCAAAGTAATAAATTGGTTGATTTTTTCTTGATTAGATAATCATGGACATGATATTTGAGGTTTATTTTTATTTTATTTTTGAGCGATATTTTGACTCTCATCATGATTGATTTAACTGTCTTTATTCTTTTTCATGATAACATCTTTCTCAAAAGGTAACATACATTAATATATCTTATTTAAATATGAGTTACTTCTACATAGGTTAGTGTATGTCATCTTTTGATTACATGTGCTAAATTGGAATATTCTTTTGAATTCTCATCTTTAGTAAGTATTAATTGGATATCTCTTCTTGACTAAAGATGACATTATTCATTTTATGACGATTTTATAGCCTTATATGCATTGAACAAGGGGGAGAAATCCATAGTTGATTTACCCCTAGATTTTGATGCTATAAGTGCTTTGAAACTAGGTACGCATATTTTGAGGGGGAGCAAATAAATTGTTTTAATTCATCTATACCCTCTAATATGTCATATACATAGTTTATCATGGACCCATATTTTCTTCATTTTTATATCTTATTGATTGAGGTCATGATATTTTTATTTTGAAGGGTTTATGAGAGTGTATGTGATTGTCCTTATTATCTTATCTCTCTCTTTCATATGGGTTTAATATGTCATCTTGCTAATATTAACTTTCAGATCTTATCTTGATGAATATTATGCTTTCGTTGATTTAGCTTTTCTTTCATGCTTAATTGATTTGGCTCTCCTTGTTGAGGACTTATCCAAAATTTATGATTTTTATCAACTTTGGTAGTACTTTGAGGGGGAGCATTCAAGTCGACTGAATTTCTCTTTTTCAAGTATTTTTCTTCTTTACCTTCATATTTATCTAAAGGGTATTCATATAGCATGAAAAGGTAATTGAGTTCAAATGCATGAACTTGGATAAGCATATAGATCTTGCAAATAATGAGATTACTTTATATCAATTGCAATATTTTACATTGATCATTCTTTTATTTTGTTCCACTAATTATTTGTGGACAATTATGATTATTAATGGTTTCTTTGATCAATGTTTCAAGTTTACATCTTCAATTGGTATCAAGTTTATTTTATTTCATATCTCAATTGGTATCTATTAGTTGCAATTATCTATTCCTCATGGCTTTTGTTTGAAATCCTTTATTTCATAGTTCTCTTCCAAAACTAGAGCAATATTTCATATCCTATTGTATTTTGGATTTATTTCTTGGATTTCAAGTTGGTAAACTACTTATTTCTTGTTTTTCAAATACTTTTAGTTTACCAACCATATTGTGTTTTGACAAGCAATTTTCTATTTAGTACTCTACATTTGGTATGCAGTTTTATACACTTGTCTTTACACACTTCTCCTATTGTTCCTCACTTAGTATATCTTGATCATGATTGTCTATACCTTCCTCATGCTCTGATTTATGTACTTATGATTGATTTCTTATCTCTTAGTACGGGGAGCGTATTTTTGATCATGTCAAAGAGGGAGACGTAAGTTTAATTGGTATATAAGTAGTCTAAGTAGTATGCTTTTAGTGATATATGCTTATGTATGTGATATATTAGTGATACATACATCTATTGTGTTCATACTAAAATTAACATATTTGCCATAATAAAAAAGGGGGAGATTGTTGGCCCAATGATTGTATCATGTTTTTGAATATGGTTAATCTGTTAAGTTTAATATTTCATTATCACTAATCTTCATACCATCACTATAGCATTTCTACTTCTACTTATATATGTGGTGATATGTGCCTATTGTTTTACATATTAGTGATACTAGTTTTCATTATGGTATCACTAATACTTATGCTATCCCTATTGTAAGCATTGTCCTAATATGCCTTAAACTTGATACATTGTATATTGCTTTGTTCGTCTAACATGTACTTGCAGAAAAAGCAATAAACAAGATCAAACATGGACATATGCAAGAAGAAATCAAGATGGGCCAAAGACGATGGTCTCCCACAAGATTTTTCTGAACCACCCGACGAAATCTCCGGAGCCACGCACTCGGGGGTTCCGCTGACCGTCAAGGAAGAGCTGCCGTCAAGGAAGAAGCCAACATCTATCAATGAAAGAAGCCAAGCCAAGCCATCATCATTTTAAGACTCTGCAGAATCCTGCTCCTAGTACAGTATATTTGGAGTCTGTAATGAGTCTTAGGAATCATTGTAAATACAAGAAATAGATGGCAAAATCGAAAGCTAGGGTAGAAAATAATGCAGGACAATCTTCGAAATCCTGGCGGATAATTCGGCAGATATCCGCGAAAATCCGACGGAAGATCCGAATGGTCTCACAGAATACCTTTTGTAAGTGTTCGGATTATCCGACAGAAAATCGCGTAATTCCGGCAAATTTTTCGCCATATGACCGTTTGCATTCCAACGGTCGGATTTTACGAACGATTGATCCCAACGGCTCTATTTGTAGCCGTTGGACTATACAGGCGGATGATCCGGCAGATTTCTGCAAAAATCGGGCGGATGATCCGTCAGCCTGTGAAAGTTACATTATTGCACTTTCCTTTGCTTTGGTTATAAATAGCCTTGAACCCCTTCATTCAAGATTGATGCTTTGAGCCTAAAAATATCTAAACAACCAAAGCTTATCCACAAATAACTCTACAAAGTTTTCACTTGCCATCCATAAATTGTGTTAGAGTTATTTGAGTTGAAAAGTGAGGTCTTCATCTTATTGTATAAGGAGATCAAAACCTATTATGAAAGGTTGAAGTTGGAGAGTCTTCGTATCCAAACTCTCGGTTGAAGTTGGAGAGTCTTCGTATCCAAACTCTCGGTTGAAGTCGGAGAGGCCTTCGGATTAAAGCTCTCGTGTAAGAAGTTGGCGAGTTCTTCGGATCCAAACTCGTATGTAACTATTTGCTCAAATAGTGGATTAAATTCGGAGAGAGTTCCGGGACTGGATTGCCTCTAGGGAGGATACCAGGATACATCGGGTGTCGGTATTGTTATTGCTTCTTCTCTTGCACTTATATTTTTAAATTGCCAATTAGCTTGTGCTAAGTGCTTGATTAGTTAGCTTGACCCTATTCACCCCCTCTAGGGTTTCTACATGTCGTTATTAGCACATTACAATTGTGTGATGTAATGTCCACTGTTTAGTTATCACTTGTTGTTAATAGGTAGGTTAAGGGTTAGGTAGCTTAGGTACTCACTTAATCTGGTGATGTTTAATAGGTAGCACGAAACTAACCAATGGCAACAACTTCATGTTTGCCATAAAATCAAAGACAGGTATTACAGAACACTGAAATTGATTGCAAACTCGCTTGTACAAAGAAAAGCCTAGAAAGAAATCATAGTAAACAATCTAAGTACAATTATTTAGTTTTGATTATGGGGGGTGACGGTGGAGGCTCGAGAAAGTGCTATCAACTCTGCCTTACTCCGTGGACTATCTGATGCAGTCTTTAGATCTTGAAGAAGTTGCTTTCTTGAAGGTTGCCAGCCTTTTGCAGGGGTGTGGCACCCTGCTATTTATAATAGAATGTATGTTGAGCCGCATAGATGGCCTGTTGCCACATGGCTGATTGGCACGCGAAGACCCGCTCTTTGGCTGCCATCTATCGATTTGTTGGGATTTTGTTGCAATAAATCTGGGTAGTTTAGGACTTGGTAAGATTGCCACGCGTCCTGTCGCAGGAATCACATTTTAGCCGCAAAAATGGTGCCGCATGAGGCTCAGCGGCTTAAGTCGTAAACTTTCTTAGTCCAGACATAGCTTAAGGACTAAAGCCGCATAGATTCTGTATTTTGGCCGCATAAAGCTCATGAGGCTTGGATCACAGTTACTCTTGGCTGCATGAAGTTTGGAGACTTTGGGGCCGCATATGTCTTGAGCCACATAAGGTTCATACGGCTTAGATGACACTCCTTCTGGCCACATGAAGGCGTACGAACCCTGCTTTTGGATGACGTCTCATGTCTTATCATTTTGTCGAAGTATCAGAGCTGTCATTTTTGTCAGTTTTGTCAGGACTTGTCAGCTTTATCACACGAACTGCTCCTCTTGGTCGCATATCTTCCTTCTGCAGCTGGTTGTCGATGGACCGCATATGTCATTGAACCAGTCATGTGGCTTTCTTTTATGCATACCTATTTGGCCCAAAGTACCTATGCGGTAATTTGTAATCCACATGAACCCTATATTTTTTATGCTTCTATAAAACCCCCTTCAAAGTTTCCAAATTGTAAATTTGGAATACTTTGAATAAGAAGCATAAAAATTTGTCAAGCCGCATGGAGTCTTCAAGTCGCAGGAAATTTTTCTAACTGCAGAGAGATCTTGACTCGCAGGGAAATCCTGAGCCGCAGAACAAATCTTGAGCCGCAGGGAGCTTGTCAGCTATCACTGCTGCATTTAATTTTCTTGATTCAGTTGTGGATCTCTTTTCGAGATAAAGTCGATGGTTACTGGGGATAAAGTTGCCAAACTTTGACATTATCTTTAATGATCTCGAGAACCGAAGAGACGCTCGACGGTTATTGGGGATAAAGTCTCCATACGTCGTCCTTATCCTTAATGATCTCAGGAATCGAAGAGTCGCTTTTCAGCAACTCTATAAATAGGAGTCATTCAGAGAGGGATTTTCCTCTTTCACCTTCTCCTCCTTCGACTTCATCATACTTTCTGCTATGGCACCAAAATCTTCCAGGTCGACTGGTACGGCGGCCAAAGAGAAGAGACTTGCTTCTCCCTCGAGAGCGGCAGACGCTCCTTCCATTCATTCCGACGTGCAACCTCCTCTCAAGAGTAAGGATGGTGAGCAGGAGATGACTGAAATTTTGAATGGCTATAGCGCATATTTTATGCGCGAGCCTGTCATATACTGCTTCTGCTTTAAGCCTGGTCGGTGCATGCCCTATCTCATTTGGACCACATGTATTATGTATGATAGTGCCGCATGGACTGAGCCGTATGACCGCTGCTCATTCGAACTTGAACCGCATACGTGCCTCAAGATTGATCTATATGAACATTTCATGACTGAGCCGTATAGGTGCCGCGTAAGCACTTTATGATCGGACCGCATGAATATTGTAAGGCTGGGCCGCATGATTGCCTCATCACTGATCCGTACGAGTATTGGGCCGCATGAGTTTTTCATGACTGAGCCGCATAAGCAGCTCATAATTTGAGCCACATAACTGAGCCGTATAAATGCTGCATGAGTATTTCATGAAGCCGACCTCATGACTTTGGGCTGCATGAGTTCTGTTTTGGCTGGACCGCATAATGGCTAGGCCGCATAACAGAGTTCTTTGTTTTCTTGGTGCTAAGTCCCCTTTTTCCCATGTTTTTGTAGGGATCTGGCTAGCAAACTTGTCCAGGACCGGTGTCAGCGAAGGAGTAAAAATACAACATTCTGGCGTCTACATCTGACAGCTCAAAACTCCTCATGCTTCGAAAGAGTTTTTCCCACGCCTTTTTGGCATACACATCAAACAACTCAGGACTCTTCATGCTTCGAAAGAGTTTTCCCCAGGTGGTAGGAAGGGCCTTTATACCTCGGAGAGTTGGACAGTGGTCAGGCGTCGTTATGAACGTCCTGCCTTCACGGATCTCCAAGTAGGCGAAATCACCATCAGGGACCATGTTTTGAAGGTATGGTCCTTCGGGCGAGCAGGGCTAAGGCATCCGCAATACAGAGGAGAGGATAGCATGCTATATTTGCCCTCCTCCAAGCAGCTCCTTGGGGATTCAACAGCTTTGTTTGCTTCTCAGCAGTAAAATATGACTTCCTTCGAGGGCCACGAAACTGCTTGAAGACAAAGTGCTGTCAAACCAAACTATGTATTGTCAGATTTTCCTTTCTTTGCTTTCTGCTGTCGATGCAGTCCTATGAATATAACTGATCTCGAATAAGCAGAGTGTGTTCACTCCATTCTTTATTTACGGTATTTTGTGGTGCTTGTACTAGAGGGACTAATACAGCATTTATATTTTATAAAGAACGTCCTACTGGGGAACTTTTGTGGACCTATTGCCCATTTGTGCATCTAGAAATGCGAGCAAATAGATTTGAATGATATTTTTTGAACCTACTACTCTTTGGTACACCGGTGGTGCGAGTAGTAGATTAGGATAATTTTATGGACTTATTACCATTTTTGTGTACTGGCGATGCTAGTACTGATAATAAGTGGGGAGAAAATCAACATATTTGCTCATAGGTAATGAGGACGTGGTAAATATGGGTCAAAACAAAGCCTTCCTACTCATAGGTAATGAGGACATGGTAGGAGGAGGCCAAATAGAGATACACAGAACAACTCAGAGGTGTTATCAACGCGGAAGTTCTATGTATTGGGTTATTTGTTTGTGATGGACGAAAAAATAACTCAGAGGTAATATGGACATGGTTGTTTTTGTTGGCCCATTGGTCATGGTTAAACATGATTTTAATAATTGATCAAACTCTGTCTCGATATACGATGGATATCTACTCAGTTCAAGGCCGAAGCTGTTTGCCACTCAATATTGTATTTCCTTAAAGCAATATAATTTTTATTTTTATTGAGTCTAGGAATACATTGTACACCAAGTCGTACTGGCAAATATGCTATCCAAAATCGTTTTCAAAACTGACCTATCTTTCTAAAATGACATTTGTTTTTGAAAAATATCTATTTTACAAAATGCTTCTGAAGGATTTTCAAAAAGCCAAAAATAATTTTTCACAAAATCAACTGACCAAACCCTGACAGAACTCGGCCAGAGTTCGGCCAAGTTGAATGTTATGTTAACGTTTAATTTTGAACTTGTTCTTTGTCACGACCCGGTCCCAATTTCTTGGGTCGAATCGGATCATGCCCAGCCTGCACCGTTGTTGAGACGGCGGCAGTAAGCTGTTCAGTAGCAGGTAACCATACAACAACACTATATTTGTCACAACTCAACATTCAAAAATTTAAAACTTTATTAAACTTTTACAATGAAATGAAAGATATAACTTAAACCATTTTCTACATACATTATGAATAAAATAAAACTCTAGGCAAACAGCTCATCAGTCTCGAATTCCTCGTCTTGGGATCGCGAAACAAAGCCTCATCAGTGATACCTAAAATGTTGGGTCCCCAGTCAGGAGGGAGCAAAGTATAATTCATGCTAATTTAAAACAGTTAAAGTAAATAATAGAATCATGCAGTTTTAAACAGTTTAAAAAAAATAGTTTTCAACGGTAAAACAGTGTGGTTTGAACAGGCAATGAATTATGACCGGCTTGGGATGTACAGTAGTATCCTAGCGATACGATATGGCTTGTCTCCGTGTGAAGAGGGGAAAGCTAATACAGTCAGTAGTTACAGTTGGCTTTGGTCATAATCATTACTCTATTCCCCCAGTCCCCAATCAGTACAGTAGTCACAATCAGTACTCTCCAAGAGAGTTTCGTGTTTGCATCGTGGTTTAAACATGCAGTAAAACGATTATAGAAATAACTGTAAAACTAACACAAACTATACTTGCCTCAGGAAAATGACTGGAGAGTGTTGACACAAAGTCACAGTCAACCAAATATTGACTACATTGACTAAATAATATCTGTATAAATTCAATACGACACACGACGTCTGCTTTCAGTTCGGGACAAACGACAGCTCAGTTTCCGACTCTCAGTATATTTTTGAGTCTGTACTTTTTCATTTCATTGAGTCTAGAAGTATGTACTCTGAGTTATGCTGAGCTCTTGGAACTTAGTCTACAAGCCTACCTAAAATCCCAAGCTCCACCAAAACAAAATTGCCCACAAGTCCCACTTAGAATCACTCTGTGCTCTGGAGACAGAGTTCGGGCCGAACTCTGCCTCCACACAGAGTTCGGGCCGAACTCTGTCCCCTAGAAATTAGGAACCCTAATTTTAGGGTTAGCTGGTTGCTAGCTGTCCAACGGCCAAATTTTTTGAATTCTCCTACCCGAATTCTGGCCGAATTCTGCCTCAAAAATCAGTATAAATAGGGCATGAATTCTCTCATTTTGAATCACTCAATCTTCTCTTCTCTTCTCTCCTACAAGCTCTATAAGCCATACCCTTCCCATCTACTAGCCACAAGCCTCCTAAGTCTCGAGTGCTCAGTATCTCTCAGTTAGGATTCTTGTGCAAGAGTGAAGAAATCGCTTGGACAATTCCAAGCAATCGCCACTGCGATTCTCTGTAAGAAGTTGACGTGCTCTTCTGAAGTAAAGGCACGGGTTGTAAGCTACTATTTCACAAATAGTGGATTTAATCCTGAGCTAGAGTTCTCAGGCCTGGACTAGTCCTCCACGAGGGAAACCAGGTTAAAATTGCTGTGTTTGCGTATGCTCTCTTGTCTTTCATTTACATTCCGTATTTTACTCTGATTATTCATTGTTCGTGAAAGAGTAATTTTTTAATTGGTCATTATATATATACTCTATTCACCCCCCCTCTAGAGTTGCCAAACTGTTCTTCAATTGGTATCAGAGCACTGTTCTCTTTACAAGGACTAACATCCTAAGAGCTGATCCATGGCAACCACACAATCCTTGATTTCCAATCATGGTGAAGGTCAGTCCAGTCATAGGCCTCCCCTATTTGATGGGACTAACTACACATATTGGAAAACAAGGATGAGCTTCTATCTTAAGTCTCTAGACTTTGACCTGTGGACTGTCGTCACTGACGGTTACAAAAAGCCCGCCAGGATAGTTGTCGATGGTGACCTCATTGAGAAACCACACGACAAATATTCTGTCGAGGAGAAGAAACAGGCAAGTCTAGATGCTAGGGCTATTAATGCTTTATTCTGTGCTATAGACAGGAACGAGTTTAGCAGGGTCTCTACATACACCACTGCTCATGAAGTATGGAGACTTCTGGAAGTGACGCATGAAGGAACCACTCAAGTCAAGGAATCTAAGATAAGCCGTCTCACTCAAGAGTACGAAGCCTTCAAGATGAAGCCAAATGAGACGATCACTCAAATGTTTACAAGATTCCTCGACATCATCAACCCGTTATCCTCGCTTGGTAAGCAGTACTCAAACCATGAGAAGATCCGCAAGCTACTCAGAGGGCTACCAAAGATTTGGAACCCTAAGGTGACAGCCATCATAGAAGGAAATGATCTCACAAGTATGTCTATGGAGACTTTGATGGGCAAGCTCATGACTCACGAGCTTGACCTCAAGGACTTCGAAGAGCCTGCTCCGAAGACCAGGGAGATCGCACTCAAAGTTCATCGACGAAAGATTGATCACGATGAGACTGAAGACGATATCTCAGATGATGAAGACCAAGCTCTCATGGTACGTAACTTCAAGAAATTCCTTCACTTCAATCAAAGAAAGAAGGAACCACAAGAAGATGATGAAGAAGAACCAATCTGCTATGGTTGCAAAAAGACTGGACACGTCAGAAGAGACTGTCCGCTCTTAAAGAAAAGCAACCGGTATGAAAAGCCCTACAAGAAGAACTCATCAAAAAGGTATGCCAACACAAGCATTTGGCATAAAAGCGAAGCAAGTGACTCCGAGGAAGAAAAGAACTCTCCTCAAGACAAAGCAAATGTGTGCCTCATGGCAAATTCCACCAAGGTATCAAACGAAACTTTAGATGACTTCTCTTTTGATGAACTTGGCGATGCTTTCACCGATTTACTTGATGATCACAAAAAGGTTATCGGTAAATATAAACATGCCAAGGACAAAATCAAAAGTCTAGAAGATGAGATACAAAGAATTTCTTTACTTCTTGATAATGTTAGAAACACATCACCCACTAATGACACTGATGAAGTATCCAAGCTTAAATTAAGCTTACATGATGCTGAAGCACGTATTGAGCAACAAACTCAAGAAATCACTACTCTCAACACATTGCTTGCTGAAGAAAAGAGTAGACACAAGATTTCCATGACTAAGATATATGGCTTAAATATTAAGGTTACTGAACTGCAAGCTGCTACTAAAAGATTAGAAACCAAATTGGGTAAACAGGTTATTCAACCTCAAACCCAATCACATGGGCACAATACCACTCATGCTAGTCAACCAAGTCATTCTCATGCAGCACATAACCATGCATTTATATACACAAACTTTCACAAACCACGTGCACGTAAGAACAATTCTCACTTAGTACACAAGCATCATGCACAAAGACACAATCAACATCACTCCACACATAAAAATCATCATGCCATGCCATATAGACGAGATCATCATGCAATGCCATATAGACAAGGTCCTCATATACCATATAGACAAAATCATCATGTCATGCCATCTAGACAATATCAGCATGTCACACATCATAGACAATACCATCATTCTATGCCTCATAAACACCATCACCATGCCACTTATTCCATGCATAATCATCTTCACCATTCTAACTCTTCACATCATGTCCATCCTCATCCTGCTGCTTATAGATATTATTCTCATGCTCCTAGTATAAATAAGAATGCTATCTGTACTTATTGTGGATTACATGGACACATCTCACCACAGTGCAGAGTTAGAAGACTTGTAGATAAAAGGATATATGCTTGGTTCCCAAAGACTAACTTTTCAGGATCCTCAAGAACTCGGGTACCAAAGGTCACATCTACTCTTGATGTAGGTGGACCTTCCCTCCTCAACTGAAAGTAAGTGGATTCTCGATAGTGGATGCTCGCGACATATGACGGGAGACGCAAATCTTTTTGCATCACTATCGATGAAAAGAGAAGGATACGTATCCTTCGGTAACAATCTCAAAGGGCACATAATAGGTAACGGTATCATTGGTCATCCTCCTTCTCCTGTTATAAAGGATGTCTGCCTAGTGACCGAGTTAAAGCATAACCTGTTCAGCATTAGCCATCTTGCTGATCATGGATATGATATTAACTTTGGACAAAACTGTTGCTATATCTATGATAGGTCAACAGGAGACATTGCTTTTGAAGGGAAAAGAGAGGACAATATCTATATTTTCTATCTCTCTATAAACACTAACCATGCAGGTAGATGTTTATATGCCCACAAAGACGAACGACTACTTTGGCACCAGCGTCTCGGTCATGCCAACATGGATGCTATATCCAGGCTTTCTACCAAGAAGCTAGTGAGAGGATTGCCTGACATCACATTCAAAAAGGTCACGGTATGTGCCGAATGTGAACTAAACAAGGCAACTAAATCCTCATTTCATTCCATCAACTCTGTAAGTACTACTAGACCCTTGCAATTACTTCATATGGATTTATTTGGTCCTAGTAGAATAGCTAGCCTTGGTGGCAAACTTTATGCTTTTGTTATTGTTGATGATTTTTCGAGATTTACTTGGGTTTTCTTTCTCGCTAATAAGAGCGACGCTATCTCTGTTTTCAAAGTTTTTGTAAATAAAGTTCAAAACGAAAAAGGCTACATGATTACTCGAATCCGAAGTGATCATGGAGGCGAATTCGTAAATTCAGATTTTGAAAGTTTTTGTAATGCAAATGGTTTTGATCATGAATTTTCTTGTCCTAGAACTCCTCAACAAAATGGTGTTGTGGAGCGGAAGAATAGGACTCTTGGCGATATGGCTAGAGTCATGTTGAATAAATTTTCTCTTCCGAAATATTTTTGGGCAGAGGCTGTAAGTACAGCATGCCACATTTTGAATAGGGTGCTTATTCGTCCCATTTCGAAGAAAACACCCTATGAGCTTTGGTTTGGGAGAACCCCAAATGTTTCTTATTTTAAAGTTTTTGGCTGCAGATGTTTTATCCTTAACACCAAAGACAACTTAGGCAAATTTGATGCCAAAGCTGACGATGGTATCTTTCTTGGTTATGCCGCCAAGAGTAAGGGATATAGAGTTTTCAATAAACGCTCACTTATTGTGGAAGAGTCAACAAATGTGACTTTTGATGAAGACAACAGTACAGCAAATACTCTTAATGATGACATTGAGCCATCAACTTCTACTCCAATGAATACTTCAACCGAAACTAATTCTCTGGAGGGTTTGCCTAAGAAATTCTCTTTCAAACCTTCTCATCCAGAAAATTTAGTCATAGGTGAAGTTTCACGTGGAGTTACTACTAGATCATCATTAAGAGACTCTGTTGCTAGCACTGCCTTCATTTCACAAGTAGAGCCTAAAAATATTTCTGAAGCTTTTAATGATGAATTTTGGATTTCTGCTATGCAAGAAGAACCCAACCAATTCGAGAGAAGCCAAGTATGGGAACTCGTTCCTAGACCGGTTAATCACTCTATAATTGGTACTAAATGGGTTTTTAGAAACAAAGTAAATGAAGATGGTTCAGTCACACGTAACAAAGCTCGTCTAGTAGCTCAAGGATACAACCAAGAGGAAGGTATCGACTACGATGAGACGTATGCTCCTGTTGCTAGACTAGAATCCATTCGGATGCTTTGTGCTTTTGCTAATTTTCAAAACTTTAAATTATTTCAAATGGATGTTAAAAGTGCTTTCTTGAATGGCTTTATTAAGGAGGAAGTTTATGTCAAACAACCCCCTGGCTTTGAAAATCACAAATTTCCCGACCACGTGTTCAAGCTAAAGAAAGCGCTTTATGGCCTTAAACAAGCCCCCAGAGCTTGGTATGAAAGGCTAAGCAGCTTCTTGCTTGAGAAAGATTTTTCTAAAGGGAAAATTGACACTACACTGTTTATCAAATCCTTCAAAGACACCATTCTATTAATTCAGATTTATGTTGATGATATTATTTTTGGGTCTACTGATGAAACTCTTTGTCAAGAATTTGCCAAGTGTATGCAGACGGAATTTGAGATGAGCATGATGGGAGAGCTCAACTACTTTCTTGGTCTGCAAGTAAAACAACTGGCTAATGGAACTTTCATCTGCCAATCAAAGTACACCAAGGACATGCTGAAAAAGTTCGATCTTGACAACATCAAACCAATCAGCACGCCAATGGCCACTTCAACCAAACTCGAACCAGATGAGAGCGGCAAACCTGTTGATCAACGTAAGTATCGAGGTATGATAGGCAGCTTACTTTATTTAACTGCTAGTCGTCCCGATATCATGTTCAGTGTTTGCCTATGTGCTAGATATCAAGCTAATCCTAAGGAATCACACATGACCGCAGTTAAGCGTATCTTTAGATACCTTAAGGGTACGGTTACAGTAGGCCTATGGTATCCCAAGTCAACATCATTTGATCTTATTGGTTACTCTGATGCTGACTTCGCTGGATGCAAGGTCGACCGTAAAAGTACGAACGGCACGTGTCATTTATTAGGAAAAGCTTTAGTCTCCTGGTTTAGCAAGAAACAGAACTCTGTTGCACTATCCACAACAGAAGCTGAATACATAGCAGCTGGGCGTTGTTGTGCACAAATTCTGTGGATGAAGCAAACCCTGGAAGACTATAAGTTATCTTTCATGCATATTCCTATATTCTGTGACAATACTAGTGCCATCAATTTGACTAAGAACCCTGTATGCCACTCACGCACTAAACACATTGAGATCAGACACCACTTTTTGCGTGATCATCAGCAAAATGGCACGATTAACTTAGAATTTATTGACACTAATCATCAGCTGGCAGATTTCTTTACTAAGCCACTATCCGAAGAGCGTTTCAATTTTCTTTGTCGTGAACTTGGAATCTTAGATGAAGCAGTCATAAATTGAAACTCACCTGCGTAAATATCGAGTATATTGTGATTCTTTTACGAAGAATTTGGTATGGGTACAAGCCGAAAGGGTCCTTCTGACAACAAGGCGTAAAAGCCTAAGCGACACGGTGCACTAGTCCTCAGGACTACCGCTAGCTGGGATCCGGCCCCTGCAGCTAACCCATGGCAAATTTGGACTATTGAACCACAATATATATCCTTATTTATTATATGGCTCGTTTCGATTTAATATTGCCTAATTGATATTTTCTAAAAAGTTCATTCTGTTTTCTGTGTACATCTCCTTCTCTATCTATTCTATTCTCTTTGGTGTCCTCAACTTTCTTTTGTTTAACTCTTAAATCTTTTTCTTTGTTATCATTTCTTGTTATTCTTCAACTTTTGTTTTCATTTTAGCCTTTGTTCTGTTCTGGACCAGTGATCCAGAACTCGGGCCGAACTCTGCTCCTATCCGAGTTCGGGCCGAGTTCGGTCCCTTGGTTCCAGGGTCGGGATCTGGCTGTGCCGTTGGATCAATTCTAATCCTATGGTCAATATTTCACCCGACCAAAGACCAAGCCCTACTTTATTTCGGGATTCCCTCTCTTTCCTCCCATAATTCCTTCTTCTCCATCTATTCCATCTTCTTCCTTCAAAACCCTAACCCTAGTTCTTGAGATAGAGGGCTCTATTTCTTCTCAAACTCAAGGAAAAGGGGTTTTTCAACGTTTTCTTCAACTGTTTGACATTATCTTCAGGTATAACTCTCATTTTCTCTCCTTTTCAAGTTATCAAATTTCTTGCAAATGGCTCCACGCTTGCCCAATCGTGGGAAGAGGATCCGAACCGAGGGTGCTTCCTCTTCAAATCCTTCTCCTCCGATTGAACAAGTAGATGAACAACATCCCCTCAATCCGTTGTTCAATCCACCATGTCCCGATGACCCTAACACTTATGACGACCGTCTTTTTGTGTCGCTAGAAGCCTCAAATGAATGGTTTAGCGATTTTAGAACTCGTCCGGTGTTTGGGGGTCATCCCATAAACTTCACCATATTTTCTCAATATGAGTCTTTATTCCGTGATCTTTGTTTGGATGCTTTAGTTGCTTCAAATTTTGTCATCTATCGTAGTGCAATCCAAATGTTTTATTGCAATTTAACTTTTGATGCAACCCACATCTATTCCCGGGTTGCCGGTATTGACATCGCCTTCAATGATTCGGAGTTGGGGGAGTTTCTTGAACTTATTAATCTTGATGCTAGGGATAAACTTGTGGAAGCACGCCAATTCCAATTTGTTGGCGATACTTCTCTTGAAGGATTTAAGGAGGAACTATGTGCTCCTAACATAAGTCCTCGCAAGCTTATGGCTAAGCATCTCAATCCCTACTTCTATGAACTTCATCGCATGATTTTTAACACCATCTTACCCAAGGCTGGATCAACTGATGAAGTTACATACTTTG
The DNA here is from genome assembly GCA_029216955.1 of Iris pallida. NCBI lineage: Eukaryota > Viridiplantae > Streptophyta > Magnoliopsida > Asparagales > Iridaceae > Iris > Iris pallida. The sequence continues at coordinate 182,427 of JANAVB010010817.1, forward strand.
AGATCTCAGCCTTATATCATCTCCATTATCGTATTCCATTCAATCTTCCTAGGACAATGATGGATTGGATGATAAATTGTAGGAAGAAACCAAGGGCGTTAGTTTATCCTTTATATCTTCCTATGGTTTTTCGTGCATTTATCATTCCTCTTCATGACTGTCCATTCTTGCCCGCTCCTGCCTTCTTGTCCAAGGCACGCCGCACTCAGGCAGTTGTCGCCTCTCCTGAGGCATCTGAGCATTCTGAGGATGAGGAGCCTGACGCCCCTCCTTTTGGTCAGGATGCACCTCCTCCTCCTGCCACCCTGGAGTCTATACAGACTATGCTTCGCGATCGCTTTGCTGTTGAGGATGATCGTTGGACGCAGCAGGATTACCGTACCACTCTGCAGATTAGTGCCCTTGGGAACTCTCTGCATGATATGCGGTATTCACTCGCTCGTCATCCTGATCTGCATGTGCCTATTGAGCGGGATCCAGATCGAGCGGGTCATCGTATAGACGATCCGTGGGTCATGAGGTATATGGATCCGGATGATGCTTTCGTGGACCCTCGTCGCTCTTTCCCTGGTCCTTCAGATGTTCCAGGACCTTCTGGTGCTCCGTGATGGAGACTGGCTTGTTATGCTGCTGCCACTGCTGATGGTCTTAGTTGCTTTATGTTTTTAGTTATTTAGTTATGGATTTATGTACTGGATTTTTATCTTAGAACCCTGATGATGTGTTTGACATTCTGATTGGTGGATATCATTTTATGCTATTTCTCGTAGTTTCTTTTATGCCAATGCACTCTCTTGTCTAGTATTATACTATTTTTTTCTCTTGGTGTGGTTGCATTAATATTCATTGCTTATTTATATTGCTAACTGCCAAAAAGGGGGAGAAACATATGTATATTTTTGTGCTGGCTTGTTTTGGGAAACTTTTACAGGTTCTATGCAGGTTCTATGCATTCATCTGTGTATATCTGTGCTCGTTCTGGGAATATGTTATCTATCAGGTTACAGGGTATATGCACTGTTTACGGGGGAGAGCTACTACTTCTAGCTCGGAACCGTTCACTGATTACGGGGGAGCTATCCGATTCTAGCTCTGCATCAGTTATGGGGGAGCTATGTTGTAATCAACTGTGTCAAGGTATGAATATTGAAATATACATATATTATTTTGTCAATTATCAATATGGGGGAGATTGTTGACACAAAGTCACAGTCAACCAAATATTGACTACATTGACTAAATAATATCTGTATAAATTCAATACGACACACGACGTCTGCTTTCAGTTCGGGACAAACGACAGCTCAGTTTCCGACTCTCAGTATATTTTCGAGTCTGTACTTTTTTATTTCATTGAGTCTAGAAGTATGTACTCTGAGTTATGCTGAGCTCTTGGAACTTAGTCTACAAGCCTACCCAAAATCCCAAGCTCCACCAAAACAAAATTGCCCACAAGTCCCACTTAGAATCACTCTGTGCTCTGGAGACAGAGTTCGGGCCGAACTCTGCCTCCACACAGAGTTCGGGCCGAACTCTGTCCCCTAGAAATCAGGAACCCTAATTTTAGGGTTAGCTGGTTGCTAGCTGTCCAACGGCCAAATTTTTTGAATTCTCCTACCCGAATTCTGGCCGAATTCTGCCTCAAAAATCAGTATAAATAGGGCATGAATTCTCTCATTTTGAATCACTCAATCTTCTCTTCTCTTCTCTCCTACAAGCTCTATAAGCCATACCCTTCCCATCTACTAGCCACAAGCCTCCTAAGTCTCGAGTGCTCAGCATCTCTCAGTTAGGATTCTTGTGCAAGAGTGAAGAAATCGCTTGGATAATTCCAAGCAATCGCCACTGCGATTCTCTGTAAGAAGTTGACGTGCTCTTCTGAAGTAAAGGCACGGGTTGTAAGCTACTATTTCACAAATAGTGGATTTAATCCTGAGCTAGAGTTCTCAGGCCTGGACTAGTCCTCCACGAGGGAAACCAGGTTAAAATTGCTGTGTTTGCGTATGCTCTCTTGTCTTTCATTTACATTCCGCATTTTACTCTGATTATTCATTGTTCGTGAAAGAGTAATTTTTTTAATTGGTCATTATATATATACTCTATTCACCCCCCCCTCTAGAGTTGCCAAACTGTTCTTCAGAGAGATGAGTTGGTACCGAGGAGGAACGTCAGGTATGTCTTCGAGTTCCTACAGTTGAGAACTCGACTTAGATCCGCTGTATAACCAAGCTAAGTGTGCTAGTTGCGATCTCTAGTAACAAGTCCTAGTCAGGTTTTAAGTTGTTATTAAGCTACAACTAACGTTTACGTCGCAAACTACGTGCGTTGATTAGACCAGTTAATTTGATTATTTGGAAATAATAATGAGAACCGATTATCTTTGGAAAACTTTGTGTTTTCGTAATATATCTATAAAAATATAGTTTCTTTTAGTGATAAATCATGAACTAGTTATTTACTAATATTTTATTCATTTATTTAATTCTTAATTAATTATATGATTACGCTCTAACTACGATTATACGTCCAAAACAGACCACCCAAAATCAATATCAACCCAGAAAAGAAAGTAAAACCTACGCTAAGCAATACATGGGCACAGCTAATCATCCTAGAGTTATGGGCTTATGCCCTGTACAATTCTTTTTACATCAAATAAGAGAAAATGATTAGTTACTAAATAAAATGTGCAGTAAATAAATAACTATAATAAATAACTTAAACATTAAATAAAATAATTTAAATTAAAAGTTGGAGTCTCAGACTCGGTCCATCATCAAATCTAGCTAATACCTCAACGCCCGGTCGGACCGGTGCGTTTGCATTTCGCTAGGGCCCACAGACCGGTACGGTCGTTGCCCGAAAATCAGTTTTAAATTTATTTTCCGAAAAAACCAATTTGAATTCAAAATAAATAAAGTTTTGTAAAAATTTGGGCAGCATTTCCTCTATTTCGGGACAACCCAAAACTGGAAAATGCGCCACAAAACCTGCAATTGTTCCAACCAAATAATAACCCGAAAGTATAACCACAGAAATAATTTCCCAACCGTAATCGGAAAACCCGAGATGAATTCGAAAATCCCAAATTATTACCAAAAACTCAGAATCCAACCAAACTCGGAATTTCCGAGAATCCGAAACCAATAGGACCTTCCCGAAATACTCGGGAATTCCGAAATCAAATTAACAGCATAAAAATTCTCAGCAGACAATCATCACAAAATGCTAACGTAGCTAACCGAACTACCACGTAGCTAACCGAATTTTCGAAGGGGAAACCGGGGACCATTATCATCATCGACTACCAAGACAGGGGACGAACTACTGTGATTATCAGAGATTACCCAAAACGATGGAATCCAAAGGGTTGCCTTGGACTCGGGATGCGCAATTCCACAGATCGGACTCGATCTCCCGCGAACAGCGCTGGACAGGGGCTGTCCCGAACAGCAGGGCATGTGGTCGGGGTGCGCCGGGGAGGACAGCGCCCGCGTGCTACGGCACGGGAGGCTGGGGCACGACCAGAGGCCGGGGAGGCACGCTGGTCAGCGCTGGGGCCGGCTGGGTCGCGCGGACGGGAGCTCAGGGGTCGGGCAGGGAAGGTCGCCGGGGTTAGGGTAGGGGCGGCCGGCGTTGGTGTAAAACCCCAATATTTTCTAATTATTTTAATGCTTGAAAAATTATTTTTCTCTATTTAATTGAATTTATTTGGTAATTGTACAAATTTATAGGTGTGTATGATATATATGTTTGTGTGCTTGATTATATTTTTTTTACTACTAAAAATATCCTACAATTATTACAAATATTTTTGATATTTAATTATGAATTTTTTATAAATTTATTTGTGAATACATATATTATATAACTTTAGTTGATGATTGTTTTGTAAAAAAAAATAAAAATAATTGTTATTGGAGGGGGGGCCGAACCCCATGCAGCAACAGCTGCGGGTAGGGGTGGGCCCGACCCCCCCAAGTGAATTGTTAGCAGCTCTTGCTGCTAATGTCCGAACAAAATCGAGCCCCCATATGGGTGTTCCACTCGGAACAGGAGAGCGGCACACTTGTGCTGCTATCCCTCATTAGCCCGAGACCCCACACATAGCCCGACCCCACCATGGAGTAAAACCCAGCAGCAGTAGCCGCAACATACGAAACCCGAGCCTGCCCCCTAATTCTAATACTTATAGGAATAGAAGTCGACAGCATATATATATAAACCCACGCAAACTGAAACCCTAACCCCTCTCTCATCCAAAAACTCTTCGACCCCAAGCCGCCCAACCATCCTCCGCACACCCCCGTGCACGCAGTCGGACGTCTACTCGCCGTCGACGACGTCGGGATCGCTCGGAATCGACGGAAAACAGAGGATACCCTGTTTCGAAAAACAGCGAGGTACCCATCTTTCGACTTAAGTTTCTTTGTATCTATTCAACGAAAATTCGATCTATCGAATGCTGTGCATAGTAGACATGACCCCCTTCAAACCCCTTCTGACAGAATCCTGGGAAACCCAAAGGATTGCTCGAAAAATTGAGACGAAGTTGGAGAAAAACCCACTTTTCTAAATCCTGAAAACTGTTTTGAAACGCCAACTTGTCGGCCACTTTTCTCGCTGTTCATTAGCCTTTCGTAAAAACTAATTGAACACGTTTGAAGACAACCTAACCACGATGGAAACGTAACTGGTAGATTTGTATTTCGATTTACGTGTGTGTATTAATTCCATGTTAAACTTGTGTCAAAAACTGTTTTCTAAAATAATAAATTTTTGACTTTCTGTCCGATACGACGTCGTCCCGACAAACCGGACGACGTGGTCGCGCGTTATACGCATCGAAAGACGCGTATGGATGTTGCGGATATGTGGGAACTGACGGAACTCAGTTTCGTCGCGTGTGTGCGACGAAATCAACGTGTATCCGTCGAAATACCCCCGTATCGGCGTTTTGCAAACTTGTCCATAACTTTGTGTACAGTCGTCGAATCGAGACGAAACTTACGCCAACAGCTCCGGATCGAAATTCTGGTCCTGCATGCCAAGTTTGGTTTGATTCTGAGAAGGTCGAATCGGGACCCACTTTTGGCGGGCCCGCAACCCACTCAAACGGGCGATTTTGTACACGGCTCCTCGGAATCCAAAACTGGACATACCATTGAGTTCCTTTCCTCAAACTGAAACCATAGACATGTAGTTTGACGACTTTAGAGACCGTAGACTTCGGCACGCGTTTCGGTGCAAAGCGGGTCCAACGGCGGACATCGTTTTGACCCGAAATTACGATTTTGCCCCTGTTCCAGAATTTGACTTTTGGACAGGCGTTTCCTAGGAATATCTTCTTCACCGAGACCATTTTTGATGTTTGTTTTAGAGTTGGGAGTCATCTGTGATTTATGAGTTTTTGGTGCGGACACTTGCTACTTTTGGACTTGCCACTTTGTACCACCAGGCAAGATACCTTGCCACCCTACTCTGTGATTATTATATTCTTATTTTCAGTTGTTATTTTTGCATTGTTTCGTGATATTTTAACTGTGCGTCCAAGTCACACTTGGGTGCAAGCGACTCTATCGGTCGTCTTTCTTGCTTTATTTATTCTCTTGCATTGACCTAGTTTATTGACCACCCACTGATGTTGAGGTATTGGCATATCTCATACGGCCTTGACACTTGTTGTATCACGTGATGTGAGTCACATATAGGACACGTTTTCGCGTAGTCGGCTGGCCACCGGTACGTATGGAGCGTGCGACGGATAGGAGTAACTGCCAATAGAATTGCATGATAGAAGACTTGGCAGTTATTAGTGGTTCATATCAGTCATGGAGATGATGATACTAGGCATTGGGTGGGGAGAACAATACCTGACGTATGGGCTTCTTTACACTTCCATGATTGCCTGTGCGCTCCGCCGGAGACGCAGGTTCCAGGTGCCCTCTGACGTTATCCAGAGCGTTATGGACGTAGCCCCTTGCACATGGCGCCCTCTGACGCTTCCCGAGCGTTATGGACGTAGGCCCCTGGTACCCTCTATGGGAACTATGCCGATCCTATTTTCAGCGAGGGCTCATGCGTCGAAGGATTGTATCTCAACTGCATGTTCACAGTAGAATGGTCAGGAACCCTATTGCATGCATCTCTTTTTCTCTTATTATATTATCATAGTTTATATGGCATGGTGTTTTCTTGTATCTTGCTATGTCCCCTGAGGACCTGGTTATCTCTCCAGGTTTAGAGGATTTTCCACAGGAGTACGGAGCGGCATTGGAGCTATCTTACATTGATGACGAGGCAGTCACTACTGATTCCTAGTCTATTTTCTTATCTGAGACAGTTGTAGACATTATTTTACATCTCTTTTCTTTCTATTTTGCGGAGGTCGGACTCCGATCTTGTGAGACTATTTTTCATAGCTGTTTGGAGTGAGTTTGTTCACCCGGCTATCTTTTGATACTCTTATTTATTTATTTGGACTTCATTATCTTTTGTGTTGAGCTGTGATGAGATTAGATATGTTATTCTGGCCTGTGATTATTTATTTACAGCTTATGTGCATATGCGAGGATTCTAGATATTAGAGTATTCTTCGTATATGTGCAGCTGGCATGGATACGTACCTAGTCCTACGTATTTTGGGACTGGGGCGTTACATGTTTTTGTGGTGGCCCATGCAGGTCAGATTTAATATTGTTGGGTTACATGACTGTGCCCAACAAGCCTGCATATAGGAATAGGAATATCTCATCCAGAACTACTACTATCCCTTGACTTCCAATCTTTTTTTGAAACTTCCTTGATTATTCGATTTACTTCATATCTAATCTTTCCTAATATCAACTTATCTTCCTCGTGCCTACAGTATGAATCTACGAAGCGGACGCACTTCTGCCTTGGCCCTCACATCTGGTGAGGAGATTACTCCGGAGGGACAGAATCCTCCCATGACTCCAGCGACACCTTACCAGCCAGGACTGACACAGCCTACTACGACGGAGTACCCAGAGGTCGCAGCACCCATAGGCAGCCAGGCTGGACAGACTACTACCATGCCACCGGGAGGGAATGTACCACTGCCTCCACCACCACCATTCCCTCAGCAGTTTCCTCCACAGTCAGGACCTCAGATGCCTCCTCCACCGACTGATGGGAGCCCTACTACTCAATTTATGTATGCCATGATGCAGGCTCAGTGGCAGCAGACTGAGCTGATGAGACAGACGATGATGGCAGCTATGGCCAGACCTCCACCACCACCTCCAGCACCAGTACCGGCACCAGCTCCGCAACCCTATGAAGGCGCTATCAAAGATTTCACAGATATGAACCCCAAGGCCTTTAGAGGGACGGAGAAGCCATTAGAGGTGTCACAGTGGCTTATTAGCACCGAGAAGCTACTGAAGGCATCCCAGTTGCCAGCTCGACATTGGATGACAGCAGTGGACTTACTGTTAGAAGACAATGCTCACCACTGGTGGAAGGCGGAAGAGAGACGATTAGGCACTGGGATCACTTGGAAGCAGTTCTATGATGCATTTTATGAGAGATTCTTCCCTATTCATGTTCGAGATGGTCTCTACGACCAGTTCCTCTATCTGAAGCAAGGGAACATGTCAGTTGATGAGTATGACTCGGAGTTCAATCGCCTGAGTCGATTTGGTGCGGGATTGATTCTGACCGAGTTAGAGAAGGCGAGGAGATTTCACCAGGGGCTTGCACCAGAGCTCAAGTCTTATACGACTACTCAGTCTCGTGTCTCCCATTCAGCTGTCTTAGAAGAAGCTCGTGCTCAGGAGATTCTTCGCAAGGAACAGCAGCCGACATCGAGGCGCCATACACCAGCAGTTACACCAGCCCGAGCCACTCATAGTGGACCTATCAGGAGGACCACAGGACAGTTCCAGCAGAGGCCCACACCTTATCAGAAGCCTGTTTGCCATTACTGCGGTAAACAAGGACATATCCAGAATGACTGCAGGACTCGCCTTGGATTATGCTTGAGATGTGGATCTAATCAGCACATACTCAAAGATTGTCCGGAGCAACATACAATAGTACAAGCTCGGCAAAATTCGAGGCCCACAGCTCCACCTCTCCCAGCACCACGGCCTATAGCAGGAGCACCCCGTCCACCATTGCCTCCCCAAGGCACACAGTATAACAAGGCCAGAGCTCAGGGCCCGGGACAGAACTATGGGCAGGCATTCTCACTTGCTGTTGAGGATATAGAGACAGAGGCGGAGGTCATAGCAGGTATGGTTCTAGTTGCATCTTTTCTTGCTATTATATTATTTGATACTGGAGCCACTCATTCATTCATAGCCACTAGTTTTGCCACTAGACACAGCATTCCCATCACACCCTTAACTAAGAATGTTAGAATCCTCACTGGAGGAGGAGTTGTACCTGTTAGTGGTATTTGTAGACTTTGTCCTGTAGTGATAAATGGCAGGGAGATGATGTCACGACTTCTTGTATTCCCTATGCCGACATTCGATGTGGTTCTTGGAATGGACTGGTTGAGCCAGCATTTCGCTCTCATAGACTGCCATAGGAGCAGTATTATCTTTAGACCACCGAATGCGGCAGAGTTTGAGTTCACCAAAGAAGACGGAGATAGTTGTGATGCACCCACAGCGGGGACTCATATGATGATGTAGGACGCCCCTCAGCACCCTATTATTACCGAGTTCGAGGATGTATTCCCCGAGGATTTGCCTGGACTACCACCCGACCGTGATATTGAGTTTTCTATTGAGCTTATTCCCGGAGCGGAGCCTATTTCATCTCGAGTATATCGTCTGGCACCCAAGGAGTTGGTTGAGATGAAGACGCAGATTGATGACTTGTTAGAAAAGGGATTTATTCGTGCTAGTGCGTCACCATGGGGAGCACCCGTTCTTTTTGTGCCTAAGAAAGACGGGACAGTGCGCATGTGCATTGACTACAGAGCGTTGAATGCAGTGACGGTGAAGAACAAGTATCCCTTGCCGCGTATAGACGATCTATTCGATCAATTGAGTGGAGCAAAAGTATTCTCCAAGATTGACTTACGATCGGGCTATCACCAATTGAAGGTTCGGAAGGAAGATATTGCCAAGACGGCCTTTCGATCGAGGTATGGACACTACGAGTTCTTGGTCATGCCCTTCGGTTTGACCAATGCACCCGCGGTCTTCATGAATTTAATGAACAAGATCTTCCACCAATACTTGGACAAATTCGTAGTAGTCTTTATAGACGATATCTTGATTTACTCCAAGAGTCAAGAGGAGCATGAGCAGCATCTACGGATCGTTTTGGGGACATTGAGGAATGAGCGACTTTTCGCGAAGCTTAGCAAGTGTGACTTCTTTCTCAAGGAAGTATCATTCCTTGGTCATATTGTTACGGGCGATGGTATATCGGTAGACCCAGAGAAGATTGAAGCAGTCAAATCATGGGCCGCTCCCACCACAGCTTCAGAAGTGAGAAGTTTCCTCGGACTTGCGGGTTACTACCGACGGTTCGTAGAAGATTTCTCTCGAATAGCGGGGCCTATGACTCGATTGACTTGCAAGGATCAGGAGTTTATATGGACAGAAGAGTGTCAAGCCGCTTTTGACGAGTTGAAGAAGCGGTTGACCACAGCACCGATCTTGACACTACCATCGGGTCCAGGAGGATTTGTGATCTACAGCGACGCATCCGGGAAGGGATTAGGATGTGTATTGATGCAGCATGGTCGTGTAGTGGCATATGCATCGCGACAGTTGAGAGTGCATGAGAAGAATTATCCAACCCACGATCTAGAGCTCGCAGCGGTTATCTTTGCTTTGAAGCTATGGAGACACTACTTGTATGGCGAGAAGGTTGATATCTACACTGATCATAAGAGCCTCAAGTACGTGTTCACACAAAAGGAGTTGAATATGCGACAGCGACGTTAGTTGGAGTTGATGAAGGATTATGAGATTGAGCTACATTATCATCCGGGCAAGGCTAATGTCGTGGCAGACGCATTGAGCCGTAAGCCCATGGCACACTTTTTGACCACACAGAAGGAATTGATTAGAGACTTGGAGCAGCTTGGTATTGAGGTAGTATTGCCGGGAGCAGATGGCGTATTAGCCAACCTTCAAGTACAATCATCATTAGTGGAGCACATCAAGGCAGCATTGCCTAACGATGCTAGATTTCAACGGCTGAAGGCGAGGACTGAAACAGGAGAGCAGACAGGATTAAGGATCCACACTGATGGGACATTGCGATGTGGTGATCGCATTTATGTTCCCAATGGAGATCTACGACAGGAGCTGATGGCAGAGGCTCACAGTTCGACTTACTCTATTCATCCCGGAGGGACCAAGATGTATCGTGACTTACGACAGTATTATTGGTGGCATGGAATGAAGCGGGAGATAGCTCGTTTCGTTGCCAAGTGCTTGGTATGCCAACAAGTAAAGGCGGAGCACCAGAGAACGGCCGAATTATTGCAGCCGCTACCCATTCCCGAGTGGAAGTGGGAGCACATTACTATGGATTTCGTCACGGGTTTTCCTCGGAGTCCTAGAGGACGCGACGCAGTATGGGTGATTGTTGATAGACTTGCAAAGTCAGCACATTTCTTGCCTTTTAGAGTGGGCCAGTCGACTGAGGTATTGGCAGAGATATATATGGAGCAGATTGTGAGATTGCATGGTGTGCCAGTTAGTATTGTGTCGGACCGTGACTCGAGATTCACCTCGCACTTTTGGAGGAGCATGCAAGAGAGTTTGGGCACTCGATTGAAGTTTAGCACATCGTACCATTCGCAGACAGACGGCCAGTCAGAGCGTACCATTCAGATGCTAGAGGATATGTTGAGAGCGTGTATGCTTGATTTTGGCGGTTCGTGGGAGGACCATCTTCATCTTGTGGAGTTTTCCTACAACAATAGCTATCAAGCGAGCATTCAGATGGCTCCGTTTGAAGCATTGTATGGTAGGAAGTGTCGGTCTCCTGTTTGTTAGAGCGACATAGGAGAGCGACAGCTATTGGGTCCCGAGTTGGTCTTGAGCACAGTGGAGACAGTGAAGAAGATTCAGGACCATCTGCAAGCAGCGCAGGATCGTCAGAAGCAGTGGGCAGATAATCGTCATCGACCCTTGGAGTTCAAAGAGGGTGACCATGTGTTCTTGAAGATATCCCCCACTAGAGGCACGATTCGATTCGGAGGACGTGGCAAGTTGAGTCCAAGGTACATCGGCCCTTTCGATGTCTTGGAACGTGTTGGAGAGGTTGCCTACAGATTGGCATTGCCACCGTCACTAGAAGGAGTACATGACGTATTCCACGTATCTCAGCTGAGGAGGTACGTGGCGGACAGCAATCATGTGCTTGATCACTCCGAGATCACAGTGGGACCGAGTCTGTCGTACGAAGAGCAACCGGTGGGTATCCTCGATCGCCGAGTGAAGGTGTTGCGGAACCAATCTATTCCATTGGTTCGCGTGGCATGGAAGCATCACTCGCCAGGGGAGTCTACTTGGGAGCGCGAGGATGACATCCGAAACCGCTACCCGTATTTGTTCGTAAATGAAGGTACGTCTTGCATTTTATGTGCTATTATATTTTTCTTGCATTGCATTTTATCCCCCGACCTTAGTTTAATTTCGAGGACGAAATTTTCTTTAAGTTGGGTAGGATGTAAAACCCCAATATTTTCTAATTATTTTAATGCTTGAAAAATTATTTTTCTCTATTTAATTGAATTTATTTGGTAATTGTACGAATTTATAGGTGTGTATGATATATATGTTTGTGTGCTTGATTATATTTTTTTTACTACTAAAAATATTCTACAATTATTACAAATATTTTTGATATTTAATTATGAATTTTTTATAAATTTATTTGTGAATACATATATTATATAACTTTAGTTAATGATTGTTTTGTAAAAAAAAAAAAAAACAATTGTTATTGGAGGGGGGGGGCCGAACCCCATGCAGCAACAGCTGCGGGTAGGGGTGGGCCCGACCCCCCCCCCAAGTGAATTGTTAGCAGCTCTGGCTGCTAATGTCCGAACAAAATCGAGCCCCCATATGGGTGTTCCACTCGGAACAGGAGAGCGGCACACTTGTGCTGCTATCCCTCATTAGCCCGAGACCCCACACATAGCCCGACCCCACCATGGAGTAAAACCCAGCAGCAGTAGCCGCAACATACGAAACCCGAGCCGGCCCCCTAATTCTAATACTTATAGGAATAGAAGTCGACAGCATATATATATAAACCCACGCAAACTGAAACCCTAACCCCTCTCTCATCCAAAAACTCTTCGACCCCAAGCCGCCCAACCATCCTCCGCACACCCCCGCGCACGCAGTCGGACGTCTACTCGCCGTCGACGACGTCGGGATCGCTCGGAATCGACGGAAAACAGAGGATACCCTGTTTCGAAAAACAGCGAGGTACCCATCTTTCGACTTAAGTTTCTTTGTATCTATTCAACGAAAATTCGATCTATCGAATGCTGTACATAGTAGACATGACCCCCTTCAAACCCCTTCTGACAGAATCCTGGGAAACCCAAAGGATTGCTCGAAAAATCGAGACGAAGTTGGAGAAAAACCCACTTTTCTAAATCCTGAAAACTGTTTTGAAACGCCAACTTGTCGGCCACTTTTCTCGCTGTTCATTAGCCTTTCGTAAAAACTAATTGAACACGTTTGAAGACAACCTAACCACGATGGAAACGTAACTGGTAGATTTGTATTTCGATTTACGTGTGTGTATTAATTCCATGTTAAACTTGTGTCAAAAACTGTTTTCTAAAATAATAAATTTCTGACTTTCTGTCCGATACGACGTCGTCCCGACAAACCGGACGACGTGGTCGTGTGTTATACGCATCAAAAGACGCGTATGGACGTTGCGGATATGTGGGAACTGACGGAACTCAGTTTCGTCGCGTGTGTGCGACGAAATCAACGTGTATCCGTCGAAATACCCCCGTATCGGCATTTTGCAAACTTGTCCATAACTTTGTGTACAGTCATTGTATCGAGATGAAACTTGCGCCAACAGGTCCGGATCGAAATTCTGGTCCTGCATGCCAAGTTTGGTTTGATTCTGAGAAGGTCGAATCGGGACCCACTTTTGGCGGGCCCGCAACCCACTCAAACGGGCGATTTTGTACACGGCTCCTCGGAATCCAAAACTGGACATACCGTTGAGTTCCTTTCCTCAAACTGAAACCGTAGACATGTAGTTTGACGACTTTAGAGACCGTAGACTTCGGCACGCGTTTCGGTGCAAAGCGGGTCCAACGGCGGACATCGTTTTGACCCGAAATTACGATTTTGCCCCTATTCCAGAATTTGACTTTTGGACAGGCGTTTCCTAGGAATATCTTCTTCACCGAGACCGTTTTTGATGTTTGTTTCAGAGTTGGGAGTCATCTGTGATTTGTGAGTTTTTGGTGCGGACACTTGCTACTTTTGGACTTGCCACTTTGTACCACCAGGCAAGATACCTTGCCACCCTACTCTGTGATTATTATATTCTTATTTTCAGTTGTTATTTCTGCATTGTTTCGTGATATTTTAACTGTGCATCCAAGTCACACTTGGGTGCAAGCGACTCTATCGGTCGTCTTTCTTGCTTTATTTATTCTCTTGCATTGACCTAGTTTATTGACCACCCACTGATGTTGAGGTATTGGCATATCTCATACAGCCTTGACACTTGTTGTATCACGTGATGTGAGTCACATATAGGACACGTTTTCGCGTAGTCGGCTGGCCACCGGTACGTATGGAGCGTGCGACGGATATGAGTAACTGCCAATAGAATTGCATGATAGAAGACTTGGCAGTTATTAGTGGTTCATATCAGTCATGGAGATGATGATACTAGGCATTGGGTGGAGAGAACAATACCTGACGTATGGGCTTCTTTACACTTCCATGATTGCCTGTGCGCTCCGCCGGAGACGCAGGTTCCAGGTGCCCTCTGACGTTATCCAGAGCGTTATGGACGTAGCCCCTTGCACATGGCGCCCTCTGATGCTTCCCGAGCGTTATGGACGTAGGCCCCTGGTACCCTCTATGGGAACTATGCCGATCCTATTTTCAGCCAGGGCTCATGCGTCGAAGGATTGTATCTCAACTGCATGTTCACAGTAGAATGGTCAGGAACCCTATTGCATGCATCTCTTTTTCTCTTATTATATTATCACAGTTTATATGGCATGGTGTTTTCTTGTATCTTGCTATGTCCCCTGAGGACCTGGTTATCTCTCCAGGTTTAGAGGATTTTCCACAGGAGTACGGAGCGGCATTGGAGCTATCTTACATTAATGACGAGGCAGTCACTACTGATTCCTAGTCTATTTTCTTATCTGAGACAGTTGTAGACATTATTTTACATCTTTTTTCTTTCTATTTTGCGGAGGTCGGACTCCGATCTTGTGAGACTATTTTTCATAGCTGTTTGGAGTGAGTTTGTTCACCCGGCTATCTTTTGATACTCTTATTTATTTATTTGGACTTCATTATCTTTTGTGTTGAGCTGTGATGAGATTAGATATGTTATTCTGGCCTGTGATTATTTATTTACAGCTTATGTGCATATGCGAGGATTCTAGATATTAGAGTATTCTTCGTATATGTGCAGCTGGCATGGATACGTACCTAGTCCTACGTATTTTGGGACTGGGGCGTTGCAGTTGGGGAGGTGCACGGGGAGGTGCGGAGCCATAGGGGTCCGGCGGGACCGCGCTGGAGGCGGGTCGGCCGCGCTGGAAAGGGGGCGCCGGCATCGGTGTTGGCCGACGGGAGTTCGGCAGGGTCGGCTCGGATGGGGGCGCCGGCCGGCTGGAAGGGGGTCGGGGCGAGCGTTCTGGCCGGGGTTCCAGGGCCGCACGGGAGGCCGGGCGTATGGGTGGCCGGGCCGGGGTCTGGGTTCGAACTCGGGTCTGGGTCCGAAAATCAAAAGTCCAAGTTATTAATATTTTCGAAATTCTTTTTCACCCAAAATTATTTAATATAATAATAATTTTCGAAATACTAATAAAACACTATTAAATAATTAATAACAAAATAATGGGTTTCACAATCTTTCCTCCTTAGAAAATTTCGTCCTCGAAATTTAAAGGCAGGATAGAAGATTCAAACAGGTACGGGTACTACGCCCGTAACTCAGGTCCAACAAAAAGAATTTCCAAGGCAGTTATGGATGAGATGTTTATGGACAAAATTTAGCTATAACACCATCTATGTATAACAAGAATATATAAAAGCGAACCAAAATACACGAGGTTGATCAGACCATCATGCACCGATTCTGATTAGACAATATATTAGTGGGTGCACCCGATAAAATACCGTCATGATCAAGCTTGATAAAAAGAGAGCTTGCAAAACTAGGCTAACTTAGCATCATCAGTCAAGTTTAGAACGAAAAGATAAGAAGTAGGAGTTTATGTGATGGCTCAAATTCTGATGTTCTTCTCACCTCTGACTACGCTTGCAACTGGTTTCTCTGGCACTGAAAGGTTGAGTCCAATCTTCAGCTCTGAATTATCCAAAATGTGACTCGGATCCGAAATGTAGCGTCTGAGCTGTGACGTAGAAGACGTTGCACACTCTCAAGATTAGCTGGTAGAGCTAACTGGTATGCTACTTCCAACTCGTCTTAAACTTCAAATGGCCTGATGTACATGGTCTCAATTTCCAGCTCCGTCAAAACTGATTGTTCCTCTGGTAGGAGAAAACTTTACCAAATGCAATTTAGTCTTTCCAAGACCTACCAAATTCCAAGACGCAAAATCTCAATACATCTTCAAGCGTCTGGATTGACCTCTCTGCTTGCTCGTCCCGCTGTACTCCATGAATCCGGTAGATGTGCCTCTCGTACAATGCTGCCAACTTCTTAGTGGATAAACCAACTTTGAAGGGAATAAAGTGTGCTGACTTATTCAGTCGGTTTACTATAATCCAATTGGTGCCCTTCCCTCATTGGGAACAAGGCAATCCTTACTCAAAGTTCATTGTTATATGCTTCTACTTCCACTCCGAATTGTCTAGCGGCTGCAACAAACTTGTTGTTCTCTTGCTAAATTTCTCATGTTGACAAATTCACATCTAATCCCATACCTGGAATTGTCCTTCTTCATTCCATAGCACCAATCGATAGAGGCATATTCCGATACATCTTATTAGCTCCTGAATATATGGAATACTGCGACTGGTGCATTTCTTTCATCAACTCGTTCCTCCATTTGTCAGCCGATACGCAAAGTCTTGTACCATTCTTCAGAGTTCCACTGCTGATCAATTTAGAAACCCCCAAGTGTTCCTGCCAACACTTGATCTCTAAGCATGCAAAGTGCCCCGTTTTGAAACTACGTCCTCTTGATTTTGTCCATCAGCCTCGAACTTCATTAATACTGAATCATCATCCAGCTCCGTCCTTCTATCTCCAGGTAGTATAACTTCCAGTCCAAGCTTCACGACGTCTTCTAGTAGGTGCCGGTCCTTGGTTAAGAACTTCGCCATCAGTATCGACCAAGTGCATCAGCGACCATATTAGCCTTACCTGAATGGTACTACAGGTTGATGTCGAAATCCTTCATCTGCTTCAGCCATCTTCTTAGTCTAACATTCAGCTCTTTCTGAGTGAAGACATATTTCAGACTTTTGTAGTCCGTATATATTTTCACTCCCTTTCCATAAAAATCATGCTTCCATAGCTTCAAAGTAAAGATAATTGCAGCAAATTCCAAATTAGGTGTGGGATAATTCTTCTCATGAGTCTGTAGTTGCCTAGATGTGTAAGCAATTACTTTTCCATGTTGTTGAAGAACGCAATCCAGTCCTTTTCCAGGGACATTACTGTAAATTGAGAAACCACCGGTTCCTGCGGGTAGCGCAAGGATTGGTGTAGTGGTAAGTCTCTTCTTCAGCTCCTCAATGCCGCCTGACAAACTTTCGTTCAGATGAACTCTTCATTCTTCCAAGTGAGCTTCGTCATTGGCTCAGTCAATCTTAGCAAAATCCTTCATGAACTTCTGATAGTAGTCGGCCAAGTTCAAGAATCTTTCGAATTGAACTTGGGGTATACCATTCTTCAATAACAGCTATCTTCCATCGAAATTTCTTCTCTTGACAACTTGGCCAAAAGTCCACCTTGTCAAGAATCCACGTTCAGATAACTTACCATAAAATTTCTTTTTCCTCAAAGTTTCCAAAACTTCCTCAGGTGTTCTTCATGCTCTTCTTCAGTCTTCAAATATATCAGAATGTTATCTATGGAGAAGATAAACTGATTCAAATACTCATGAAAATCTCTGTTCATGAGATTCATGAACACAGCAGAAGCATTTGTCAGTCTAACGTCCTGACCAAAGAAAACTATCCATACTTGGTGTTTGAACGCCGTCTTGGAAATGTCCTCTTTCCTGATTTCGATTTGATGGTAGTCAGATCTTAAGTTAAACTTTGAAACACCCTAACTCCACACAAACAGATCAAACAGATCTTCGATCCGGGCAGAGGGTACTTGTTCTTTAGTGTCTGGTAATCGATGCACATCCGTTGTTCCATCCTTCTTGGGCACAAACAAGATAGGTGTTCCCTAAGGTGAAGTTCCATCTTGGATAAATCCTAGAGCCTTCATTGGTCTGGTCCTTCATCTTCTTGGCCTCCTTCGGGTTGACTCTGTAACATCCTTTAGAAATAGGAAAAGAGTCGGGGACTAGGTCAATGGTGAATCCTAGGTCTCTAAGGACATCCTGTTACAACTTCCAAAAAGATGATGCTATTCAGCAGTTCTAGGTACTATTCTTCATGGTTCTGGCTCTTGCATGAGCAGTCTCCAACTGCTTCATCTTCTATGAACCTCGAGTCTGCATCATGCCTTATTGTAGGAGGCAGGGTCTGCTGGATAGAAAGAGAGTCCCTAAGTTGTGGCCTAACAGGTGTTGCTGGGATATGAGCTCTGGTTTGATAGAAAGATAAGGGGCAGTCCTTTACCCGATGTTCAGCAGTTCCACATGCCAAACATTGTCCCAATCTCTTGCGACAACTAACAGCTAGAAGACCAGGCCTCTTGCAGTAGGTTACAAGCCCATAGCTTCTTACGACAAGACTGCCAGAAAGTAGGGTACTTGATGGGACCCGAGTATCTTCTAGATTCAGGGGTATCCTTTCTAGGACAAAAGTTCTGCTCTAACTTGGTTGGGGATAACTAAGGCTACATCATGACGTTCTTCATGTCTTCTCTAGTGATATTCTTCTGTTCCTGCTGGGCTTCATCTTGAGCTTTCTGGAACTCCAGGATTTCTTGAAATAGGACAACCATTTGGAAGATGATTGCTGGTACTGGTGGGGCAACAAAAATGAATACTCCACCGAAGAAATGCAACTCAGTTTGAGATGAGGTAGGAGTCGCCAGTATAGGGAAAACTTTACTGGATGCACTATGAGGACGGTCAAACAGCCACGAAGGAAAAGACCCTGGACTTGGTTGAGGAGATGGGGTATGATCCGGAGATGACACCTCATCGCCAGCAGGATTGATCTTGTCAATGGTCATTCTATGGAAGGTTTAGGATGCAAACATAAGCAAGGTATCCTACCAGTCTATAATCAAACCAAAAATATTTATTTATAATATATTTCGGTCCTATGTTGTGATAAATTAATGTTCTAGTGTTCTAGTTGTTTCTTAATATATTTTCCTAAGTTGTTGTTCAGATAGACCTGCATGGGCCACCACTAAAAACATGTCACGACCCGGTCCCAATTTCTTAGGTCGAATCGGATCATGCCCAGCCTGCACCGTTGTTGAGACGGCGGCAGTAAGCTGTTCAGTAGCAGGTAACCATACAACAACACTATATTTGTCACAACTCAACATTCGGAAATTTAAAACTTTATTAAACTTTTACAATGAAATGAAAGATACAACTTAAACCATTTTCTACATATATCATGAATAAAATAAAACTCTAGGCAAACAGCTCATCAGTCTCGAATTCCTCATCTTGGGATCGCGGAACAAAGCCTCATCAGTGATACCTAAAATGTTGGGTCTCCAGTTAGGAGGGAGCAAAGTATAATTCATGCTAATTTAAAACAGTTAAAGTAAATAATAGAATCATGCAGTTTTAAACAGTTTTAAAAAATAGTTTTCACCGGTAAAACAGTGTGATTTGAACAGGCAATGAATTATGACCGGCTTGGGATGTACAGTAGTATCCTAGCGATACGATATGGCTTGTCCCCGTGTGAAGAGGGGAAAGCTACTACAGTCAGTAGTTACAGTTGGCTTTGGTCATAATCATTACTCTATTCCCCCAGTCCCCAATCAGTACAGTAGTCACAATCAGTACTCTCCGAGAGAGTTTCGTGTTTGCATCGTGGTTTAAACATGCAGTAAAACGATTATAGAAATAACTGTAAAACTAACACAAACTATACTTGCCTCAGGAAAATGACTGGAGAGATGAGTTGGTACCGAGGAGGAACGTCAGGTATGTCTTCGAGTTCCTACAGTTGAGAACTCGACTTAGATCCGCTGTATAACCAAGCTAAGTGTGCTAGTTGCAATCTCTAGTAACAAGTCCTAGTCAGGTTTTAAGTTGTTATTAAGCTACAGCTAACGTTTACGTCGCAAACTACGTGCGTTGATTAGACCAGTTAATTTGATTATTTGGAAATAATAATGAGAACCGATTATCTTTGGAAAACTTTGTGTTTTCGTAATATATCTATAAAAATATAGTTTCTTTTAGTGATAAATCATGAACTAGTTATTTACTAATATTTTATCCATTTATTTAATTCTTAATTAATTATATGATTACGCTCTAACTACGATTATACGTCCAAAACAGACCACCCAAAATCAATATCAACCCAGAAAAGAAAGTAAAACCTACGCTAAGCAATACATGGGCACAGCTAATCATCCTAGAGTTATGGGCTTATGCCCTGTACAATTCTTTTTACATCAAATAAGAGAAAATGATTAGTTACTAAATAAAATGTGCAGTAAATAAATAACTATAATAAATAACTTAAACATTAAATAAAATAATTTAAATTAAAAGTTGGAGTCTCAGACTCGGTCCATCATCAAATCTAGCTAATACCTCAACGCCCGGTCGGACCGGTGCGTTTGCATTTCGCTAGGGCCCACAGACCGGTACGGCCGTCGCCCGAAAATCAGTTTTAAATTCATTTTCCGAAAAACCAATTTGAATTCAAAATAAATAAAGTTTTGTAAAAATTTGGGCAGCATTTCCTCTATTTCGGGACAACCCAAAACTGGGAAATGCGCCACAAAACCTGCAATTGTTCCAACCAAATAATAACCCGAAAGTATAACCACAGAAATAATTTCCCAACCGTAATCGGAAAACCCGAGATGAATTCGAAAATCCCAAATTATTACCAAAAACTCAGAATCCAACCAAACTCGGAATTTCCGAGAATCCGAAACCAACAGGACCTTCCCGAAATACTCGAGAATTCCGAAATCAAATTAACAGCATAAAAATTCTCAGCAGACAATCATCACAAAATGCTAACGTAGCTAATCAAACTACCACGTAGCTAACCGGATTTCCGAAGGGGAAACCGGGGACCATTATCATCATCGACTACCAAGACAGGGGACGAACTACTGTGATTATCAGAGATTACCCAAAATGATGGAATCCGAATGGTTGCCTCGGACTCGGGACGTGCAATTCCACAGATCGGACTCGATCTCCCGCGAACAGCGCTGGACAGGGGCTGTCCCGAACAGCAGGGCACGTGGTCGGGGTGCGCCGGGGAGGACAGCGCCCGCGTGCTACGGCACGGGAGGCTGGGGCACGACCAGAGGCCTGGGAGGCACGCTGGTCAGCGCTGGGGTCGGCCGGGTCGCGCGGACGGGAGCTCAGGGGTCGGGCAGGGAAGGTCGCCGGGTTAGGGCAGGGGCGGCCGACGTTGGGAAGGTGCACGGGGAGGTACGGAGCCGCAGGGGTCCGGCGGGACCGCGCTGGAGGCGGGACCGCGCTGGAGGCGGGTCGGCCGCGCTGGAAAGGGGACGCCGGCATCGGTGTTGGCCGACGGGAGTTTGGCAGGGTCGGCTCGGATGGGGGCGCCGGCCGGCTGGAAGGGGGTCGGGGCGAGCGTTCTGGCCGGGGTTCCAGGGCCGCACGGGAGGCCGGGCGTATGGGTGGCCGGGCCGGGGTCTGGGTCCGAAAATCAAAAGTCCAAGTTATTAATATTTTCAAAATTCTTTTTCACCCAAAATTATTTAACATAATAATAATTTTCGAAATACTAATAAAACACTATTAAATAATTAATAACAAAATAATGGGTTTCACATTCATCCTTCAGTTACAGTTGGTTACAAAGAATTCTGTCCGAATTCTGTCCGAATTCTGTCAGAGTTCTACCTTTGGAAAAACTATAAATAGAGAAGGATTTCGATCATTTCAAAACACCAATTCACTTTCATCTCTTCTCTTCTAAAGCTTACGTTTTCTTCTAAAGAGTTCTAAAAAGCTTTCATTTTCAAATCCCAAGCCAGTTACAATCTTCTAGTCGATTTGCCAGTGCGGTACGGTCTAGAAGTTTCAGAGCGATTGTAATCAGAGGCTTGATTGATGATACACTCTTCACAATTGAAGTTGGTTGAGTTCTTCATATCAAAGCTCGCGTCTGTAAAAGTTGCAAGGACTTCGTATAAAAACTTGCGGGATTTTCCAATAGTAGATTCAACTGGAAGCTAGAGTTCTTCCGACTGGACTAGTCCTCACAAGAGGGAAACTAGTATAAATCTCTGTGTTTGCGTTTGCCTTCTGATCACTCTTTTTCATTACTGTTATTTATTTTTGATTATTATTATATCTGTGATCTAACTGCTAACGAGTTTTTAATTAGAAATATTCTACTGCCTACTATATTCACCCCTCCTCTAGAGTATTCTGCTTTACGATTTCGTTCCTACAATTGGTATCAGAGCGGGTTATACAGGTAAAACAAAGTAAAATTTTAGCTATATTCAGTTATTTTTTAATTGTTATATAGATCACAGAATTACACATGGCAACTATGAAATTCACAAGTGAAGGCCAGGCCACAAACAGACCTCCACTGTTTGACGGTACAAACTACACTTATTGGAAAAACACGTATGAGTTTCTTTCTAAAATCTCTTGATTTTGACTTATGGTCTGTAGTTATTGATGGCTACAAAAAGCCTCATCATATTAATGTTGATGGAGTTTAGTTGAAAAATTCCATGATAAATATATAGAGGATGAAAAGAAAAAGGCCAGTCTTGACGCACGTGCTATTAACGCTTTATTTTGTGCTTTAGACAGAAATGAATTCAATAGGGTGTCTACCTGCACAATATCAAATGAAGTGTGGAAACTTCTCGAAGTAACCCACGAAGGAACAACACAAGTCAAGGAGTCAAAGATCAGCAGACTTACTTAGGAGTACGAGGCGTTCAAAATAAAGCCAAGTGAATCAGTCAATCAGATGTTTACGAGATTCTTGAATATTGTAAATCCTCTGTCTTCATTAGACAAGGAATACAGTAACCATGAAAAGATTCGCAAACTTCTACGAGATCTCACAAAGAATTGGATTCCAAAGGCTACAACAACCACTAAAGGAAACGACCTCTCAACAATGTCTCTGGAAACACTCATGGGTAAGCTACTCACTCACGAGTTAGAACTTCAAGACTTTCAAGATGCTACACCAAAGGAGAAGTTAGAAAATTCGATCGCTCTCAAGGCTCAACATAGAAGAACTGTCGAAGATGATTCTGACGATAGCGACTCTGACTCTGAAGATCAAGCTCTTCTGGTAAAAAATTCAAGAAGTTCATAAGATTTAACAGGAAAACAAAAGATAGCAACAGCAACAACAACGAGGAAGATCCTATTTGCTACGGATGTAAGAAGAAAGGACACATGAAGAAAGATTGTCCAACAACATCATCATCAACAAGAAAAAGCATCAAATATGACAAAGGCTACCTGAAGAGATCTACATCAAGGAAGTATGCCAACACAAGCATATGGCATGAAAGTGAAGCCAGCGATTCAGAAGACGAACAATCAGATGACGCAGCAAATGTATGCTTGATGGCTTGCGATAAGTTAATCACTAATCCTCTATTTGATCCTTATGATGATTTTACCTTTGAGCAACTAGGAGAGGCTTTTAGTGACCTGTTAAATGATTACAGAAAACTGCATAGTAAATATGAAATCTATAAGAAGGTACTCAAAGAGTAAAAAGGTGAAATAGGAAGACTTACTGACCAACTAGATCATATTATAAATAATGAATCTTCAATTGAGTCTGGTGAGCTTTCATCTTTTAAGTTGTTGTTACACGAGACTGTTAAGTTATCCGAAGAAAAAGACCAAACTATCATCCAGCTAAAGGAAGACCTATCTAAGGAGAGAAATAGTCTCCAGTATGCACAAGTCAGAATAGAAACTCTTATATCTGACTACACTAGATTATATGACACCTCCAAAATGTTGGAAATTAGTTTAGGAAAACGGTCTGAAGTTGCTGCTTCCTATTCTAACACGTGTCAATTACCGAATCATTGGAACACGCCCAAACCAAACACTGTCAGACCAAACCATACCAAACCTATGCCCAAGAAGACTAATAGGCATACATTCTTCTATACTAGAAAACTAAAACCTACCAATCATGCACCTCACACAACTTTCAACACTCAACATGCAAAGTGCCATTATTGTGGCCTCATTGGTCATATATCCTCTGCATATAGAATCAGAAAGTTAGTAGATTTAAATATTTATGCATGGATACCAAAAACTAACCAGTCAAGATCATACAAGAAATGGGTACCAAGAGTTTCATCTGTAAATTATTTTATAGGTGGGACGTCCTTCACATGCTAGAAGCAAATAGATCCTCGACAGCGATTGCTCACGGCACATGGCCGATGATGCTTTATTATTCGCAACACTGTCGAAGAAGAATAAAGAAGGATACGTCTCCTTCGATAATAATTTAAGAGGGTACATAATCGGTATCGGTGACATTGTATTGAGAGTCAACTATGGCATATGAGACTCGGTCATGCAAACATGGACACAATTTCAAAACTATCTATAAAGAAGTTGGTACACGGCTTACCGGACATATCTTTCAAGAAGGATACGGTATGTAGCGAATGTAAAAAGAACAAAGCTATCCGATCCGTCTTTAAATCCAAGAACGCTGTAAATACCACTAGACCGCTACAATTGTTGCATATGGACTTATTTAGACCAAGTAGAATTGCTAGTCTAGGTGGTAAGTTATATGCATTTGTCATTGTAGATGATTTTTCTAGATATACATGGGTATATTTTCTTGCACGCAAGAACGATGCATTATCAAAATTCGTCACCTTTTGCAAGAAAGTACAAAATGAAAAAGGGTTCATGATTACTCGCATTCGTAGTGATCATGGCGGTGAATTTGAGAATGTAGAGTTTAAGCAATTTTGTGACACACACGGTTATTTGCATGAATTCTCTTGGCCTAGGACTCCAAAACAAAATGAAGTTGTTGTACGTAAGAACAGGACTCTATCTGAAATGGCTAGAGTAATGTTAAACCAGTTTAGTCTACCCAGATACTTTTGGGCTGAAGCTGCCAATACAGCGTGCTATATTCTCAATAGGGTTCTAATTCGACCTATATCGAAGAAGTCTCCCTATGAACTATGGTTTGATAGAACACCCACTGTTTTATTTTTCAAGATTTTTGGTTGTAAATGCTTTATTCTTAATACTAAAGACAATCTGAGTAAATTTGATGAAAAGACCGATGAAGGTATATTTTTAGGTTATGCAACAAAGACCAAAGGGTACAGAATCTTCAACAAAAGAACCATGATCATCGAAAAATCAATTAATGTCAAGTTTGATGAGCTAAATCAACACTTAGACGATGACGACAATGAAGGCGTAATCACACCAAGTACAGCTACTGCAAAACCTTCACACAAAGATGCAGAACCTTCACACCAAGCACCAGCTGAGTCTTCAAGCAAAGAAGTCAGAACTAGCAATCCTGAGGATACGCTAATCCAGAGGATACGCCAAAAGAGATGAGATTCTTGGCAGATCATCCAAAGGACTTGGTAATTGGTGAGATTACCAATGGTGTAAATACTTGTTCCTCTAGTAAAGATATAGCTTCTTGTGTTGCTTGTATTTTGTAGCTTGAACCCAAAAATATTGAAGAAGCATGTAGTGATAATTTTTGGTTAGATGCTATGCAAGAGGAATTAAACCAATTCGAACGGAATCAAGTTTGGAAACTTGTTCCCAAGCTCATTGATCATCCGGTCATTGGCACCCGTTGGGTATTCCGAAACAAACTGAACGAGAATGGTTTAGTGACTCGTAATAAGGCTCGACTCGTAGCTCAAGGATATAATCAAGAAGAAGGTATCGACTACGACGAGACTTATGCCCCAATTGTGAGATTAGAATCCATTCGCATGTTATGTGTATTTGCATATTTTCATAATTTCAAGTTATTTCAAATGGATGTCAAAAGCGCATTTTTAAATGGTTTTATAAAAGAAGAAGTTTATGTAGCTCAACCTCCCGGTTTTACTGATTTCAAAAATTTCGATTAAGTTTTCAAGTTGAAGAAAGTCTTATATGGTTTAAAACGAGCTCCTCGAGCTTGGTACGATCGTCTAAGCTCTTTTCTACTTGACAACAGTTTTTCAAAGGGAAAGGTTGACACTACA
The DNA here is from genome assembly GCA_029216955.1 of Iris pallida. Classification (NCBI taxonomy): domain Eukaryota; kingdom Viridiplantae; phylum Streptophyta; class Magnoliopsida; order Asparagales; family Iridaceae; genus Iris; species Iris pallida. The sequence goes on from JANAVB010010817.1 coordinate 208,215, forward strand.
TTATTTATAAAATCTTTGAATAACAACATTCTTCTGATTCAAGTCTACGTAGATAATATTATTTTTGGATCTACTGATGAATCTCTTTGTCAAGAATTTTTAAAGTGTATTCAGAATGAGTTTGAGATGAGCATGATGGGAGAGCTAAAATTCTTTCTCGGACTGCAAATCAAACAAACCAACAATGGGATGTTCATAAATAAAGCAAAGTACACAATGGATCTATTAAAGAAGTTCGACATGGAAGCAGTCAAGCCAATTAGCACTCCAATGGCAACTTCAACTAAGCCTGATATTGATGAACAAGGCAAACCCGTCGACATACGTAAGTATCGAGGTATGATCGGTAGCTTACTGTATTTAACTGCTAGTCGACCATACATTATGTTTAGTATTTGCTTGTGTACAAGTTTTTAAGCCAATCCTAAGGAATCACATCTGTGCGCAGTTAAGCGTATCTTCCGATACCTTAAAGGCACTTCTTTTGTCGGCTTATGGTATCCCAAAACTACGTCATTTGACCTAACCAGTTATTCTGATGCTGATTTTGTCGGATGCAAAGTAGATAGAAAAAGTACTAGTAGCACATGTCATTTCCTATGAAAATCTCTAGTCTCTTGGTTTAGCAAAAAGAAAAATTCTGTCACATTATCAACAATCGAGGCTGAGTGTATCGTCGCAGGACGTTGTTGTGCACAAATTTTGTGGATGAAGCAAACTTTAGAAGACTATGGATTGCATTTTACACACATACCCATTTTCTATGATAACACTAGTTCTATTAATTTGACTAAGAATCCAGTATGTCATTCTCGTACTAAGCATATCGAGATTCGACATCATTTTCTTAGAGATCATCAACAAAATGGAGATATAGACCTTGTTTACATAGACATACAGAATCAATTGGCTGACAAAACCTCTAGCGGAAGATCGTTTCAATTATTTACGTCGAGAATTAGGAATTTTAGACGTCAATAATATTAATTAATTTTGTTTTATTAATTAATTTATTCAATATTCAAAAATTGTTTTCGAGACAAGCCTAAAAAGAGTCTGTCTGTCACCACGACTACAGTCGAAGCAAAGCGGTATTTAAGAGTTCCCCGGTGAACCTCTGTTAGCTGGGACAGTACTCCTACAGCTAATCTGAAACAGATGCTGAGTAAAGAATATTAATTATTTATAAAATAATATTAATTATATTATTTGATATTAAAAATTACTAAAGTTTGAATTAAATATTTGAAATAAATTGATAAAAAAGATGTGGCTCATATTTTTTTTAATATAGCCAGGAGAACCCTTAGCGAATTCGGCCCGAGTTCGGTCCGAATTCGGCCAGAGTTCAGATGGGTGCATATATATTTCAGTCAGAACCCGAGGCCACCATCTTCTTCATCCCTTCCAAAACCACATCAACAACAGTAGCAGTGCCTGAAAACCCTAGTTCTTCTCCACCTTCTTTCTTCCAATCTACATGGAGACCTTCGTCCAAAATTTGGATTTGTGCAGAGAATTGCATCCTCTACAGCATATTTGATTCTCAGAAGGTATAATTCTTTCTTTCCTCCACTTTCAAATTATTAGGGTTTCTAGTTTTTGGAAAAAATACCGAAGGGATTCAATCCTTTCAAGAGAAAGAAGACCCATGCCAGTGAAGAGGCATCGTCTTCTGATCCGCATACGGATTCCCTCTTTTCTCTGGTCCAATCGGATGACGGTGCATCGGATGAGTTGTATTTCAAAACTCCCGACCAAGCATTACTTTGCTACGCCGACTTCATTATACGTACTATATATACCGGATCTCCGATCAAATGGACTGTATTTCCTGACCACCGTCCTTATTTTGAGGCATTAAGGTTACATCACTTTACTACTTTACAATTCTCTATAGCTACTAATGCCATTAGACTATTTTACTGTAACTTCGTGTTAGACACTTTTACCGTGAGAACTCGTGTCGGCGGGATAGATATCGAGTTCAATGATGATTCGCTAGCAGAAATCCTTGGTCTTCCAAACGAATGTGCCCTGCTCGATGACATCACTGACTTCGATTTCTCCGAGGGTACGACTCTCGTTAGTTTCAAGAATGAGCTTTGTGCGCCCGCACATGCTCGTCCTGGAAAGTTCAAGGCCAATAACTTGAACTTGTTTAACTACGAATTATATCGCATCATCTATTCCACTCTACTTCTAAATCCACGAATTATATCGTATTTCAAGGCCAATAACTTGAACTTGTTTAACTACGAATTATATCGCATCATCTATTCCAATCCACTTCAAAAGATGATGTCACTGCACTCGAGCTTTCTGCTTTATATTACATTCAGATGATGGGTAGATGTCGCGGAAGAGACCGCAACCTCTCTTATGCGATGATCATCCCACGTATCTTTTAGAGATTTGATATTGACTTATCCACTTGTGCTCTGGACCCTGAGCCCAAGTTCCTCAAGCTTTCTCGTCGCAGCATTGCCACTGCTCCTCTACCTCTTGTACCTGCTCCTACTGCACCTGGTCCTCCTCAGTCTTATCCTATGACCTTTGAGGGTATTCACCAGCATCTATCAGATCTGCAGACATTTTTCGTTGACACATCCAGGGAACATAAGTTCCGTGACGTGACTCGGTTCCAGGCTATTGCCAACTCCTTCGTCGATCTTCGATTTGTACAAACGAGTCACTCTGCTAGCTCTCTTCCTCGAGACCCTTCTGTATCAGGCTACCGTATTGATGATGAGGCAGTCCACTCTTTGTTCCAGCCAGGGAACGTATACGATTGGTATCGTACTTCTGGTGCTACTCCACATACTTCTGGAGCTGGCACTTCTGGATCTGGTCCATCTGGACATGCTAGCACTGCAGCCGATGATGACGACTTTTGAGTTGTTACATTTTGAGACTGATGACTTTGTCTTATGTTTACTTGGAAATTAATGCTCTGACATTCCAAGATAGTATCAGTATTTTTATGATTTATGACATTTGATAGACATGTTTTTATGCCTCAGTTTAGCATATGACTCAGTTTAGTTTATTGTTCAGCACTTTATTTGTTTCAGCTTTATTGTAGCATTATCTTTCTTTATGCTTCCATATAAACTGCCTGTGACAAATACCATGCCTGTGTTGTTTATACCATATCTGTTTATCTTATTTTTCTGTTAATGTTTATACCATGCCTGTGTTAACTGTCTTTATTCATATTTTTTGTGTTTCTTCACTGATTGTTACTTATGCATTTATTGCGGGAGAGCTTTCTCTTTGTAATTATTTTGTTAAGTGACAACAGGGGAGAAATAAGATCTGACATCTTCATGGATACATGTTATGAACAATTTTTACATTTTATATCTTGGTACTTTTGGTACACTTTTGAATTGATCAAGACTAAAGATGTTATATCGGTCAAGGTTTGTCAATTACCAAAATGGGGAAGATTGTTGGCCCATTGGTCATTGTTAAACCTGATTTTAATAATTGATCAAACTCTGTCTCGATATACGATAGATATCTACTCAGTTCAAGACCGAAGCAGTTTGCCACTCAATATTGTATTTCCTTAAAGCAATGTAATTTTCATTTTTATTGAGTCTAAGAATATATTGTACACCAAGTCGTACTGGCAAATAGGCTATCCGAAATCGTTTTCAAAACTGACCTATCTTTCTAAAATGACCTTTGTTTTTGAAAAACATCTATTTTACAAAAAGCTTCTGAAAGATTTTCAAAAAGCCAAAAATTATTTTTCACAAAATCAACTGACCAAACCCTCACGGAACTCGGCCAGAGTTCGGCCAAGTTGAACGTTAGGTGAACGTTTAATTTTGAACTTGGTCTCCTTTCAGTTGCGGTTGGTTACAAAGAGTTCTGTCTGAATTCTGTCCGAATTCTCTCAGACTTCTGCCTTTGGAAAAACTATAAATAGAGAAGGATTTCGATCATTTCAAAACACCAATTCACTTTCATCTCTTCTCTTCTAAAGCTTACATTTTCTTCCAAAGAGTTCTAAAAAGCTTCCATTTATAAATCCCAAGCCAGTTACAATACTCTAGTCGATTTGCCAGTGCAGTATGGTCTAGAAGTTTCAGAACGATTGTAATCAGAGGCTTGATTGAATATACACTCTTTACAATTGAAGTTGGTCGAGTTCTTCGTATCAAAGCTCGAGTTTGTAGAAGTTGTAAGGACTTCGTATAAAAACTTGCAGGATTTTCCAATAGTAGATTCAACGGGAAGCTAGAGTTCTTTCGACTGGACTAGTCCTCATAAGAGGGAAACCAGTATAAATCTCTGTACTTGCATTTGCCTTCTAATCACTCTTTTTCGTTACTGTTATTTATTTTTGATTATTATTATATCTGTGATCTAACTGCTAACGAGTTTTTAATTAGAAATATTTCGCTGCCTACTCTATTCACCCCCCTCTAGAGTATTCTGTTTTACGATTTTGTTCCTACAGTTTTTCCCCGTTGGAGAATTTTGTGGACCTACTACCCTTTTTGTGCACTGACAATGCGAGTAATAGATTGGGATAAGTTTTGTGGACCTATTACCCTTCTGCGTACTGGTGGTACGGGTAATAGATTTTGAGACGAACTCCTGGTGGAGAAAAGCTATGACCAGAAAGTTTATAGATATGACCAAGGGATGAGATATGAATTCATTCGGAGTAGTCAGAGAGTAAGTTCAGTGGTACCTGAGGGTACATAACTCAACAATCTTGGAGATTTGACGTCGGAATGTAAGTTCAGCGATACCAGAGGGTATATAACTCACAATCTGAGGGATAGTTGGAAGGTGTCGTTTAGACATAGTATTTCTTGAGGAACTTGCTGTTGATGGGCATCATGAGCAAGTCTCCATTTTATTTTACAAGACGGTACGCGCCATTGGAGAATACGGTCTCGATGATGAACGGACCCTCCCATTTAGGCTGGAATTTGCCGGGGGTCTTGTGAGTCATGACCATTGGTCTGCAAATGGCCAAGACAAGATCGCCAACTTAGAATATTCTCTGTTTGACTTTCTTATTGAAAGCCCGAGAGATGCGTGCTTGGTAGAACTCTATGCTTTGTTGATCTTGTAAACACTTCTCATCTAATGCTTCCAACTCTTGCAGCCATCGGCGGTAGTCATCGTCCACCGTTAATCGGTAGGTAAGGGACACTCAAAGTGAAGGGATTTGAGTCTCCAAGGGGAGGACTGCCTCACTCCCGTAAACCAAGGAGAACGGTGTATTTCTTGTAGCCATCCGAATTATCGTGCGATATGCCGATAAGCACTCGCCAAGCTTTTCATTCCAGTCGCGTTTGTTTGCAGACACGAACTTTTTGAGGAGGTTGATTAGGGTTTTGTTAAAAGCTTTAGCCAGACCTTTGGCCGATGGGTTATATGCTGTCAAAGCCATGTTCTGAATCCGATTTTTGTCACAAAATTGATAGAAAGCGTGACTTGCGAATTACGGACCATTGTCGTGAATAATCCTCCGGGGCAGTCCAAAACGGTAGATGACGTGATATTTTATGAAGCTAATCACGTTCGATGTCTTAACCTCTGCCAACGAAACAGCTTTCGCCCATTTGGAGAAGTAATCGGAGATTGCAAGTATGAACCTATGCCTTCTAGACGACGACGGGGTGATTGGCCCAATGATATCCATTCCCCATGCTTTAAATGGCCAAGAGGCCACTGTCGGATGTAAGAATTCAGATGGCAGGTGTATGAAATCTGCATGAATCTAGCAAAACTTGCACTTCTTTGCATAATCAACCGCATCTGCTACCATTGTGGGCCAGTAATAACCCATCCGGTGGATACGATCTTACAATTTTGGGCCAGGTTGGTGAGCCCCGTAAGTGCCGTCATGAGCTTCACGTAAGGCTTCTTTGGCTTCTATATTTGACAGGCATCTTAATAGTAGCCCGTCTTAGGATCGTCGATATAACATTTTCGTCTCCGTATCGTAGAAGTATCTGAGGGAGCGTCCTCTGATTGAAGTTGCTTCCTTCATATTCTCTGGCAGAATTCTATAGACTGCAAAGTCAATGAGCGGGCGTCTCCAGTCTTGTATGTCATTGGTTATCTGGGCGGAGTAACTCATACCCAGTTGAAGATTGTTCCTGGGGCAGACCAATTCATGGCCTATTATGTCGACTAGATGATGAGTGTTATTTGGAAGCGCCAAGGAAGCGGCAAGACCTGCTAGGGCATCGGCTTCGATATTTTGGAGCCTAGGAACGTGCTCTATAAAGAACCCCTCCAAGGTTGTAATGATTGCAATTGTTGTTTGATAATAGAAAATTAGGTCATCGTTACGAACCTCGTATGAACCTCGGATCTGGTTAACAACCAACTACGAGTCACCATATGCTTCCAGGTACTTGATCCCCACTTCTTTTGTGAGTTGGAGCCCGATGACTAAAGCGTTATATTTGGCTACGTTGTTCGAACAGGGTTCTGTAAAAGAATACGCCCGATTGACTACTATTCCAGAGGGAAAAATTAATACTACCCCGACTCCACCGAAGATATCACCTTGTGGCCCCGTTCTTAAAGTACTGTCGAAGAACATTCGCCAAATAGCGTCGTGCAAAGTCATGTTCGAGGCGACGACTTCATCAGGAATTTCTTCATAAATTCTGGCTGTCTGAGCCTAGATGGGCTGCTAAGAAGTCAGCCAGGGCTTGACCTTTGATAGCCTTCTACGGAATAAAAACCATGTCGTATGGGGATAATAGTGTCGCCCAGGTGGCTAGACGAGAACTGAGTGCGCCTGGCTTGGTCATGAGAACCCTGAGGGGATTAACTTGTGAAACAACATGGATGGTCTGTCCTGTCACATAGTATCGTATTTTCTGAATGGCGAACACTAGGGCAAGACACTCCTTGTCCATGGCGGTGTACCTATGTTCCGGTTCTACCATCATCCGGCTGAGATAGTAAATAGCTTTTTCATGTTCCGCGTCATTATTCTGTGCTAGCTGAGCACCGAAGGAGTGTTCCATTGCCCGTACATAGAGCAGGAAGGGCTTTCCGGCGACCGGGGCTACCAAAACTGGCAGATTCATCAGGTACTCCTTAATATCATCGAAGGCACGCTGATATTCCTCGTTCTATACGAAAGAGATACCTTTCTTCATGAGTTGAGTGAAGGGTTAACATTGCCCTGAGAGGTTAGATATAAATCTCCTGATATAGTCTAATCTTCCCTAAAGGCCCCGGAGTTTACGGAAGTTCCTTGGTGGGCTCATCTCCAAGATTGCTTTTGTTTTGTCGGGATCTATGTGAATGCCCCGGGAAGTAATGACGAAGCCCAAGAACTTTCTGCTGGACACCCCCAGGAAAGACTTGGTGGGATTCATCTTCAGGTTGTGTGCCCGCATGAGGTCGAACACTATTCTTAAATCATGTAAGTGATCATTTTTGGAGCGGCTCTTGACGGCGATGTCGTCAACGTAACACTCTACCGTCTTACGCAAATAATCTTTGTTAGCCAATTACTTTGTGCACGCTCGTCTAATAGAAACAAAACTTGCGCCAACAGGACCGTATCATTTTTCTGGTCCTGTATGCCAAGATTTGGTCCGATTCTGAGAAGGTCGACCGAAACACTATTTTGGTGGGCCCGCACCTGATCCAACGGGAAAAATTGTACACGGCACGCCAAAATCCAACTTTGGACATATGGTTGGGTTCTTCTTGAACCGGACCTGTGGACATATTTTGTCAACTTTAGAGACTGTAGATTTTGGTACGCATTTCGGTAGAAAATAGGCCCATCGGCGGATATCATTTTGACCCAAAATTACGATTTTGCTACTGTTCCAGAATTGGACTTTTGCAAAAGTATTTCTTAGACATATCTTTTATTTCAAACACGTTTGCGGTGTTTATTTCAGCATCCGAGGACGTATGCGGGATTTGGATTTCATCACTTCACTATTCTGACGATTCGAGCTATTAGACGTTGCCCTTTTGCACAAAACCTCAGACAAGATACCTTGCCATATTTACTGCTTATATTTAGTCTACATTTTCTTTAGTTATTGTATATCTCTGTTTATTTATTTTTAGTTCTTTTAGCTATACCATTATTACAGTTTATGATTTACTATCTTCCAGTGATATTAGCTTTGCTTTATCTATTATCTTTTGATTGCATATGAACCTAGAGTTAAGGGACTACCATCTGTAGTGTATTGCATAAACCTTGACACAGTTGTACCACGAGGTATGTGTGAGATAAGTAGCATATAGAGGTATTGCGTGTTGGTTGATCACCCGTGCGCATACGTTAGGTCTAACTGCTAATAGAGAATGTTAGGAGACTTAGCAGTTAGTAGAGGTACATGATCGTGGATGCGACCTAGATAGGTGCATCAGGTCGGAAGAAAATTTCCTTATCGTATGGGCTTCTATTACACATTCCCTTGTAACCCGGAAGCTCCGCTGGAGATTGGGTATGCTTACCCCCTCAGGTTGGCCACTGACGTTTTTTAACGTTATGCGCTTCGTCAAGAGGGGACTATACAAGATCCTATTTACAGCCAGGGCTCATGCGATGAAAGGTTTGTTCTTAACTTCATAAACACATTAGATTGGTTAGGTAACCCTCGTCAATGTCATGTCAACCCCGATCCATTAGTAGTATGGGACAATATCGCATCGCGAAATAGTGTGCTACCCCTTGTCCTTGTTTGGTTGTAGGGGTAGTCCACTATTTCGGTGATGAGATTTTGGTCCTTATTACGATTGGGACTATTTTACTTTACTTGTGGCTTATGACATATTATATATTCAATTTATTATGGCATGTTCTTCCTGTATCATGTTACGTCCCTATGAGGACCTGGTGATCTCTCCAGGTATGTGCTTCTGTGATATTTGCAGGTGTTCTAGCCAAGGCCGTGATCTTCTCCATTCCTTCACAGAGGATTGCCCTTGGGTCGACTTGCTACCTTTCCTTCACATTTTCTTCCGTATATTATCCTTCTCATTCAAATGGTTGGTAGTGGATTTGTTTTCGCCCAACTACATGTATAAAGGACAAATTTTATAGTTGATTTATATTATTATTCTCTTATTTGGTGGATGAGATTTAGTTGTCTTGGTTTACTGCATTTTACAGCTTATGTATACATACGAGGTTTCCATATATTGGAGTATACTTCGTATGTATGCAGCTGGCATGTCCATGTACTTAGTCCCAAGTATTTTGGTACTGGATGTTACATGTTTTTGTGGTGGCCCATACAGGTCGAGTTTATCACTTCAGCTATGTTATTATACCGATATGAGCCTGCATATATGATTTGAGTCTAGGATCTCATCCACAAGCTTGACCTCCTTCCATTGAATTCCATTTCCTAACTCTCGTTTGACAACTTTGATTGCCTCTTGTTTGATCCCTTTCTACCGTAATTTATATCTTTCCTTCCATACGTGATAAAGGTTAGGAAGATGACTCATACTAATCATACGTGTTATATTACTTAGTCACTACATTAGTTTACTTTTATAAGTTGGGTAGTATACCTTATGACCTATAACTATATTTGTCTTTGCAAACCATTAAAGATGATTTTAGAAGATTACCTAGACTATAGTGAATAAGATCCAAATCCTATTAGTTCAACCAAGGCTTGATAAAGGAAGACAGTAGGACGACTGTATATGCACGATCATCGGACGAGTCTTAGAGTTTGACGAATTTGAACTACTTGTGTTTTCTTTCAATCATAAAATCTCGCGTACTTATATTTTTACCATCTTGACAAATGCCACAATTGTAGCCTAGTTTTTGCAAGCTTATTCTTTATCAAGCTTGTTCGAGACATGTATTTATTGGGGATGCCCATTGTCACGCTCCGACCCGGAATCACCCGAATCATCGTCCTCGCAGGGGGTGTGATACCGCACGAGCCTGGAATTGCGCTCGTGCAAGGCAAGATGACAAGTTCTCAAAATGGTTATCTTTGATTTGATATTAGCAAACAGAAGAAAACAAAGTATATGAAACAATTCTCTTTATTGATAATGAACTGAGATTACAAAGGCTTTTAATTCCATACATCATGTTTTCCATATCTTGGCTGCATCAATGCTGTTGCAAGTCCGAGCGTCAATGCGATCGTACGCTTCAAACGCTACGACATTCTATGCCTCTGCGCGATCAAACGAAGCTTCGCCGCGAGCAATCCATTCCCTGTACCCCGCATGAAAATAGGGGATCAGTACGTTCGTCCTCGCATGTACTAATGAAAAGACCTACTTTCTAAACCGACATTTAGTATTTATGTTGAATCATGCAACTTAGATTATGATCTTGCTATATTCTTCTTAGGGTCAATTTCAGGGCATATTCGAAAGCGGTAAAGCATGTTATCATGGCAAGCATGTTATTCGAGTTGAGTAGGCAAGCAGACAAGCAATCTCATATTTGTTTCGTAGCGTGATTTCTTACCAGCATAGACGCACTCGCCCTTGCTCCGACGCAAGGTGAATACGCCCCATTCCTTCCCTATCATGTTATAAGTGCTCTCTATGCAGGATCTATGTGTGCAGGATATATACGTACATAAACTTTCAACCGATCGTTCCTTAACTATATGAAGGTCATTGGCATATCCGCACCAGAATGGACTAAAGTGTTTCTCATTTCTTTCATTATCTTTTCTTTTTCTTTCTTTCTCTTTCATCTTTCTCAAATTGGATAACCCGGCGTCCTCCCCGCTCGGGTTGCTAGCCCAATAACTGAAGGACGTCAAACTTATCATCAATTGTGGCTTATCACATCTGTAGCAGATCGTAAGTTATGTCCAAAAGATGTGCACCAACAATGATTAACATCCCACTTAGGTCGAACGGTCCCGACGCCCAGTATTTAACACGTTCGAGGGAACACCCATGCACGGGCTCTCAATCCATTTCTCAAATCCATTCAACCATGTAACGCGCGTCTTACTCAAACAACCAAGCATAGTCTTGAGTCCGCGACTCAGACTTCGTATCATCTCGTATTTATCACATTTACTTTCTGTGTCTCATATTCCATACTTCGTTTCAATGTTCAATGGCATCATGCCTTAACTCAATGTTCATCAACCGAATGACCCGAAGGTCCCAAACACTTTTCGAGGCATCATGGCACATCTGACAGCTTCGTTACCTACATGCCACAACTGTTCTCTTTACAACGAAGCCATCTTTTATGATTCTCGTGCACGTAGGCACGCTTTGACACGATTGTTCTCATTTCTTCGAGTCGTGCATGCGATACACGCCTCGATACCATAATTCCATGTTCTTAGCCATAATGTTCAATGTTCGTGGCTTGCATGCTAGGGAGTTCGCCTTCATAATCTTTCAATATGCTAGCCTTTCTACCTCGTGCACGAAGGCACGGAATGGCTCGTGCAAGAAGGCACTCGCCGAATACAGTTATCCCATGTTCTTGTGGCCTGCGCACCGAGGTGCTCGCCTTTGCGATATCCAATGTTCCATAGCGACTCGTGCATTTGATGCACGTTTTATTTTAATTGTTCTAACTAGTGTCCGACACACTATGATTTATCTTCCGATCGGACCATGCCCGTGGCGTCGATAGGTTAACTTAGCATACAATGATACATTCTTACTTAGGCATAAAAGAGTAAAAAGAAGAGCCAGTCCTCCCACCTTAAGCCGATACGCCTTATTGTTTGTTGAGCCGATAGGCTAGATTTCATAACTTTGTTGTACTGCCAAATCTTCTGACTTAGCCATTCGACGACTTCTTGTTTTATTGATCTACTCGATCGATTCTGGCCTACCGTGCCCAAGTCTCAGTCCATTACGAGGCGGTGATTTGGATTTTGCGTACCCATTGTGAATGAGGTAAAATACCGACCTCCAATATTTCAGCGTAAACGGATAGCCTGCAAATAAAACCAACTAAAATCAATACTTGCATCGATTCGGAATTATGCCTTTGGCCGATTCGATTTCTTATAATCTTCGAGCCAACTCAACGCACTTGTCTTTTAGGGCAATACAGCGCTTCGCATCGATTCAACTTGATGCATTCTTTGGGACAATGCAACTCTTCGCATCGACATAATTTGATGTATTGCTTTGGAAAATATAACTCTCGTATCGATTCAAATGGATACATTTCATTCTGTCAACGTCTCAGTGTAATACGCCATGCAAAGTAGCACATTATAGAATATACCACTCAAAACAAGCTTCGTCTTCGAACCAAAACTAATATTTCGATTAAGTGTTTTATAGATCGTTTCACGATCTCGTCCCACCAATGTTGTTTAGTTTCACACTATCTTGCAAGCTTTTTATTAACATTTCAAAGTCTTTCGTGCAACTTGATTTGAATTTTATATACAACTCGATTTGGATCCGTACTTATATTCAAGGCATCCTAAAGATATATGTATTTCGACCAAGTCCAGTGGTAGCAAATTTGAAAAAAGTTAAGAGGCAAAATTTCAATCCTAATGCTTGCCATCTCGTACTCCCTATCGAACTTATCTTTAGCAATTGTTCTTCAAATTTTATCGCATACGTATATTCGATACATACGTGATTCATTCAATAAAGTTACTGCACGCAACGCGATTTAAAATCGCATTTCTCGTTTCGTATGTTTCGTATGGACTATCAATCCTATACATTGTGTCGAGCCGTCGCACATCCGATCGCAACAATCCTTCGCAACGCCTTACATTCGAAGTCGCCACCCAACTATTTTTGAAGTCTGGCTATGCAACTTATCTCGATACGATTTTCTTTGTTGACTTGCAAATGCATCAACATTCATGACTACGCCCGCTAGGTTACTTACTTATACACCGTACTTAAATTCACCCAACGCAACTTTAAATTGACATTGCACAAAGGTCACAATCTATCCGACACAAAAGTTTGTATCGAGGCAACGGTGCTCAAGGCAACAATTACTTTGATTCAAAGTCTCTACGATGCATCTTACGTTTGATTCCTAACGAGTAGGAATTCACTAGCCAAATTTCCAACTTATTTGTCTCACAACATCGAATATAAGTTTGATTCACGCAAGCTCAATTACAAGGTGAATCCAAATCTAACGACATAACTCGTAAGTCATTCTCTTACCACTCGCGCTCGTGCTGTCACCCTCGTTTTCTGTTATACGTATTTCTATTATACGTGTATGGAATCCTGACACGTATTTTTACTTCTTCTGCCTTGCTAGCTAATTTTGGCATAATCTTGCTTAGGTTCATCACGACATATCATGGTTTGACTTGGTTCATTTTGGGTTGGCTTGGTTTATTTTTTCTTTGGTTTAACATGTTAAACCCCCCATTTAAAGCCCACCAACCCACTCTCTCTCCTCCATTACTTCTTCATCTTCTTTATTTACTCCTCCCACCTACACCCAAGAGCTCTAGGCAAGTGTAACTTGCTTCATGATGGATCTTGGATTTTATTGTTCCAATGTCTTCCTCTCCTAGTTCTAAGCCTCTTTAGAACTTGCCATTTTTGGTTTTGATGGATAGATTTTTGAAGATCTAGGTTTTACCCTTTCTCATGATTTTCTTGGTTTTGATCTATGAAAACTTGGTATTTTTGAAAACTAATTGTTCCATGTTGTGGAAAATTTTATTCTATCCAATTTTGACCTTTGAAAAGTTGGATTTGGACTTGTTTTGACCAAGTTATAGACTTTTGAAGCTATGGGTTCAAACCATGGAATTCCTGCTGATTGGAGAAGACAGTGAGCAGTGTGCACAAGCTTTTTAGCTTGTGCTACTGTGTTGTGTGCACTCCTTAGCACAGTGCTGCCTGACCCAGTGCACGTGCTCCTTAGCGCGACGTAACCTGAGTTAGGCGCAACCGGAGTCAGGTGCAACCGCAGTCAGGCACAACCTGACCTGGCGTACCCCAGTCAGGCGCAACCTGACCTGGCGCACCCCAGTCCGGTGCAACCTAGCCTTGCGCAGCCTAGTGCCTGGCCTAACCTGACTTGGCCCGACTTATTCTGGCACAACTCAGCCTGTCTTGGATCGACTTATCTTGGCACAACTTGACTTGACCTGGCACACCCCAGTGCCTGGCTCCCTAGTGCATAGGCACAACCTGATGTTTGGGCGCAACCTGTGACCTTGGCATCCCTAGTGCCTGGCGCAACCTATTACCCTGGCACGACTTGGCCAATTCCACTTGTTGGCCATGCTACCCCTTGCCCCTCCCCTTTGGGCGCATGATGTCCCCAGTTTTCCTTTTTTTATGATATGAACTCGATATGAACACGATGTGAGCCTAATATGTTAATTGACATGATAAATTCTTGATGGTGGTCCGTTGTGGCATACCCTTGACAAGCAATATTGATATGATAATATGACACGACATGATAAGTAACATGATAAGACATGTATAATCTTGATAGTGGCCCGTCGAGGCTTTCCTCTGACAAGTAATCTTGACAAGTAACAAGTAACGTGGCATGACGTGATAATCTTGAACGTTGTTGCGACAGCTACCCTGACTTGCTAAATAACTCTTGTCTTGACACCGTGGTTAATTTTCATGACTGTGGCTGTATAAGTTACATGTTTCGTCCTGTATTATGTCTAGGACATGAATTCCTGATTTTCCACGGTCAGGGATTTATACTGAATCTGACTAAGTTAATGACTAGATTGATCAAGTAGTTCAAATAGAGAGATGTTTCCAGTTACATACGATCTCGTTATCCCGGCCACACCTGAGGGTCTTGTAGCCTGCCGCCGAGTAGGGCACATTTCTAGCCCACTGTCATGTGGGGCACTTCATGAAACAAGTTCTATGCACATTGTCATGTGTTGTACTCCAAGCCACCTAAAAATTCTTGATAACTTTTAAATGAACCTCCCCTGGATAACCTGGATAGCTGTAGGGCTTATGACTGAGAAAACATCTTATTGCATCTTGCTAGAAATTAGGCTTGTGATAACCCTAGTTAGTTAAAGTATCAAGTCGTACTCTTTGCTTGGCCGTGAATGATGGATGTAGTCCAGTCTAGTCTTGTCTAATCGATGCCAGTCTATGGTTACTTCATCGCATGCTTGCTTATGCTTTACTCTTGGCGATAATTGGTTGGAAACTAAGCTCTGTTCAGGTAAAAGGTTACAACCCCGGTCCTTGTTTGGTTTACGGATTGTAACTTGGCTACTGGAATAGTCCCTTAGCTGTCTTATCTTTTATCACCTTATTTCTCTAACTCATGTCTTTTATTACCATTTACGTTCCCATATGCTAATATGCTGGTTTTAGTTCTTAAGTGAAGCCTCCCTTGTGGCACTTTCTCTTCTGGGGTCTGACCCAGCTGGTTTTGTATGACCAAATTTTGGAGTAGGACTCGAGGATCCTCCAGCCTTCCAGCCAGATGGTGACCACTAGGCGCAACCCTGGCAATGAGTGGGTTCTTATTTTGCATCTCCCGCTCTCTTGTAAAAATATTCTTTTGAGGCGTTTAGCCGCCGAGCAAGTGTTAGCTTGTTTGCAACTTTACTTACTGTCCGCCTACGGACTGTAACATGATTAACAAATCCAAGGGTTGATCATGTATGACTGAAACTCTTGCTAGTCTTCATATTTTGCATGACTAGCTTCATGATCATTTGAATATATAATATTTGGGATGCCTTACTTTGTATGTATGATGATCAAACATCTTGTAACATTTACTTACTTGCTTGAGATTGAACCACTAGGCTTGTTCATGACCATAGGAGACTGTTGGCTTGTAGATAAACCCTCATACATCTAGACAGCCGTGATCGTATATTGAGGTAGATTATACTTCAATGTACGTAGCTGGCTGTGTCTGTCCCCCGCTCTCTAGTATTCTGGTTCAGGGGCGTGACACGATTTAAGTGGTGGCCCATGCAGGTCTTGTAAATCAAGATATGTGAGGGTTTCACTGAATAGATGTCTCAATCAGCACTCGCCTTTGATCTCTACTCGAGTCTTCTAATCTTTCCGAGATCTTGATTTGATCACATGCTTATATCCTTGATCTATCATTATCCTTCCTTATTGTTTCCCATATCGTTTCTTCAGCGACATTATTCCTGGTCCTACCGATCGGCAAGGCGGAGCACCTCCTTTGAACCAGCAGCAACATGGAGACGAAGCCCAGCATTCAGGGATAGCCTCCAGAGTCATGCCTACCAGGGGTCAAGAGCCACCAGTTCACCCCGTCCAGCCTACAGAGCCTGACAATAGAACCCTGGTGGGTCTCATCAGAGAATTGCTTGCATCTTAAGATCGTCGGGGCGATGTCCTGCACCAGACACTACAAGATGCCATGGACAGAGTTAGTTACCCAGGGAACAACGCGGCCAACAGCTTCAAGCGTTTGAACCCTCCTTTCTTTGACGGCAGTGAAGATGCTATTGTTGCTGATGCATGGCTTCAGGACACAGAGGTTATCCTGAAAGCAGCTAAGATTCCTGTGGGTGAGAAGGTGGCCGTCGTGCGCCTGCAGTTATTGGACTTAGCCCACAGCTGGTGGGCGATGCAAGCAGTTGGATTGGCGATGCCTGTCTTATGGGTGGTATTCAACGACAAGTTTCAGACAAGGTACTTTGATGCAGTAGCTCGGTATGATCTGCAGACCAGATTCAGCAATCTCAAGCAGATGGGAAGGACGGTCGATGGATATGCCATCGAGTTTTCAAGACTAAGTTGGTTTGCTCCCACCTTGTTGGCGACCGAATTGGATCGAGCCTAGCGGTTCCAGCAGGGACTCCACCTAGAGATTATTCTAGCTGTGGAGCAGTTCGAGCTCTAGACATTTGATGCCGTCTTGCGAGCAGCGAAGAGGCATGAGTATACCTCCCACAGGATTATAGATCGAACGAGAGGACATAAGAGGTCTTATGGACAGTTGTTCCAGTCATCAACACCAGCCCCGGCAGCTAGGGCTTTGACTATTGGAGCTCCTAGGAGGGCGACCATAGTTTCGTCGGTTCAGCACTCGACGTCGGTGTATCCTCAGCAGCAGAAGCAGAAGTAGTCTTCCGCGATAGGCTGCAATCATTGTAGGAAGCTAGGACACGTAGTCTCAGAGTGTCGCAAAGCACAGGGGTTGTGCTTGGCTTGTGTGGCACCGGATCACATGATAGGGTCCTGCCCGCATAAAGCCAGTTCCTCTTCATCAACCCTAACCAGTCCATCGGCTAGGGGACCAGCACCAGGACAGCAACAGTACCAGCCTCCGAGGCCATTGCCGCCTCAGGCTCAAGCTTTCCAGCAACAGAGGCAGCAACAGTATGCTCAGGCCCAAGCTCAGATTCAGAACATACAGAGAGGTCACCAACAGAGGGGACCAGCACCAAGATGACATGGTCAAGCTATGGCTCTGACCGTGGCAGAAGAATTGGCATCAGGTGAGGTGGTGGCAGGTACCTTTCTCGTCAACTCTTTTCCTGCATCAGTATTATTTGATTCGGGAGCATCGCATTCATTCATGTCTGCACGATTCGTAACACGGATAGGACTGGAGCCTGAGTCATTATCAGTGAGGCTCAATATACTTACTGGTAATGGTCTTGTGGAGTAGATAGAGTCTATTCCTCGTGTCGAATTGTAGTTAGTAGTAGAGAGTTTTCTGCTAGATTGATAGAATTACCGATGGCCGACTATGATGTGGTCTTAGGAATGGATTGGCTGAAGGATCAATACGCAAGAATAGATTGCCATATTGGCAGGATTATTTTATGTATTCTAGGCAAACCAGAATTTTTATTTTCCAGGGGCGAGGTTGAACCTTCTCCCCCAGTCTTATAGATGGCAGTAGCAGAGGCTGTTCAGTTTCCCAGAGTGGTAGAAGAGTTTCCCGATGTATTTTCCGAAGAGCTTCCAGGTATACCCCCGGAGGGAGAGATAGAGTTCACTATCGACTTGATTCTAGGAACGGCACCAGTGTCAGAGAGAGTCTACAGAATGGCACCATCAGAGTTGGAGATCCTGTATAAGATGATTGAAGAACTCAGAACCAAGGGATTCATTCGTGCTAGTGGATCACCTTGGGGAGCCCTGATGCTTCTTGTAAAAAAGAAGGATGGTACGTCATGATTATGTGTTGATTATCGTACCTTGAATTCTATAACAATAAAGAACAAATACCCCTACCCAGGATAGATGATTTATTTGATCAGCTCAGTAGGCAGTAGTATTCTCGAAGATTGACTTGCGGTCGGGGTACCATCAGATCTGAGTCAGAGAGCAAGACATCCCGAAGACAGCATTCAGATCTAGATATGGGCATTAGGAGTTCCTTGTTATGCCATTTGGAGCGACCAATGCGCCAGTCGTATTCATGGACCTCGTGAATCGTATCTTCATGTCCTATTTGGACCAGTTCGTGATAGTATGTATAGACGATATCTTGGTCTATAGCAAGAATGAGGGAGAGCATGAGCAGCATCTTCGTATAGTTCTTCAGATTCTCCGAGAGCAACAGTTGTACGCAAAGTTCAGTAAGTGCAAATTTTGGCTTGATCACATTTCGTACTTAGGTCACATCATTACCAGAGATGGAGTGGAGTGGACCCCTAGAAGATAGTTGCCATAGAGACATAGCCAGTTCCCAGCACCGTCGCAGAAGTTTACAGTTTTCTAGGATTGGCCGGCTATTACCGACGATTTGTATCAGACTTTGCTCGAATTTTGGCACCATTGACGCAATTGACCCGCAAGGATGTGCAGTTTGCTTAGACAGTAGAGTGTCAGAGTTTATTCGAGAAGTTGAAGCGAAGGTTGATGATAGCACCCATTCTCACACTTCCAGATGGGACTAGAGGATTTTCAGTTTATTGTGATGCTTCTGGCCGAGGATTGGGATGTGTGTTGATGCAGCATGGTAAGGTAGTAGATTATGCATTACGTCAGCTTCGTGATCATGAGAGGAATTACCCAACCCATGACTTGGAGTTAGCAGCGGTGGTTTTCGTACATAATCTTTGATGGTATTAGTTATATGGAGATTGAGTAGAGATTTTCACCGACCACAAGTGTTTTAAGTATGTGTTTACTCAGAAGGATCTTAACATGCATCAGAGGAGATGGCTAGAGCTACTTATGGATTACGAAATTAACTTGCAATATCATCCTGGGAAGGCCAACATTGTTGCAGATGCATTGAGCAGAAGAGCAGAAGTTTATTTTCTAATAGCACAGCAAGAGTTGTTAGCAGATCTTCAGAAGATGGGTATAGAAGTTATTCTTCCAACCAATGTGACATTGATGGCCAGTATGCAAGTTCAGTCTATTATAGTTGAGAGGATCAAGATGGCACAATCAGCAGATTCTAAGCTTCAGCGGCTTAGGGCAGAATGTAAACCAGGACGAAGAGCAGAGTTATGTATTCATAAAGATGGTACACTTTGACATGGAAGGTATCTTTGTGTACCCATTAGGGATATTAGACAGGAGATCATGGCAGAGGTTCACAGTTCGCAGTATTCGATTCATTCCGGCGGTACGAAGATGATCGTGATATCCGTCAGCAATTTTGGTGGAATGGCATGAAGAGGGAGATAGCCCGGTTTATCTCTTGTTGTTTAGTTTGTCAATAAGTTAAAGCTGAACATTAAAGACCGGCTGGACTTCTTCAACCTTTACCGATCCCAGAATGGAAATGGGAGCACATTACCATGGATTTTGTAACTAGATTACCTAAATCTCCAGCTGGGAGAGATGCTATCTGGGTTATAATTGACCGACTCACAAAGGTAGCTCATTTTCTCCCTTTCAGGATCAGGCAGTCGACAGATCAGCTAGAAGAGATGTACCTCAGACAGATAGTCAGGTTGTACGGAGTACCAGTCAGTGTTGTATCGGATCGAGATTTGAGATTTATATTGCACTTTTGGCGGAGTCTTCAAGAGAGCTTGGGGACTCGTCTCAAGTTCAGTTCAGCTTATCATCCGCAGACAGATAGTCAGTCAGAACGCATGATCCAGACTCTTGAAGATATGTTAAGATCATGTACACTTAACTTTGGTAGTTCATGGAAAGATCACTTGCACCTAGTGGAGTTCTCATACAATAACAGTTTTCAGGCCAGTATCCAGATGGCACCTTTCGAGACATTGTATGGCAAAAGTGCAGATCTCCTTGAGCCTGAGATAATGTAGGCGAGAGGTGCTTGGTCCCGAAATAATTTCACAGACTATTGAGGTGGTCAAACGAGTTAGGGATAACCTTCGAGTTACACAAGATTGCTAGCGTCATTGGGCTGATTCTTATCGACATCCTCTTGAGTTCTCTATCGGCGACCACGTATTCCTTAGGATCTCGCCTACCCATGGCATCATTCGATTCGACGTACGGGGAAAGCTTAGTCCTAGGTATATAGTGCCGTTTGATATCCTTGAGCGGGTAGGTGATGTATCATATCGTCTCGCTCTTCCGTCGTCATTACATGAGGTAGATGACGTGTTACATGTATCCCAATTGCAACGGTATATCCCAGACCCGAGTTTTATTCTTGATTATTCGGAATTGGTCGTTGGGACCAACCTTTCCTATGAGAAGAGACCCGTGTCCATATTGGACCAAAGAGAGAAGATACTCAAGAACAAGACTATCACTTTAGTCCAAGTTGCTTGGGGTCATCACTCTTTGGATGAGTCAACGTGGGAGCGTGAGGATGATATCCGATCGCGATATCCTGACCTGTTTGACTCATAAGGTATAATGTCTTTCTCATGCCTTATCCTTTAATTCCTAGCTTGCATGGATGATTGTATGATTGAGTGCTTAGTCATATATTGCTTGTGATTAGTATAGCTTGTCCCGACATCTCTAGCCTCTTAATTAAAATTTTGAGGACGGAATTCTTTTAAGGTGGATAGAGTTGTCACCCCCGTTTTCTGTTATACATATTTCCAGTATACGTGTACGAAATCCTGACACGTATTTTTACTTCTCCTGCCTTGCAAGCTAATTTTGGCTTAATCTTGCTTAGGTTCATCATGGAATATCATGGTTTGACTTGGTTCATTTTGGGTTGGCTTGGTTTATTTTTTCTTTGGTTCAACATGTTAAACCCCCCATTTAAAGCCCACCAACCCACTCTCTCTCCTCCATTACTTCTTCATCTTCTTCATTTACTCCTCCTTCCTACACCCAAGAGCTCTAGCCAAGTGCAACTTGCTTCATGATGGATCTTGGATTTTATTGTTCCAATGTCTTCCTCTCATAGTTCTAAGCCTCTTTAGAACTTGCCATTTTTGGTTTTGATAGATATATTTTTGTAGATCTAGGTTTTGCCCTTTCTCATGATTTTCTTAGTTTTGATCTATGAAAACTTAGTATTTTCGAAAACAAATTATTCCATGCTGTAGAAAATTTCATTCTATCTAATTTTGACCTTTGGAAAGTTGGATTTGGACTTGTTTTGACCAAGTTATAGACTTTTGAAGTTACGGGTTCAAACCAAGGAATTCCTACTGATTGGAGAAGACAGTGAGCAGTGTGCACAAGCTTTTTAGCTTGCGCTACTGTGTTGCGTGCACTCCTTAGTGCGGTGCAGCCGGACCCAGTACACGCACTCTTTAGTGCGACGCAACTCGAGTCAGGCGCAACCCAGTCAGGCCCAACCTGACCTGGCGTACCCCAGTCAGGCGCAACCTGACCTGGCACACCCCAGTCAGGCACAACCTGACCTGACGTACCCCAGTCTGGTGCAACATAGACTCGCGCAGCCAAGTGCCTGGCACAACCTGACTTGGCCCGACTTGTTCTGGCACAACTCAGCCTGTCTTGGCCCGACTTGTCTTGGCACAACTTGACCTGACCTGGCCCATCCCAGTGCCTGGCTCCCTAGTGCCTAGGCGCAACCTGATGTTTGGGCGCAACCTGTGACCATGGCACCCCTAGTGCCTGGTGTTTTACTTAACAAAATTGCCAAACAAAAGGTTGGATTTTGAAAATAAAACGAAAAAAGTACAAGAAGTACAAATTTGATTCTAGGAAAGTATTGCTATAGAAGTCTGATTCATAAATGATCACTTTGTTCCTTGGACCATATGATGATGATGAAGATCACTGCTTGAAGTAAAACAACTTAGAAGAACTAAGTCACCAGAAAGGTATCGACGTACTTGGGCACTGATGGCGAGGCCGAATGCTTTCCTGCTTTGCTTCACTCTGTTCTGAAAGAAAAGTTGAAGAAGAATGCTCCGGAGGATCAAAATCTCGAAGTCCTGATCTCTGTATTCTTTCCTGTTCTCTCCCTCTGTCTGTTTGAGAAAAATGAGTCTATTTATAGACTGGGGCTTCTGTGCGTAAAAAAAGCATCAAAATCTGTCTTTACGCTAACAACTGCCACCCATGATCACAGTCATCCTTTGTATACGTTGACACACGTCCCATCATTTCAGTGAAAATAGGATGCATGTACACACGTTCTTCGAAATATGTGGCATGAAGGCCATGTAGGCAAACCACGTTCCATACTGGCCAGAAAGAATAGGGCATAAAAATAGCTCCAACATCCTCTGGGCGTAAAGCAGTAAGATGAGCGTAAAATAGCTCTGTCATAAGTTTCCAGCGTAAAGTGGTTATTAAATAACCTTGAGCGTAAAATGGCTCAAATAGACTTTACGTACACATTGTTTTATGAGTGTAAGAACTCATGTAAAACTCCGTACGTAAAAGAAACCATTCAGTGAGCGTAAAGTAGCTCGATCCCCATAAACGACAATAATGGTCTTTGTATAAGACAAATCCCATTGAATTCTGTGGTAAATGCCATCATTAATATCTTCATGTCAGAGTTTGCATTAAATGAGATATTTGACAGCTTTGTCCAGCGTAAAAGAGGCTGCTCTGTCCTTGGCGTAAAACCATGGGTGTAGCCCCGAGCGTAAAATGATCAGCCTGCTTAGGCATAAAGCGATTAGCCTAGTCTTGGGCGTAAAGAGATTATCCGCTCTTGCTTGGTGTAGAAAACCGATCACTTATGAATAAGATGACTCTTTCTTTGAAGCACTTTTTACGCTCCTACAAGACCCCCTTCAAAGTTTTCAAATATCTCCGAAATTTGAAACACTTTGAACAGAAGCGTAAAAGTCGAGATTTGACCTGCCAGCGTAAAATTTGGGATATGCAACAGCCATCCGCGTAAAAGCGGGGATGTCCAACAGTCGGCGTAATTTCCAACAGTGTCGGTCAACACTTATTTGTCACAATGAATTTCCTTTTTCGAAACTCTCAAATGGCTTTTCGCTTCCCCGAGTTTTGCATTTATAATGAACCGTTCCCAATGAGGAATATGAAGAGCTGATTTATCCGTATAAATAAGAAGAAATTCTTCACTCTTGTCATTCATCTCCATAGTGACATGGCGCCCAAGAAGGAGATTAATAATGAAGAGGCTTCAGGCTCAAGGCTTGACTTCGAGCGGGCGTGCAACTTTTTAGAGTGTTTTGGAGTAACTCCTGCCGTCTTTAATCGCATTGATGGTGGCCCCTCAACTGCATACGAAGGCTCAGGAGATGCAGAAGCATTTTTAAATCTGATACGTCGCTCTGGGATTCGCAACATGCGCGAATTGGGTGCCTCCCTTCGTCAGCCCAACGAAGGAGAAAGAAAATGATCCATATATTGCGACTCTCTTATATGTAGGGGTCCACTCCCCACTTTATAAATAAAATCTTGATGTTAATCTCATCTGTTGGTAGATAGAACTGTTCAACACTTTATTTTGACTGTTTCTATGGTTGTTCATTCCCGAGAAACAAACCGACACGTGGCGTCTGTCTTGTGGTTACGAAAGCCTTTAAATAGGATCTTCCCCCGAAATAGACTCATCCCAACAGTTCTTCAGCCTTTATAAATAGCCGAGAATGTTTCATATATTCTCGTACTCATTCCTATGAATATAACTTTCTGTGATGTTGTTCTCCAACAAATGACAATGGCGGAGCTTTCCCACAGCGTTCTTTTGTATGCCCAATCATTAGACGCAGATTCAACCACCAATAGAGCCAAACCATTCGACTCAAAATGGTAAATCCGATCGTAAGCAAATATCTGTCTTTCGAATTTTTCGTTGAACACATCTACTTTATGAACGTAAATTCTTGACGAGCGTAAAAACTTGCTGAAACACTGGCGCAAAAGCCTTGTTGAAGTACCGGCGTAAAAGCTTTGCTGAAGCACTGGCGTAAAAGCCTTGTTGAATCATTGGCATAAAATACCTTGCTGAATCACTGGCATAAAAGCCTTGCTGAATCACTGGCGTAAAAGCCTTACTGAAGCACTAGCGTAAAAGCCTTGCTGAAGTATTGGCGTAAAAATGCCTTGTGATCTGTTTTTAATTAGCGTTTAATACGCATCTGATAATACTTCTGTTTTTTAAAAACACTTCTTCTTTGTTGTTTTCTACAGAAGTTTGGCTGAGCAGCTTTTCCAGAACCGGTATTGGCGATTTTGACGCTGTGAGGAGCATTCTTCTGACATCAACATCAGGGAGCTCAAGCGCTTTTGACGCACAAATCAGACAACTCAGAACTCTTCGTGAGATAGAAGGTTCTTCCTCTGTTGATAGGAAGATCCTTTATACACGGAGAGTTGGATGGTGGAGTCAACTCTACCCCGAGAAATCGGGTAGTAGAGTTCCTTTCACGACAGAACTAGGAATCGTATCCCAATGCTGGATACATTCCTATCTCCTTTGAGGTGCCGCCACTAATCCACCAATTGTATTGGCAGCAACGCGCCTTCGGGCTGCCATACTCTGGGGTTCTCCTCTCGTCTGAGAGATAAGACCATAGTTTGATTCCTGCTGTTCCGGTTGCCACTGGGGCTCAGACAGTCAGGAACTGCCACCAACAACGAACCCGTCAAAGAGGATCAAAGAAGAAATAGATCTCTATTAGGTTATTGTTGGTGTATAGAATGAAAATCCAAGAATGTAAAAGATTTCCATTGTAACTTGTAAGAAAGTCTAAGAAATGTAATAGACTTTTTGATGATATGGGAATGAAAATGATGATTCTTCTATGATCAATGATTTGTATCTATCTGGATGTAATATGGACATGATAGATAAATGAAATCCTATTTTCTGTTTTAGAGTATATGATACTATCAGAGGTAATATGGACATAATAGCATATATGAACTCAAAAGAAAATTAGATTAATATCTATGCAGAGGTCAAAAATAGAAGTGATAGATAGGAAAAGAAAGTAGATTTAATATTTATTCAGAGGTCATGGAAACATGATAAATAGCGAATCCCACTTTCTAATCAATTGATAAAATAGAAGATATAAAATCCCTTTCCCAGAGACAAGAAATCAGCTTAACCAAATCTTGGTAGCTGGGGACCAAGAAAACAGATATTGTGAGCGTATATGCAAGACGGTGGATGAATCAGCGTATTTTTTGGGAACAGAAAGGACGATTCAATTCTTTAATTTAAATGGATAAACCTGGTAACATGAACGGACGAGTCTTTTCGGAAATGAAAAGTCGTTTCTCCTCTTCAAAGATTAGTTCATTAATAATTCTCCTCTATAAATAGGTGAGAATCCTCTGTAATCATTCCATTCTTATTTCTGCTTCTCTATTGGAAATGTCTTCCGAAGATGTGCAACAAAAGAATGAAGTCCCCCGAAAAATCGAGGACATCATTGATACGTTCCCCGTTGAGCCCCCTTATCAGTCTCATCAG
Source organism: Iris pallida (assembly GCA_029216955.1). NCBI lineage: Eukaryota > Viridiplantae > Streptophyta > Magnoliopsida > Asparagales > Iridaceae > Iris > Iris pallida. Next base: position 233,947 of record JANAVB010010817.1, read on the forward strand.
GCTCAACCGAAATAGGTGGAAGCTCTTCTGCGCCCAAGCCACCTGAAGACATTCTTACTTTTTTAGTAGAGCCAGGGAAAACTCCTGAAGAAGAATCATCGAGGATGGCTGCCTGCAAATTTTTCATGTGTTCAGGAGACGATGCCTTCTATGCATTGGCCGACTATGTATTCAATAAGGAAGGGAGTGGCCCTCGTCCTTAGTCTTTTATTTTGAACAAAAATAATAAAAGAAGCTTTATTTTTTTGTTCTGTCTTTTTTTTTATACATAGTATTTCTTAAGAAATTTGCCATTGATCGGTAGCATGAGTATATCTCCATTGGGCTTTGACAACCGATAGGCACCATTGGAAAACACAGACTCAATTACATAAGGGCCTTCCCATTTTGCTTGGAATTTCCCTTTACTTTTATGAGTCATTACCATTGGTCTCCGAACAGCTAATACGAGCTCGCCCACTTTGAATACCCTCTCCTTAACTTTACGATCAAAAGTCCGAGATATGCGGGCTTGATATAGTTCAATGTGTTGTTGTGCTTGAAGACGCTTCTCATCCAATCCTTCAAGTTCTTGGAGTCGTAAGCGATCATTATTCTCCGTAGTTAGCTCATTAGCAATGGCAATTCGTAGAGAAGGGATCTGGATTTCCAATGGGAGAACAACTTCGCATCCATAGACCAATGAGAATGGTGTAAAACCAGTAGGAGTCCGGACTGTTGTTCGATAAGCCCATAAACATTCTCCAAGTTTCTCATTCCAATCACATTTATTAGAAGAGACAAATTTTTTGAGAAGTTTGATGATCGTCTTATTGAAAGCTTCAGCTAAACCATTAGCAGCTGGATTATAAGCCGTAGAAGCTAAATTCTGAATTCGATTCTTGTCACAGAATCGATAAAATGCTTGACTGGAAAATTGTGGACCATTATCATGAATTATTCGTCGAGGAATCCCGAAACGATAAATGACATGGTGCTTGATGAAACTGATCACATTAGATGTTTTCACTTCCGCAAGGGGGACTGCTTCTGCCCACTTCGAAAAGTAATCGGTTATAGCTAGTATAAACCGATGTCCTTTGACAGAAGGAGGGTTAATAGGACCAATAACATCCATGCCCCAAGATTTGAAGGGCCAAGAGGCTGCTGTAGGATGTAGAAATTCAGATGGTTGATGAACAAAATCAGCATAAATCTGACATGCTTTACATCTTCTGGCATAGTCTACAGCATCTGCTATCATAGAAGGCCAATAATACCCCATTCTTCGAATACGGTCTTGCAACTTTGGACCCGGTTGATGAGCACCACATACACCATCATGAGCCTCACGCAGTGTTTGTTTGGCTTCACTTTCTGAGAGACAGTGTAGCAAGAGTCTGTCATATAAACGACGATATAGCATATGTAAAGACGAATCATAATAGAATCGAAATGATCGTCTCTTAATTGATGCAGCTTCTTTAGGATCTTCAGGCAAAATTTTATGAACTGCATAATCAATGAATGGAGTTCTCCAATCTTTCTGTTGGGAACTTGACTCTGTAGTATAACTTTGTTCAATATGCAGATTACTCTTCACACAGAACAAGTCCCGGTCTAACAAAGTAATTATATTTGCCTTCGGATTGGGACAGCCAAGTCTGCAGCTAAACTGGCAAAAGCATCAGCCTCCACATTCTGAGAACGTGGTACAAATTCAATGAAGAATCCTTTGAATAAAAGGACCAACTCGACTACCACTTGATGATAGGGGATGAGATCAGGATTTCTGACTTCATAAGTTCCTCTAACTTGATTAACGATCAATTGAGAATCTCCATAAGCCTCTAAGAATTCAATATCTAATTGTTTTGCTACTTGGAGACCAATCAATAGAGTATTATATTCTGCTACATTGTTAGAGCATGGCTCATTAAGAGAATAGGCACGGTATATGACCATTTTGTGAGGAGAAACCAAGACAATTCCTACCCCAGAGACAATATTGCCTTTAGGTCCTACTCTTGATGCTCCATCAAAATATAATTGCCATATATCATTCTTCGAAGTCATGTTACAATCCACTACTTCGTCTGGAATGTCTTCATATAACTTCGAAGTTTCAGGTATAGGATGAGCAGCTAAGAAATCAGCTAACGCTTGGCCCTTCACTAATTTTTGAGGCACATAAATTATATCATAAGGAGTGAGCAACATCGCCCAGGTAGCAAACTTGGAATTAAGAATGCTCGGTTTCCTCATCAATACCCGAATAGGATTTATTCTGGAGATGACATGAATAGTCTGTCCGGTGACATAATGTCTTGTCTTTTGGACGGCAAAAACCAAAGCTAGACATTCCTTTTCTATAGGAGTATATCTGTGTTCAGCTACGACCATCATTCTGCTTAGATAATATATTGCTTGTTCATGACCCCTATCACTGTTTTGTGCCAGAAGAGCGCCAAGTGAATGATCTAAAGCTCGAACATATAGCAAAAATGGTCTTCCTACCACCGGAGGTACCAGAACAGGTGGGTTTGTAAGATATTGCTTAATGTCATTGAAGGCTTTTTGACACGCTTCATCCCAGACGAAAGATACCTCTTTCTTTAATAAACCGGAGAAAGGTTGACATCTTCCAGAAAGATTAGATATAAATCTTCTGATATAAGTAATACGGTCCTGAAAGCCACGGAGTTCTTTCAGATTACAAGGAGGACGTATTTCAAGAATTGCTTTAACCTTGTCAGGATCAACATGGATACCTTGAGAGGTAATGACAAATCCTAGAAACTTGCCACTGGAAACCCCTAAGAAAGACTTAGAAGGGTTCATTTTCAATTGATGCTGACGCATCAATTCAAATACTGTTCTCAAGTCCTGAATGTGATCATCCTTTGATCAACTTTTAACAGCAATGTCATCTACATAGCATTCAACTATCTTCCGTAGATGTTCTTGAAAGATATTGCTCATAGCCCGTTGATACGTGGCACCAGCGTTTTTAAGACCAAACGGCATAACTGTATAGCAGTAGACCCCAAGAGGTGTACGAAAAGCGGTGTGCTTCTCATCTTCTGGATGCATCTTGATCTGATTGTATCCTGAGAATCCATCCATAAAAGACATGCGTTCAAAACCACATGTATTGTCTATCATGATATCGGTAATTGGAAGTGGAAATTCATCTTTTGGACAAGCCGTATTAAGATCTCGATAATCTATACAAACTCGGACTTTTCCGTTCTTCTTCATAACAGGAACAATATTGGCCACCCAATCTGGGTGTTGTTCTTCACGAACAAAGCCACACGTAATCAGCTTTTTGACTTTTGCCTCAATCGCATCCATCATAGCTGGTCTAAAGCGTCGTTGCTGTTGTTTTACAGGCTTGACATTAGGCAAAATGTTGAGTTTATGGGTAGCAACTGTAGGATCTAGCCCTAGCATATCTTCAAAACTCCGTACAAAGATGTCAATAAAATCTTTTATAAGTTTTATTAGCTCTTTCTTTTCATCTTCAGAAAGATTCTTACTGATGAATATTGGTTTGGACGTAACTCCATCTCCAACATCAATCTGGATAACCTCATCTTCTGTAGGTGGCTGTCGTTGTTCAAAACGAAGTTCCCATTGAGTATCCATTCGATGAGCCCAAGGATCATTTTCAAATGGCTCTGATTCATCATCGGTTTGAACCATATTGGCTGAGAGTACTTGCCCAGATTCACAATATGAGGAATGAGAAATATCGGATTCGATGAATAGAATTTCTTCCGGTTCTATGTTGTCTTTATATTGATGACTTTGATTATCAGAAGATAAAGTCATTCTTTCAATAAACTTGACAGCCATATACTCGAACAGGAAATCTTCATTGATATCAAAAAGTACAAAATGATCAATATTTATATCATTTACAGTCTGATTGCTATGCTTCGGATTAATCAACAGTGGACCATCATCCGTCTTCTGCGTAGATTTGCCAAGATTGACAATCAACGGTAGTTCTGGATCATTCGTGCAAGAAGTACGTCCTTTGACCTTAATCATAAAAGGTTGAACTTGGCTCTTAGCAGGAATATTTATTGATTCCTCAGATGAAGTTTGAGTTCTTCCTTTAACCTTGATCATCAAAGGTTGATCATTGACAGGTTGGGATTGGATTTGTCCCTTGACTATGATCTTCAAAGGTTTCTCATCTGGCGGATCTTCATTAATAGAGTGATCCTCAGAGGGTGATTGATCTTCAGCCATGTCTGATATATCTTTCACATGCTCTTGTTTATAAAGCATTGAATCAGAGAAGTAGGCTTCAACACCTTTGAATGGATTAATATTAGTAAACTCAGTTTTCACAACTCCTTGGAAGTCCACATATTTGAAACATTGGTGAAGAGTTGAAGGCACAATATTGTGATCATGAATCCACGGTCTTCCAAGAAGAATATTGTAGGATACGTCCGAGTTGATAACATAGAAAGTTACCATAGTTCAAAGATCACCAATCTGTATCTGCAGACGAATCTTTCCCAGTGGTTTGCTCTTGCCAGAGTTAAAACCGACTATCGCAGTACTAGTGTAAGTCAGCTCACTAGTAGGAATCCTCAGGGGTCTTAGCATACTCTGAAGAATTATACTAATTGAAGACCCAAGATCGATGTAAATCCTATCAATTTCAGTGGATCCGATATATCCAGTGTAACATAGAGGTGTCACGACCCGCACCCTAGAGTAAGGGCACGAGACATGGGTACGTCCAGCCTACGCCGCAGTGTCGGCGATAGAATGCTGTCCTAGGTCACAACATCTAACAATATATCTCTAAACAATTTATACTCCCCGAATGGGGGTGACATAGCAATAGTAAACCCAATCACAACTAAGGAAGAGATAGCACGATGTGAAATAGAACTCAAGGAATAAAGTAGATAATATAGCAGTCTAATTTAATCCAGCAATATCCAACAGTACAAGGTCTCAGATGAAAGAATATATACAACTCATAACTCCAAATAAAGTCTAACTAAGACATGTCTCAAGACTGCAAAAGTAAGATAAGCCTAACTAGTCTAGACTAGGCAGTCGGGGGAATATCCTCAGCTACAGCTGGGTCCTCCTGGGAGTCCAGCTCAAAGGTGTCATCTAAGGCTGCCCCGTAGTAGGTGTCCAGGCAAGCCTCCTTCTCGTCCTCTGTAATATTTTCAACAGGTCCAGTCAGGACAGGAGCGAGCACAATACATCTCAACAATTCATAGCAGGTTAGAAAATATAAACATGCAGTAAAGTAAGATACAAGTACTGAAAGAAGTGCAGTATAAAACAGAGAGAGAGAGAACTGTAATAGAAATATCTACTATACATAAAGAACTAGCAGTGACTAGTGAGTCAGAGTACAATATGAACATGTAAATGGCCTGGGATGATTCAATGAAGACACTACGGAATGATTCAATGAAGATACTACTGGTGTATTATTCACATGTCCACTTCTACTCCCCCGTACCCCCAATCAATACATAAGGATCCAGCCAGGTTATGTTATATGATTCCATGCACAGCCCCCGAAGGGTGGTACATGAATGTCCCATAAATGGGAAGTCTAAACAAGTAAATTCCTGTATTTAAACCTATCACTCTCTATGTATATATATATATGTAGAGGCCTATCATGCTTGTTGTGTTTCAATAGCATATCCTCTTGTGTAAAGGTGATGTTGGGAATTGCTTCCATCACACTATGACATTGCGGACATGACACTGGTATATTATCAGGAGTCTTAAGTTGTGCCAAGCATGAATCTGCTTGAAGTAAAGCTTCGCTCAAAGTCTTTCTGCTTTCTCTGGAAAGGCGAAGCAGTTCAAATATAGAAAGTCTAGCCGGAGTATTGGCTAACTGGGCTAGAATGTCAAATTTGTAAGGCTTCATCACCACCCCCTGATTGGAAGCAGGCTTCAATGGGATATCAAAGCGTACTGCCTTCTGTTTCCCCTTTTCAACCACAGACGGTTTAATAGGAACAGGAGAAGGTTGAACTGGTAGAGTTTCCACTATATCTTTTGCTTCTTTGGAGGATCCCTCATAGTCTTTATGGTACTCTTTTTCAGATCTTGTACCAGCAAAAGTTTCTTCTTCAGACTCAGGAGAAGGAAATACCATATTACAGGATTTAATCTTTCTTCCCTTAGTCTTCTTCTTGTGAGGGTTATTATGAGGCATTTCAGAATCCAATCCAGCAGTAGAATTCTGATTTTGAATCTGTAAAGGAAGACGTATTCCTTTATCATAATTCAAACCTTCTGCCTTTTGAAAGTCGTAACCCTTCTTTTTCATGAGATGAACAGATTGCTGACTATACAAGTGAGTGGGCAGTAGACTTTTGATAGGTGTTTCAACAGAGAAAGAGGAAGAAGAAAGACCTTCTGTAACCTCAGGAGAATGAAGAATAGATGTCTCTGTAGTTACAGGAGGAGGAGGATTCGGGATATGAGGAAAAATCCCTGTCGGAGCTTTTTTATAAGCAGCAAAGACTTGTTGTGCCCGATATAAAGGAACACTATTCATGGCTAGCCACTGCTGATGGGTAAGCTTGAGCTTGGTAGAAGGAGCTAGACTTGGAGGACAGATGTTTAGTCCTTTCAGTCTACCTTCTAGAGGAAGGCCATCCCATAGATGATCCAAGTCATCAGGATTTGTAATAACATGAGAAATCATGTTGCAGGTTTTGACTTTCTTACCTTTCTTGGATTTTAAAGTTTTACCTTCATTTTCCAACTCAGGTATTAAGTCAGGATGTACCCACATGATTTCACCTTTCTTCAATGTGAGCGGCAACAATCCTGTATTTTCTCCCCTGGCGGGCGGGATATTTACGATCTTCATCATCGTCTTCGAAATTGGAATAATTCCATCTGGGACTTGCTGTAGAGGAAAATCTCCAAACTGAAGAGAGACCATGTTGGTTGTAACCGTATGGTCATCATTGGTTAAAGCGATAGCGCCACCATTTATCAGGTCTTGGATCTTCTTTTTCAAGACATAGCAAGCACTGGTAGGATGATTAATGTATCTATGATAGATACAATATTTGGGATTGTCAGTCAGATTCACCTTATTAGGTCTTTTTGGCTCTGGAATCTGAAATTTGCCACTTTTTACCAGACACTGAAATATCCCTGGGATATCACTCTCGTCAAAAGAGTATTCTTCCTTTGGCCTGGAAGATTCCTGATTATTTGGCATCGTTTTGTTCTTGGAGAGATTGACCATAAGAGTATCTTTTCCTTTCACGTTACGATTGCCAGGATTATTACCAGGATTACTTTTCTTCCCTTTATCTTCTGAAGCAAAAATTATCCCATGTTCCCGAGCCAACCTGCCATTGGTTTCGGCAGAAACTGCTGCTATGATAAACGAAGCCCAATCTGTGAATTGGGACCCTGTGAAGACAGCAATGGATGGTCGCAGATTCATCTTGCATGTATCGATCAACGCTGAATCTGGCATACCAGGAGGCATCTTTAGAGTAGCCTGTCGGAAACGTTCAATGAACGTCCGAGTATCTTCCTTCTTCTTTTGTTTTCTTTCTATTAAGGAGGACATGCTCATGTCCATACCTCCTTCATAGAAGCAGGAGAGAAACATTGCCTTGAATTCGTCAAAAGACGAAAATAGAGTTATCGGGTAAGCTACGATACCAGTCATAAGCCGAACCCGTCAAGCACCCAATGAACACTCGAGTGAGGAGAGCATCATTTTTCTGCAAGTGTACAGTCATAATATCAAAGTAATTGATATATTGACTGGGAGATGCTTTTCCATCGAATAAAACTATGGATTGTGGTTTGAACTTCGGAGGAAAGGGTACATTATTCCAATGAGGAGGATAAGGTTGCTTAATCCCTAACCTCTGGAGCTGATCTTTGTGCCTTAAAACCTCAAACTTTGCTTTGAGTTCATGCACTGCTTGAATGGCTTCACTAGTTTGAGGAAGCACATTTGATTGAATAGTCGTTGGATGTACCGTAACCCCCACTGAGGTGGTACATCTTCTAGAATGATAGAATCTGGAGATGCAGAATTTTGATTAACAGCAGGTTCTTGAATATTCGAAGGTATGTCAGCCCCTTGACTATCTTGAGTTTGTGCTGCTGCTGGTACCGGAGTTATTACTGTGGGTTGAGCAGTTTGCTGATTCAAAATTATCTGATGCATGCTTTGCACCATGTTGAGCATGTCTTTCAATGATTGCTCACGACAGTGAGACGTCGTTCCGTATTAGCAGATGACGTCTCTGGTTCATCTCCAACAACATAAGATTCAACCTCTCTTGAAGATATAGAGGGTTAGTATAGAAGTATGAATCCATACTATCGGTATCAGACTCAAAAGATTGAGTACTCCCAGCTTCTGAATCAGAAATCTGCAATTGTCTTTGTCTTCTTGATCGAGTATTCTGATATACTCCTTCAAAGGAATCAAGAAGTCTGTAGAATTGTTGTTGACCTGGAGTTTGGGACATGTTCCGTCTCGGTCGTCGTCCTCTGTTAGTATGAGATGCCATGTTGACTGATGCATATGACAACTCATCTTCTTGGTCTTCAGCTTGATGTTGAAGTGAGAAATTCAGTCGATCAAAAACTGACCGTTTTGAAGCTGAACAACAACAATTGATCACAACCTGATGATATCCACATTGATGTCTTTCTTGGGGGAGCATCGCCAGAGATTGTGAATTCTTACGCTTTTGCATTAGCAATTCACGTAAGTCAGAAGGAGTGGAGGGAATATTCTTCTTTATTACATTTGGGGTAGAAAAACGTTTAGTCCCCTGTGTATAAAGAAGATTACTGGCTTCATTCGCAGAACCAAACTGTACATTTTTACGCGTTTGGAGTTGTGTGCGTAAATCTTGAGATTTAGCACGAAGGACCCCATTTTCATGGCGTATGATTTGTAAGTTTGGTACTTTGCGTAAAGCAGTATAAGAAGGTTGTTGGTGTAGGACAGAAGTTTTACCAACATCACTTTTACCCTGTACGCGTTTAGGTATATTCACATTAGATGTGCAAACATCGTTGTGAATTTTATCTACACTGTCACAGACAGGAGACTTTGTTTTACGCGAGGAGCATAATTTATGTGAGTCTACCACGTCACCGACGGGAGACGGGTTCTTACACTCAGAAACATTAGAATCTGCCACATTACAAATGGAGACTTATTCTTATGCCTTGAGCGTAAAATTTGGTTCTTACCCACTGAGCGTAAAACTTGATTCTTACGCAGTGGGCGTGAAACCTGATTATCTTCTCCGTTACAAACGGGAGATAAATTATCACACTTTGAGTGCAACTCTGAAGTAAGGACTGCCTCGTTACGAATGGGAGCCCCTACGACAGGAGTGGAAAGAATTTCCTTGTCATCAGAAGCAACAGAGAGACCAGAAACCACTTTGGATTTGGGAATCCAAACTTTGTTGGCCTATTGGTCATACGGTCAACCTGATTTTAATAACTGATCAATCTCTGTCTGGATATACAAAGCTAGTTGGGACATCTCGGTTTCTTGGACATAAGCAAGATTGGCTATCCACTCCGTTCAAGACTGAAGATCTGTTTGCCTACTCGAGTCTGTATTTCCTATGCAATGTAATTTTCATTTCATTTGAGTCTAGGAATATGTTGTACACCGAGTCGTACTGACAAATAGGCTATCCCTAAAATAGTTCAAAATGTTTTTAAAATGACCTATCAAAATATTTACAAAAAGGTTTTCAAAAAGGTTTTCAAAAATTACCAAAACCTATTTTTAAAAACCCTAACCTAACCCTGACAGAACTCGGCCAGAGTTCGGCCAGAGTTCGGCCAGAGTTCGGTTAGTGGCCGTTGTGATTTTGAAACTCTGGAACTTGGTCCTCCTGCAGTTGCGGATTTGACCGAGATTTGCTCAAAGAGTTCTACCCGAATTCTGCCCAAATTCTGACAGAAGTCTGCCTTTGGAACTCCTATAAATAGAGAAGGATTTCGATCATTTCAACTCACTCATTCACTTTCAATATTCTCTCTATTTAAAGCTTTCAGTCTTCCAAAGAATTTTCTAGAGCTTTCAATTTCAGATCCCAAGCCAGTTACAATTTTCTAGTCAATTTGCCAGTACGGTACGGTCTAGAAGTTTCTGAGAGATTGTAATCAAAAGGCTTGATTGAAGAATACCTCTTCACATTTGAAGTTGGACGAGTTCTTCGTATCAAAGCTCGCATTGTAGAAGTTGCAAGGACTTCGTAAGAAAACTTGCGGTTTTTCCAATAGTGGATTCAACTGGTAGCAAGAGTTCTACCGACTGGATTAGTCCTCAACAGAGGGATACCAGTATACATCGCTATCTTTGCGTTTGCTCTCTTAACTTTCCCATTACATTATTTCAGTTGTGATTAATATTCTGTGATTGTGCTGCTAAAATTTTTATTTAGCATTATTCTGCTGCCAACTCTATTCACCCCCCTCTAGAGTATTACGCTTTACTATTTCATTCCTACAAACTTTTCGTACTTTGCGAGACTTTTGAACATTGGAGTGGTGAGAACCACCCCCAGTTCGAAGCATTTCTTCATAGGCAGTCTGGTCGAAGTGTACAACCAGAGTCTTCTTAGTCGAACCGACTGAAACATCATCATATTGAGCAATCACTTCCTCGTCGGAGGAGAAAGTCGTCCCCAGCGGAGTCGCCATTTTGTTTCACTTAACAAAATTGCCAAACAAAAGGTTGGATTTTGAAAATAAAACGAGAAAAAGTACAAGAAGTACAAATTTGATTCTGGAAAAGTATTGCTATGGAAGTCTAATTTGTAAATGATCACTTTGTTCCTTGTACCATATGATGATGATGAAGATCACTGCTTGAAGTAGAACAACTTAGAAGAACTAAGTCACCAGAAAGGTATCGACACACTTGGGCACTGATGGCGAGGCCGAATGCTTTCCTGCTTTGCTTCACTCTGTTCTGAAAGAAAAGTTGAAGAAGAATGCTCCGGAGGATCAAAATTTCGAAGTCCTGATCTCTGTATTCTCTCCTGTTCTCTCCCTCTATCTGTTTGAGAAAAATGAGTCTATTTATAGACTGGGGCTTCTGTGCGTAAAAAAAGCATCAAAATCTGTCTTTACGCTAACAACTGCCACCCATGATCAGAGTCATCCTTTGCATACGTTGACACGCGTCCCATCGTTTCAATGAAAATAGGATGCATGTACACATGTTCTTCGAAATATGTGGCATGAAGGCCATGTAGGCAAACCACGTTCCATACTGGCCAGAAAGAATAGGGCGTAAAAATAGCTCCAACATCCTCTGGGCGTAAAGCAGTAAGATGAGCGTAAAATAACTCTGTCATAAGTTTCCAGCGTAAAGTGGTTATTAAATAACCTTGAGCGTAAAATGGCTCAAATAGACTTTACGCACACATTGTTTTATGAGTGTAAGAACTCATGTAAAACTCCGTGCGTAAAAGAAACCATTCAGTGAGCGTAAAGTAGCTCGATCCCCATAAACGACAATAATGGTCTTTGTATAAGACAAATCCCATTAAATTCTGTGGTAAATGCCATCATTAATATCTTCATGTCAGAGTTTGCATTAAATGAGAGATTTGACAGCTTTGTCCAGCGTAAAAGAGGCTGCTCTGTCCTTGGCGTAAAACCATGGGTGTAGCCCCGAGCGTAAAATGATCAGCCTGCTTAGGCATAAAACGATTAGCCTAGTCTTGGGCGTAAAGAGATTATCCGCTCTTGCTTGGTGTAGAAAACCGATCACTTATGAATAAGATGACTCTTTCTTTGAAGCACTTTTTACGCTCCTACACCTGGCGCAACCTATTACCCTGGCACGACTTAGCTAATGCCACTTGTTAGCCATGGTACCCGTTGCCCCTCCCCCTTGGGAGCATGATGTCCCCAGTTTCCCCTTTTTTATGATATGAACTCGATATGAACACGATGTGAACTCGATATGAACACGATGTGAGCCTGACATGTTAATTGACATGATAAATTCTTGATGGTGGTCCATTGTGGCACACCCTTGACAAGCAATATTGATATGATAATATGACACGACATGATAAGTAACTTGATAAGGCATGTATAATCTTGATAGCGGCCCGTCGAGGTGCACTTCTGACAAGTAATCTTGACAAGTAACAAATAACTTGGCATGACGTGATAATCTTGAATGCTGTTGCGACAACTACCCTGACTTGCTAAGTAACTCTTGTCTTGACACCGTAGTTGATTTTCTTGATTGTGCCTGTATAAGTTACATGTCTCGTCCTGCATCATGTCTAGGACATGAATTCCTTATTTCCTACGATCAGGGATTTATACTGAATCTGACTAAGTTAACGACTAGATTGATCAAGTAGTTCATATAAAGAGATGTTTCCAGTTACAGGAGATCCCATTATCCCCGCCACATCTGAGGGTCTTGTAGCCTGCCGTAGAGTAGGGAACATTTCCAGCCCACTATCATGTGCGGCACTTCATGAAACAAGTTCTATGTACATTATCATGTGTTGCACTCCAAGCCACTTAAAAATTCTTGATAACTTTTAAATGAACCTCGCCTGGATAACCTGGATAGCTGTAGGGCTTGTGACTGCGGAAACATCTCATTGAATCTTGCTAGTAACTAGGGTTGTGATAACCCTAGTTAGTTAAAGTATCAAGCCGTACTCATTGTTTGGCCGTGAATGATGGACGTAGTCCAGTCTAGTCTTGTCTAATCGATGCTAGTCTATGATTACTTCATCGTATGCTTGCTTATGCTTTACTCTTGGCGATAATTGGTTGGAAACTAAGCTCTGTTCAGGTGAAGGGTTACAACCACGGTCCTTGTTTGGTTTACGGGCTGTAACTTGGCTACCGGAATAGTCCCTTAGTTGTCTTATCGCTTATCACCTTGTTTTCTCTAACTCATGTCTTTTATTACCTTTTATGTTCCCATGTGCTAATATGTTGGTTTTAGTTTTTAAGTGAAGCCTCCCTTGTGGCACTTGCTCTTCTGGGGTCTGACCCAGCTGGTTTTGTATGGCCAGATTTCGGAATAGGACTCGAGGATCCTCCAGCCTTTCAGCCAGATGGTGACCACTAGGCGCAACCCTGGCAACGAGTGGGTTCTTATTTTGTATCTTCCACTCTCTTGTAAAAATATTCTTTTGAGACGATTAGCCGTCGAGCAAGTGTTAGCTCGTTTACAACTTTACTTACTGTCTGCCTACGGGTTGTAACATGATTGACAAATCCTAGGGTTGATCATGTATGACTGAAACTCTTGCTAGTCTGCATATTTTGTATGACTAGCTTCTTGATCATCTGAATATGTAATGTTTGGGACGCCTTACTTTGTATGTCTGATGATCTAACATCTTGTAACATTTACTTACTTGCTTGTGATTGAGACACTAGGCTTGTTCATGACCATAGGAGACTGTTGGCTTGTGGATAAACCCTTATGCATTTAGAAAGCCGTGATCGTATATTGAGGTAGATTATACTTCAATGTACGTAGATGGTTGTGTCTGTCTCCCGCTCTCCAGTATTCTGGTTCAGGGGCGTGACACGTGCATAGCACGATTCTCAAAATCGCCTAGACTTATCATCAACATGTACCATATTATATTTGTTATTGATGCAATTTCATATACGATATCGCATGGGTCATCTTATGGTCTGCAACAATCCATTTGATTTGGCGGTCAAGTCTTCTAGGGCCAGATGCCTCGAAGCTGCGCTCGATAATTGTGGATCATTAACGAAGGACAGTGTAATGCCCCAGTCCCAAAATACGTAGGACTAGGAACGTAGACATGCCAGCCGTATAATAAATATACGTAAGCTGTAAAATGTAGTAGAACCATAACTAATCTCATCCATACGAAATAAATGAATAAAAGATATCTTATAATCAACTATGAAATTGTCTTGATACAATATGTTGGGCGGAGACAAATCCACTACCAACAAATAAGGGAAAAATATATGGAAAATGAAATGAGTTGGGCGAGCGAAGCGAAGACGATCTAAGCGTAATCATCATTGAAGAAATGGAGATGGTCACGGCTAGAACTAGAGCACCTGCGAAAGACAAGAGCACACACCTGGCGAGATAACCAGGTCCTCAGAGGGACGTAACAAGACACATAATATCATGCCATATAAACTGAATAAATATTGCTCAAATAAATAAGTTAATTGAATTATAACATGGTCCAATACACACCTATTGAACTAGCTTACCAACCCCCCAACCAAACAAGGACAGGAGATGGCAAAACTAATTCACAGTGACGTATCTTTCCATGCTATGAATCCAATATGGTATCCAGACCCAAACAAGGTTCAATACCTTCTCATCGAAGTAGTAAGTCACACCTACAACCAAACAAGGACAAGATATGACGAACTAATTTGTGACAAGTTATTGTTCCAAGCCACGGTTAGATACAAGTACCCAAACCAGAAGTACTCATACCTAATGAATAAGGTAGCCTAACCGTTCTAAGTGAAATGTAGTTAAGAACAATCCTTCCTACGCATGGGCCCTGGCTAAATAGGATCGGCGTAGTCCCCCCTTGGGGCACCAGAGGCCCAATCAATAAGAGCATAACATTTCGCAGAACGTCAGTGGCCGTTAGTAATCATGGGTAATCTGACCCGCGTCTCCGGAGGAGCTCACGGGTTACAAAAGGAAAAGTGCATCGAAGCCCATACGCTAAGGAATTGTCCTCCCCGCCCAATGCCTACTATGTTGTATCCACAACAAAAAACTAGCATGTAATTCTATTAGCGGTTAATCCTATCGCACGGCTTGTATGTACTGGTGGCCAGCCAATCACGCACGTCCGTGTTCTACATGCGACACACAACTTTGTGGTACAACGTGTCAAGGCCAATGAATGCAACACACAAAGGTGGTCCCTTAAATCTAGGTTTAGTATGTAAGAAAAATAATACATAGCAGGAAATATAAATGAACAGTAAGTTCTAACAGGTTATGCTATGTATCACAGTTTATTTTTCATAAAGAAAATAATGAATAATGCATAAAATATGAGCTAAAATAAATAAACAGGAAATGGCAAGGTGTCTTGCCTAGTAGTACGCCTGGTGTGCTGCGATAATCATGGTGACACGATCTGCGACTTCGAGTAACAACTACACAAGGTGTTCTCTGATTGTGGCACGGACAGTTTCATTCGGTCCAGAACGGTCAAATCAGTTAGGGATGACATAAAGTAGTCTAAATTCGGAGAGAGTAGGAATATGATGGTCGAGAATCAGAAATGATGGAATTGGAGAAAATAATATATATATATATATATATATATATATATATATATATATACATTTTAGGAAAGTATTTCTAATATGAGAAGTTATATTTACGAGCAAAATAATATTTGAAAATAGAGAAATAACTCAATTTAGACTAGAAGCCAAAG
Organism: Iris pallida; assembly: GCA_029216955.1. Classification (NCBI taxonomy): domain Eukaryota; kingdom Viridiplantae; phylum Streptophyta; class Magnoliopsida; order Asparagales; family Iridaceae; genus Iris; species Iris pallida. The sequence goes on from JANAVB010010817.1 coordinate 249,426, forward strand.
TCTGTATAAATACGCTTATAAATAATAACTATACTTCATAAAATATTTTAAATAAACTTTGAAAACATTAATAACTCATTTAGGTCAAAATAATATTCAAAATTGGTAGGGAAAATAATAATATAAAAATAATTTTATAAATTTATTTTGAAAATAGGTGTGGACTGCACACATTATTATAAATCAAAATATTATAAATAATATTTTGGAAGTCTACAATTTTATTTGGCTAAAATCTTACTTTTATCAAATAAAATAGTTTGGACAAAACTCCTTGAAAATAGCTAGAACTATTATTAAATATTTTTTTATTTGATTATAAAATAATTATATAGTAAAACTATTGTCACTAACTAATTTATCTAGCATCACAACAACATCAAAAAAATATAACAACAAAGATAATACTATTACTACTACTATTAATAATAATAATAATATTAATAATAATAATAATAATAATAATAATAATAACAATAATATAAAGTATTAAAATTCTGCTGCTGTCCTTTCTTCTATACTACATAAACAATTAAAATAATCATAATAATAGAATACAAAAAAAAATCTATAATAATAATAGATATTAAAAATGAGAAGAAAACAAAACTAAACAAAAACACAAAAAAAATAAAAAAACAAAGTTAAACTAAATAAGGGGCTGCTCTCCTTGAGAGAGAGAGAGGATGACGGAAGAGAGAGGCTGAGAGGGAGAGAGAAACGTGAGGCGCGGAGGAGAGAAAGTCGGGGAGAGAGGCGGGGAGGAGGCTTCAGCGCGGTGGCTGCGTCCAGGTGCGGGCACAGCGGTGGAGGGCGGAGCGACACGGTGAGGGTGGAGCCATGGCGGACGTACGGGGAGCTACGAGGTCTCAGCGCTGGCCGCAGAGGAAGGTGGTTGTCGGCCGGCGGAGGGCGCATCTGAAGGCGCGGCGGTCGCGGCACCAGAGGGAGGCGACGTGGGGGTGGTCGCCGGGACGGGGAACGACCAGGGGTGATGTGGGTTGGTCGGCGCTCTCAGATTTGGAGAGGTCGACGATCGTCGGCGAGGTAGGTGGTGTATTTTAATTTAGGTTTTGGTGGGTTTTGCGGGTCTCCGGCGATGGCCGTGAGGGCGATGGTGGTTTGGGTGGGCAGGGCGGTTGTGGTGGTGGCGGGTGGCCAAATTTTGTGGCATGGTGGTTGTTATACTGGCGATGGTAGTGGCGATGTGGTCGAGTGGCTGGGCTGAGCGGGGTCGGGCATGGTGCGGCTTGGTGGCGGTGGCCGGGTTGACGAGGGTCATGGTGGCTGGTATGGATGTGTGGTTTGGTTTTAGATGTTGGCCAGGAAGAAGATGGCCAGGGACGGAGGTTGGCTGGGGTTCCGGCGAGGGTTAGCCACGGTATCCGGTCACGACATTGGAGTTACAGTGGCAGAGGTAATGTAGGAGGTGGTGTTGGGCCTTGGATAGGACTGGTGGCTGGGTTGGAATCATGGGTGGTGAGCGGGGGAAGAGGCTGCGGTGGATGGTCGGGGACGGCCCGTGGTAGAGGTGGGCAGTGGCTCGGGTAGGATTAGGTTAGGTTTAGAGATTTGATTTGGGTTGTATCTTGTTGGGTTGTCCGACACGACGGAGAGGGGGTCGAGAAATTATAAATGTAATGGAAAGATATAGTAGTTGGGTGAGGCACAGACACGATGCACAGCACGTTTGATTTTGTAGAGTAATTATAGAATAAATGATAGAAATTTGGAGGAGTACCTGCCTATTTATAGGATGTGAGAATTCCCAGTTGGATAAGGATTAGGAATATTTAAGCCCAATTAGATAATTCAATCTATTAATTTAAATCAATTCAATAAATTTAAATGCAAATCTAAATAAATTTAAAATCTAGATAATCAAACTCAAATTAAATATAAATTATATCCTTAATTTTTAAACTATTTAAAATCAAATCCATAAAATCAAATAAAAGATTAAATTGCCACAATAATTTCAAAAATTATATTTTCCCAAAAATACTAATAATAATAATTTTAAAATATATTATTTATTTATAAATAACTATTAAATAATTACTAAATATGCACAAATATTTTTACATAATTATGCTTTTCTAGTATACAAAAATATTATTTATTACTAATAACTTTTAGAAATGAAGTAAAAATAACAAACTTATAAATGATAGCAAAATAATTATTATATCTATTATTTTGAAATAGAAAACATTTTTTTCTAAAAATATGTACGCTCGCACATATTCGCATTCGTCGAGCAATTACGAAAATAAAATTTCGCACGCGATGTACAATGCAACTACGCGACGTACGATTATAAAAATTTAAATTAGTACCAAATTTAATAATAATAAAAAATATAGTAAAAATTTAGGGATTTTACAGACAGTTACTACGAACCATGATATATCTTATTTCGAAGCCAAATCACGTTCCGACGATTTCTATGCGACTACTAATTTTGGACGAAACTATTTCTATCGGTGTAACTGATGTGCAACTATCCTCCGAGTAAAGTCATGCACTATCGTCGATGATTCTAAAATTCACGAAACATCTACTCATATTGAGTTCGAGTCTATCTACCCACGGTCGACACCCGAGATGCTATACACATCAAAACAATCGTCGATAACTTTACAGTCTCGCCCTGATCAATCACAAAGTTTACGATCAACCAGTTCGATACTTCCATATTACTATTCCAAAAATCTCGATATTGTAGGCCCTCTCTGTTTTGTGTTCTAATATCGTGGTTACGTTTCCTTGCGTATCGATTTTCGATCGGTCGTATCAATTTCGATAACACGAGGGTCAACTTTGAATCCGCATCAACATCGACTTTAGTTCGCATTGCATACATCCTAGTTCACTATAAACTTTTCCATACACATCAACTCATTTTTTGTTTTCATCGTATTATGCTATACTTTGATCGCGTAACCGAGTTACCGATTATTTAACATCGAACCCTCCAGTTATACGATCATGTCCACTAAGTTTTTGTGTGTTTCAGTCGTACTCAAATGAGTTTCGCTGTAACGTAACCAACTATCTCTTAGGCACTATTTACCCGCATCAACCAACTCTTCACTGAAGTCGCACATCGTGTATAATTCGCATGTTTAACTTTCTACCGAGATCATAAGTCGTGCGATTCGATTTCGACTTGCGTATTCTAACATTTTTGTCGAAATCGCAAGTCGTGCGATTCGATTATAATTTTTATCACCCAACATTTTCATCGAGATCGCAAGTCGTGCGACTCGTTTATAACTTCAAGTTTCCTATCGGATCGATCCAATCATTGCCTAACGACATAATCATTTTGTTAGTCTCGGTCGTCCGACCGACTTATAATTTTCTTCCGACGTATCATTCATTGATACGAGTCCCGCCTTATCGTCCCAACCAATTTTCGAAGAACACTTGTAACCACCACTTTTCTAAAATGAGGGTAATTTTGAACTTTTGTAAAATTGATTATTAAATAATAGGATTTAATTAATGTTAATGATTTTGGGTGAATTTTAATTAATTTAAAACTATTTAATTTGGTGCATTGTGATTTTGGTATTTTGCTAGTGTAACCATAGAATTGTTAAGCCTAGAAACTAACCATGACCATGGGGACCTAACCATGTGATTAGAATGACTAATTACAACTTTTTAGCCTAAGGGTATTTTGGTCATTTTGTGACTTTTGAATTAATTAGGATTTTGATTAAGTGATAATGTGCTAAGTGTTTTGTTGGAGATTAACCTAGAATTGTCCTAACCTAGATATTATCCATGAGCCTAGATATTAGGTTAGAAGCTTCCATCATGACAATATTAGGAATATCTAGATATTAAGTTGAGGTTAGATATTTGTTAAGGATAGATATTTTCACTTGGGCCTTTAGCTTGAGGCCTAGAATTAAACTAGTTAGAGGCCTTTAAACCTCATAAAACTTAACCCTAACCCTAGAAATAACCCTAGGCTGCCATCAAAGGATCTCCACCTCTATATAACATCTCTTAGCACCCCTTTGCCTCTTTTACATAGCCTCTTTAGAACCCTAATAGTGTTCTTCCCCAAATCATCCCCAATTCTTGATTTCTCCTCCAAATTGAGCCTAGTCTTTTGCATTTGACTCTTCTATAGTAGAGAAGACCATTGGAGGCTTGCTAGCAAGGATTTGGAGGCTTGGGACCATTGCATGTTGGAGAAGGACCATTTTTCCTTGAGCTTTTCATTGAGATTCACTCTCAATTGGTAAAATCTATCAAACTCATTCAAATTCCTGATTTCTTTCTATAGTTGCATTCATTTAGGTGTACCCTAGCTTTAGACCAAGTTTGGTAAGAATTTGTGTCCATTTCATATACGTATCGGACATATATCGGTGTGCTATGTGATGTATTTGGTGAAATGTCACAAAGAAATCAATGTTCATAATTTCCAAAACTAATTACATGTTTTTGAAGCTAATAATGTGTAGATTAATATTATTTATGATTGAGCACGATTTGAGGCCGTCTTCTTGTCCAAAATGGACACAGATACGCAACACGAGACCCTCGTGTGCTGTCCTGCTGCTCGAGTGCCATAACTCGATGCACACGACACTTCGACACGAGAAACTTGGTGGACACGTGGGGGAAATGTCTGAGAACATGCCCCAAAGTTTTATTGGGTTTCGTGGAGTGGTTAGGGTGCAAATCGACCTGCACTGACTCGACCCCACTGCACACACACGCGAGACAGTGCTGCTGATACGCACATGTAACACAGATACGAGGACACTTAGACTCATGTCAGGCTACCTAGACCCTAGCTCTATACCTACCCTAGTTGTGGACACAACCACGATACTTGTGGTTTTGTGTGTCGTATCCTAGAGGTAGGGGTGTAAAATGGACAAAGTAGTCCGTTGTCCGTACGTGTCCGGCTCGATAAATGGTTTGATCGCGGAACGTCCGATTCATTAACGAACAAAACTTGGACATTTTTTTTGGTCCAATTAAAAATCGAACTCGGACAGGGTCATATCCATGTCCGGTCCGAATTCGTCCGCGAACAGTCCGATGTGGAGACTCATTTTGGTTTTGTATCAATTATGTCAAAATATTTTGGTTTTGCATCAAGTTTTTGTTGTCCCGTCTCGATTTTTGTTATCATTTTACTATTGTTTGTTGTATTCTATAACCTTCAATTGTATTTTCTTTCAACTAGATTTTTTGAACCAACTATTAAGGTATCTTGATAAAATAATAACTTTTGGTAATATATTTAATTTGTCCGCGGACCGTCCGATTGAATTAACAAACAGTGGTTGTCCGTGTTCGTCCGGCCCGAACTTGAACAATGAACTGTCCGTGTCCGTCCGTACGAACTCATTTTCATTAACGGACCGAACACGGACAGTGGACTGTCCGTGTCCGTCCGGTCCGTTTACACCCCTACCTAGAGGGCTCGGCACACGTGCACGAGCCCTATCTTTGTGCACAATGAGACACTTTTGATATACTGGCTTTGACACTGTTTTGGGGCACTTGTTGGACACGTGATGGACACACTAGGATACCCTAACACCTAGTTGACACACTGACATGCCCGTACGACTCGCTGTTATGACACATCGTGTCCATTTGGACCCGACACACCCCCACACACACTTCTGTTCTTGAGTTGTTCTGTGCACTGGTTCTGATACCAGTTCAGACACATTCTTAGGCACCTCTGTTGGACACTATGTCACTTGCTATACACCCTAGACACAGTTTAGACACTGCATACACACCCCCTTACTGTTATATATATATATATATATATATATATATATATTTAAATATATATAGATATATTATATATATATATAATATATATATTATATATATATATATATATATATATATATATATATATATATATAATTTAAAAAAAAATATATATATATATGTGTGTGTGTGTGTGTGTGTGTGTGTGTGTGTGGTCATATACATGTGTGTAAGTGTCCTAGTGTAGTTCAGTTTTCTGAGATGAGAGGGTTGCTTATGAGATATAGGTTGCATTAGAGGTAAGGATATCTGAGATTGTGAATGTATTTGAGTGAGTTGAGGGTTAGAACTAATTTGGGGTTCAGATTATGAGGGAGCAGAGGTGAGGTTTCAGTAGTTGTATACTTGTCATGAGTTTAAGTGGTGAGTTGTAGCAGAGAATATCAGGGCAGTTAGGGGCTAAGGAGTACCAGTATCAAGACATTCCTAGGTTTGGCATGTGCTCGACCCTAGGCCATAGACCATAACTTTGTGGCCAAGTTGGGTGTGAGAAATGGTATTAGTGGAGAGTTCAGGTGAGGTTGTGGTTAGGATATGTGAGTGTGAGGAGGGAGTGAATCATGAGGTATGCATGTATATATATTTGTATGATATTCCATATATATAGTTATATAGATATGTATGTATATATGTATATGCATAATGGCATATCTATATATATAGCTCATGTATATGTTATGATATATATAATTATGTAGATGAGTATATAGATATGTACCATGTAATACCATAGGCTATGTAATACCTTGCTTCCTAAGGTATCCTAGAAAGGTAAGATAAACTATAGATTGACCTTGAAATAGACTCAATAGGCCTATTTGGACTTGTAGAATAGAGTTTGACCAAACCCTAGATATTATCCCAAATAGCCTAGTTCTTTATTGACTTAGTTGACCAAAACCTAAAGTTGACCAATGGTTGACCATTGACCAAATTAACCCTTGATAGCCTAAGTTTGACTAGTTGACCAAGATAGCCTTGTTGTTGACCTAGTTTGACTAGATGTTGACTTGGCTTGACCCAGAGTTAGCCAAGAGTTAACTTTGACCTAGATTGACCTAGAATCATATAGAATGCATTGTAACTTTATTTACCATATATTGAACACATTATAACCTGTACTGCTCTAAATAGGATATTGTGACTCCGGTTCAGACATCTGATATACGTCAGTCATTCAGGGTATCAGGCGAGTACATTCTCTGATAGTTCTTTTATTTACTTGTCGATTAATGTATTTTAGTTCTAGCTAGTTCTATTTGATACTCTGTCAACACGGATTGATATTACTGGATCTATTGCATGCGACACTCACTTTTTACATGTCTGGCCTCCATTACTGGAATCACCACTGGAATTACCTACTGGCATCATTATCTTTTGGCTGGACTTGTACTTTACTTTCGTGTCGGGTTATGGATTCACTTGTACTTGTTGGGCGGGAAAATATTGGAGTAGACATGTGAACATTCCCTATACTAGAAACACCTCCCTTGGAATTATACTGGAAAGCTAGCCATCCCGCACTTGGCCAGGTATGCGATGTGCCGTATTACCTATAGCCATTTACATGGCAATTTCTGTATTTTAAAGCACACTGTTAGAGTATAGTTTGGACTCACCCTGGATTCATTGATCACTTACTGGACTCGTCTTGTACTGGATTCACCTTGTATTGGGTTCATATTGTATTAGACTCATATTGGGATTACACTAGACTTATATTGTACAATCTAGACTTATATCATGTTACCCTAGTTCAGCTAGATTTTTACTTACAGTCTTCCTTGCCATATTTCTTCTCTTATTTTATTACATTACATCCCTTGTACTTTAACTGTTTCTCTACATCATTACCTGTATAAAACTGCCATGTTTATCAATATAACTGTCTATAACTACTTTATAGTTATTTGTCATTTGGGATTTCTAGATGAGTTGTGCTCGTTCCAGTCTTGACTGGACCTGTTGAAAATATTACAGATGTTTGTCATGAGGATACTTGCCCTATTTTCTATGAAGCAGGAGATGGCTTAGCTACCTTTGGCCCCGACTCTCAGGAGTGATCGAGAGACTAGCTAGTAGACTTGGTTTAGTTTCCATGTTTTAGAACTTGAATTGTAATAAGTTGAGATATTGTTTTGTTTTGAGATTGTTTGAGATTATTATTATTTAGTAGTTGGTTTTGTTGTTGTTATTTAGTCTTAGATATAAACTTCTGTGTTTTCTTATCGTGCTTGGACTGTGATTGAGATTTTATTATATCTATACTTGTCCTCCGTTCGGAGTTAAGATTTTGACAAGTATATTATATAATTGCGTGAGTTATTGAATAGATAGTGACCTAGTATAGCGTTCTACCATCAATACTGTAGCGTAGACTGGATGTACCCACTTCTTGTACCCCTACACTGGGTGCGGGTCGTGATAACACTTGCATCAACACATCATCATACAAATTTTCCAATCGAGTCTCGGTACTCCCCCGTTCGTTGTGGTCAAAACTTCCGTAAATCTTATATCATGTCGATGGAATCTATCACATAAGTGGTATTGCATATACCACTCTGAATCGAGCCATTCATTGCACATGTGGTTTGGCATATACCACTCGAAATCAAGCCATTTCCGTCGTATCATACTCGGTATGAACCAACAATCTCTTTCGACTCACAATTTTTACAGTGATCATGCCGATCACAACTGTAAATCTTGATTAATCAAATCTGACACAACTCGGCTAATTTTTTATTTGCCAACACAAGTTCGGGGTGCAACCGAATGATTCGTTTCTATCGATTTATGATTTCAGTTCCATCCGTTGCTTCTCGTGCAACGATTCATTTTCAATATCCGTTGCACTCTGTGCAATGATTTTACTTTGACACGTATTGCACCATGTGCAACAATTTTACTTCCGACACGTATTATATAGCGTACAACATTTTCTTTCTGATATGTATTGCACTTTGTACAATGATTCATTTTCGATAACCATTGCATCTCGTGCACGTATTTATCTATGACATTCAAAGCCAATGCTCGAATCTGCTCAACACATTCGATAACAACTTTTATTATCCTTGCATGCATCATTCACACTTTAACTCGTTGCAATTTGATACAACAACATTTTATTTTACTCGTTACACTTCATGCAACTTTTATTTCTCTCGTTGCACTTCATGCAATATTTTATTTCCCATTCAACTTTGTTGTACTGCAACATCGAACATCTCATTTCATATTTTTCCACTTGTTGCACTTGCAGCATCAATATTTCACGGCTCGTTGCACTCAATGCAAAAAACCTTTCGCGACATTCTTAGCAAACATCATGTAATTTCTAAAACGTACGGAAAAATTATACGATTTATATTAGACTTATTGTATGGAACATCCAGTACGGCATCGAGTAGAGTCAAGAGTGATTCGATTGGTGGTAAGCAACTCTTTGGAATTGAAACAAAGGAAGCATCCTGAAGAAATTGGGCCTAGAGCTCGGATACCAATTTGTCACGCCCCGACCCGGAATCACCCGAAACATCATCCTCGCAGGGGGCTTGATGCCGCACGAGCCTGGAGTTGCGCTTGTGCAAGGCAAGATGACAAGTTCTCAAAATGGTTATCTTTGATTTGATATTAGCAAACGGAAGAAAACATAGTATACGAAATAATTCTCTTTATTGATAATGAACTAAGATTACAAAGGCTTTCAATAGGCGCACTCGCCCTTACACCGACGCATGGTGAATACGCTCCAATCCTTTCCTGACATGTTATAAGTACTCTCCATGTAGGATCTATGTGTGCAGGATACATACGTGCCTGTACTTTTAATCCATCGTTCCTTAACAATATGAAGGTCATTGGCGTATCCGTGCCAGAATAGACTAAAGTGTTTCTCATCTCTTTTATTATCTTTCCTTTTTCTTTCTTTCTCTTTTATCTTTCTAAAATTGGATAACCCGACGTCCTTCCCACTCGGGTTGCTAGCCTAATAACAGAAGGACGTCGAACTTATCACCAATTGTGGCTTATCACATCAGTAGCATATCGCAAGTCATGCCCAAAATATGTACACCAACAATGATTAACATCCCTCCTAGGTCTTAACGTCGCAATTGTATCCTAGTTTTTGCAAGCCTATTCTTTATCAAGCTTGTTCGAGACATGTGTTTACTAGGGACGCCCAATGTCACGCCCCGACCCAAAATCACCCAAATTGTCGTCCTCGTATGGGGCATGATGTCGTACAAGCCTGGAGTTGCGCTCGTGCAAGGCAAGGTGACAAGTTCTCAAAATGGTTATATTTGATTTGATAGTAGCAAACGGAAGAAAACAGAGTATACGAAACAATTTTCTTTATTGATAATAAACTGAGATTACAAAGGCTTTTAATAGCCCAACTGAATTTGCCAGATTGGCTACAACATTCAAGTTCTCTCTTGTCCACAAAGGATTTCACCATTCCATACATCATGCCTTCTATATCTCGGCCGCGTCAATCCTGTTGCAAGTCTGAGCATCAATGCGATCGCACGCTTCAAATGTTATGGCATTTCATGCCTCTGCGCTATCAAGCGAAGCTTCGTCGCGAGCAATCCATTCCCTGCACCCTGCATAAAAGCTGGTAGGGGATCAGTACGTTTGTCCTCGTTTGTACTGATGAAAAGACCCACTTTCTAAACTGACATTTAGTATTTATATTGAATCATGCAACTTAGCTTATGATCTTGCTATATTCTTTTTAGGGTCGATTTTATGGCATATTCGAAAGCGGTAAATCATATTATCATGGTAAGCATGTTATTCGAATTGAGTAGGCAAGCAGGCAAGCAATCTCATGTTTGTTTTGTGGCGCGACTTCTTACCAGCATAGACTAACTCGCCCTTTCTCTGACACAAGGTGAATATGCCCTATTCCTTCCCTGTCATGTTATAAGTGCTCTTTACGAAGGATCTATGTGTGCAGGATACATACGTGCCAGCAATTTCAACCCATCATTCCTTAACTATATGAAGGGCATTGGCGTATCCATGCCATAATGGACTAAAGTGTTTCTCATCTCTTTTATTATCTTTCCTATTCTTTCTTTCTCTTTTATCTTTCTCAAATTGGATACCCGACGTCCTCCCCGCTCGGGTTACTAGCCCAATAACCGAAGGACGTCGAACTTATCATCAATTGTGGCTTATTACATCAGTAACAAATTACAAGTCATGCCTAAAAGATGTACACCAACAATGATTAACATCCCTCCTAGGTCGAACGGTCCCGGCGCCCTGGTAGTTAACTTATTCGAGGGAACACCCGTGCACGGTCTCTTAATCCATTTTTTAAATCCATTCGACTATGCAATGCGCGTCTCATTCAAACAACCAAGCAGAGTCTTGAGTCCGTGACTCAAACTTCGAATTATCTCGTACTTTTCATATTTACTTTCTATATTCTCACATTCTATACTTGGTTTCAATGTTCAATGGCATCATGCCTCAACTCAATGTTCGTCAACCGAATGACCCGAAGGTCCCAAACACTTTTCGAGGCATCATGCCACATCTGACAGTTCCGTCACCTACATGCCACAACTGTTCTCTCTGCAACAAAGCCATCTTTTATGATTCTCGTGCACGTAGGCACGCTTTGACACGATTGTTCTTATTTTTTTGAGTCGTGCATGCGATGCACGCCTCACTACCATAATTCCAAGTTCCTAGTCTTAATGTTCAATGTTCGTGGCTTGCATGCTAGGGCGCTCGCCTTCATAATCTTTTAACGTGTTAGCCTTTCTAACTCATGCACGAAGGCACAGAATGGCTCGTGCACGAAGGCACTCGTCGAATACATTTATCCCATGTTCTTGTGACTTGCGCACCGAGGCTCTCGCCTTTGCGATATCCAATGTTCCATAGTGACTCGTGCATTTGATGCACGTTTCATTTCAATTGTTCTAACTAGTGTTCGACACACACTATGATTTATCTTCCGATTGGACCACGCCCATGGCATCGATAGGTTAACTTAGCATATAATGATACATTCTTACTTAGGCAAGAAGGAGTAAAAAGAAGAGTCCATCCTCACACCTTAAGTCGATACGCATTGTTGTTTGCCGAGCTAATACGGCTCGATTTCATAACTTTGTTGCGCAGCCAAATCTTCTGACTTAGCCATTCGAGCAGTTCTTGTTTTATTAAACTACTCGATTGATTTTGGCCTACCGTGCCCAAGTCCCAGCCCATTGTGAGGCGGTGATTTAGGTTTTACAGATCCGTTGCGAATGAGGTAAAATGCCGACCTCTAACATTTCAGCGTAAACGGATAGCCTGTACATGAAACCAACTAAAATCAATACTTGCATCGATTCGAACTTGCACCTTAGGCCGATTTGATTTCTTAGAATCTTCGAGCCAACTCAACGCACTTATCCTTCAGGGCAATGCAGCGCTTTACATCGATTCAACTCTGTGCATTCTTTGGGACAATGCAACTCTTCACAACTACAAAGTTCGATGCATTGCTCGGGACAACCTAACTCTCGTATCGATTCAAATTGATGAATTTCATTCGGTCAACGCGACTCTTTGAGTCAACGCCTTAGCATAATGCACCGTGTGGAGCAGGGCATTATAGAATATACCACTCAAAACAAGGTTTGTCCTCGAACCAAAACTAACACTCCGATTAAGTGTTTTATAGATCGTTTTATGATCTCGTCCCACCAATGTTGTTCAGTTTCACACTATCTTTCAAGCTTTTCATTAACATTTCAAAGTCTTTTCTGCAGCTCGATTTGAATTTTGTATACAACTCGATTTGGATCTGTACATATATTTAAGGCGTCCCAAAGATATATGTATTTCGACCAAGTCCAGTGGTAGCAAATTTGAACAAAGCTAACAGGCAAATTTTCAATCCTAATGCTTGCCATCTTGTACTCCCTATCGGACTTATCTTTAGCAATTATTCTCAAAATTTTATCGCATACGTATATTCGATACATACGTGATTCATTCAATAAGGTCACTGCACGCGATAGGATTCAAAATCACAATCCTCGTTTCGTATGTTTCGTACGAACAATCAATCTTATACGTTGCGTCGAACCGTCGTACATCTGATCGCAACGATCCTTTGCAACGCCTTGCGTTCCAAGTCACCACCTAACTATTTTTGAAGTCTGGCTATGCAACTTATCTCGATACGATTTCCTTTGTAGACTTGCAAATGCATCAACATTCAGGACTATGCCCGCAAGGTTACTTACCTATACACCATGCTTAAATTCTTCCGGTGCAACTTTAAATTGATATTGCACAAAGCCCAAAATCTATCCGACACAAAAGTTTACATCGAGGTGACGGTGCTCAAGGCAACAATCGCTTTGACTCAAAGTCTATACGATACATCTTACGTTCGATTCCTAACGAGTAGGAATTCACTAGCCAAATTCCCAACTTATCTGTCTCGTAACATCAAATATAAGTTCGATTCATGCAAGCTCAATTGCAAGGTGAATCCAAATCTAATGATATAACTCGTAAATCATTCTCTTACCACTCGTGCTCATGTATAGCACGATTCTTAAAATTGCCTAGACTTATCATCAACATGAACCACATTATATTTGTTATCGATGCAATTTCATATGCGATATCGCATGGGTCATCTTACGGTCTGCAACATTCAATTTGATTTGGCGGTCAAGTCTTTTAGGGTCAGCTGCCCCGAAGCTATGCTCGATAATCATGGATTATTAGCGAAGGACAGTTATTACGAACCATGCTATATCTTATTTCGAAGCCAAATCACGTTTCGACGATTTCTATGCGACTACCTATTTTCGGACAAAACCATTTCTATCGGCGCAACTGATGCACAACTATCCTCCCTGTAAAGTCATGCACTACCGTTGATGATTCCAAAATTCATGAAACATCTACTTGTATTGAGTTCGAGACTATCTACCCACGGTCGACAGCCGAGATGCTATACGCATCGAAACAATCGTCGATAACTTTATGGTCTCGCCCTGATCAATCACAAATTTTACGATCAACTAGTTCGAAACTTCTGTATTACTATTCCAAAAATCTCGATATCGTAGGCCCTCTCTGTTATGTGTTCTCACATCGTGCTTATGTTTCCTTGCGTATCGATTTTTGATAGGTCGTATCAATTTTGATAACACGAGGGTCAACTTTGAATCCGTATCAACATCGACTTTAGTTCGCAGTACATACATCCAAGTTCACTACAAACTTTTCCATACGCATCAACTCGTTTTTCGTTTTTATTGCATTCTGCTATACTTTAATCGCGTAACCGAGTTACCGATTATCCAACATTGAACCCTCGAGTTATACGATCACGCCCTCCAAGTTTTTACGTATTTCAGTCGTACTCAAATGAATTTCACCGTAATGTAACCAACTATCTCTTAGTCACTATTTACCCGTATTAACCAACTCTTCACCGAAGTCGCACATTGTGCAATCGTATTATAATTCATATTGTCCAACTTTCTACCGAGATCGTAAGTCGTGCGATTCGATTTTGACTCGCGTATTCTAACATTTTTTGTCAAAATTGTATGTCGTGTTATTCGATTATAATTTGTCACGCCCAATATTTTTATCGAGATCGCAAGTCGTGCGATTCGATTATAATTTGTATCGCCCAACATTTTCATCGAGATCGCAAGTCGTGCGACTCATTTATAACTTCAAGTTTCCTATCAGATCGATCCGATCATTGCCTCAAGGCATAATCATTCTGTTAGTCTCAGTCGTCCGACTGACTTATAATTTCCTTCCGACGTATCATTCATTGATACAAGTCCCGCCTTATCGTCCCAATCAATTTTCGGAGAATACTTGCATCAACACATCGTCATATAAATTTTTTAATCGAGTCTCGGTAATCCCCCGTTCGTTGCGGTCATAACTTTCGCAAATCTTACATCACGTCGATGGAGTCCATCGCACAAGTGGTATAGGATATACCACTCTGAATCTAGCTATTCATTGCACATGTGGTATGGCATATACCACTCGGAATCAAGCCATTTTCGTCGTATCATACTTAGTATGAACCAACAATCTCTTCTGACTCACAATTTCTGCTGTGATCATGCCGATCACAACCGTAACTCTTGATTAATCAAATCCGACAAAACTCGGCCAATATTTTTATTTGCCAACACAAGTTCGGGGTGCAACCAAACGATTCGTTTCTATCGATTTATGATTTCAGTTCCTTCCTTTGCTTCGCGTGCAACGATTCATTTTCAATATCTGTTGCACTCCGTGCAACGATATTACTTTGACATGCGTTGCACTATGTGCAACGATTTTACTTCTGACACGTATTGTACAGCGTACAACATTTTCTTTCTGATATGCGTTGCACTTTATGTACTGATTTATTTTCGATAACCATTGCATCTCGTGTAAGTATTTATCTGTGACATTCAAAGCCAATGCTTGAATCTGTTCAACACATTCGACATCAACTTTTTATTATCCTTGCATGCATCATTCATACTTTAACTCGTTGTAATTTGATACAGCAACATTTTATTTCACTCGTTACACTTCATGCAACTTTTTATTTCTCTCGTTGCACTTCATGCAACATTTCATTTCCCATTCAACTTTGTTGCATTGCAACATCGAACATCTCATTTCACATTTTTCAACTTGTTGCACTTGCAGCAACAATATTTTATGGCTCGTTGCACTCAATGCAATAAACCTTTCGCGACTTTCTTAGCTAACATCATATAATTTCCAAAACACTTGCGACAAAATTACACGATTTATATTAAACTTATTGTATGGAACATCCAGTGCGGCATCGAATAGAGTTAAGAGTGATTCGATTGGTGGTGGGCAACTCTCTAGAATTGAAATAAAGCAAGCGTCCTGAGGAAATTTAGCCTAGAGCTCTGATACCAATTTGTCACGCCCCGATCCGGAATCACCCGAATTATCGTTCTCGCAGGGGGCGTAATATCGCACAAGCCTGGAGTTGTGCTCGTGCAAGGCAAGATGACAAGTTCTCAAAACGGTTATCTTTGATTTGATATTAGCAAACGAAAGAAAACAGAGTATATGGAACAATTATCTTCATTGATAATGAACTAAGATTACAAAGGCTTTCAATAGCCCAACTAAATTTACCAGGTTGGCTATAACACTCAAGTTCTCTCTTGCCCGTAAAGTATTTTACCATTCCATACATCATGCCTTCTATATCTCGGCCGCATCAATCTTGTTGCAAGTCCGAGCGTTCAATGCGATCGCATGCTTCAAACGCTACGACATTCCATGCCTCTGCGTGATCAAGCGAAGCTTCGCCGTGAGCAATCCATTCCCTGTACCATGTATGAAATCTGGTGGGGGATCAGTACATTCGTCCTCGCATGTACTGATGAAAAGACCCACTTTTAAAGCTACATTTAGTATTTATGTTGAATCATGCAACTTAGCTTATGATCTTGCTATATTCTCCTTAGGGTCGATTTCATGGCATATTCGAAAGCGGTAAAGCATGTTATCATGGCAAGCATGTTATTCGAATTGAGTAGGCAAGCAGGCAAGTAATCTCGTGTTTGTTTCGTGGTGTGACTTCTTACCAGTATAGACGCACTCGCCCTTGCTCCGACGCAAGGTGAATACGCCCCATTCCTTCCCTGTCATATAAGTGCTCTCTATGCAGGATCTATGTGCACTGGATACATATATACCTGTACTTTCAATCTATTGTTCCTTAACTATATGAAGGTCATTGGCATATCTGTGCCAGAATGGACTAAAGTATTTCTCATCTCTTTCATTATCTTTCCTTTTTCTTTCTTTCTCTTTTATCTTTCTCAAATTGGATAACCCGGCGTCCTCCCCGCTCGGGTTGCTAGCCCAATAACTGAAGGACGTCGAACTTATCATCAATTGTGGCTTATCACATCAATAGCAAATTGCAAGTCATGCCCAAAAGATGTGAACCAACAATGATTAACATCCCTCCTAGGCGAACGGTCCCGGCGCCCCGGTATTTAACTTGTTCGAGGGAACACCCGTGTACGGGCTCTCAATCCATTCGACCATGCAATGCGCGTCTTATTCAAACAACCAACCATAGTCTTAAGTCTGCGACTCAGACTTCGTATCATCTCGTATTTCGATCTCACATTTACTTTCTATGTTCTCACATTCCATACTTCGTTTTAATGTTCAATGGCATCATGTCTCAACACAATATTCGTCAACCGAATGACCCGAAGGTCCCAAACACTTTTCGAGGCACCGTGCCACATCTGACAGTTCCGTAACCTACATGCCACAACTGTTCTCTTTGCAACGAAGCCATCTTTTATGATTTTTGTATACGTAGGCACGCCTTGACGTGATTGTTCTCATTTCTTCGAGTCGTATATGAGATGCACGCCTCGATACCATAATTCCATGTTCTTAGCCCTAATGTTCAATGTTCGTGGCTTGCATGCTAGAGCGCTCGCCTTCATAATCTTTGAATGTGCTAGCCTTTCTTACTCGTACCTGAAGGCACGGAATGGCTCGAGCACGAAGGCACTCGCCGAATACAGATATCCTATGTTCTTATGGCTTGCGTACTGAGGCACTCGTCTTTGCGATATCCAATGTTCCATAGCGACTCGTGCATTTGATGCACGTTTTATTTCAATTGTTCTAACTAGTGTTCGACACACACTATGATTAATCATCCGATCGGACCACGCCCGTGGCGTCGATAGGTTAACTTACCAAACAATGATACATTCTTACTTAGGCATGAAGGAGTAAAAAAGAGTCAGTCCTCCCACCGTAAGCCGATATGCCTTGTTGTTTGCCGAGCCGATGCGGCTCGATTTCATAACTTTGTTGCACGGCTAAATCTTCTGACCTAGCCATTTGAGCACTTCTTGTTTTATTGAACTACTCGATCGATTCCGGCCTACCATGCCCAAGTCCCATCCCATTGCGAGGCAGTGATTTATGTTTTGCGGACCCGTTGCGAATGAGGTAAAATACCGATCTCTAACATTTCAGCGTAAACGGATAGCCTGCACATGAAACCAACTAAAATAAATACTTATAGCGATTCAGATTTGCGCATTGGGCCGATTCGATTTCTTAGAATCTTCAAGCCAACTCAACGTACTTATCCTTCGGGGCAATGCAGCGCTTTGCATCGATTCAACTCGATGCATTCTTTGGGATAATGCAACTCTTCACATCGACATAGTTTGATGCATTTTTCGGGACAACGTAACACTCGTATCGATTCAGATCGATATATTTCATTCGGTCAACACGACTCTTTGAGTCAATGTCTTAGCGTAATACGCCATACGGAGTGGGGCATTACACCCATTAACATATTGTTTACTTAGAATCGATGTATTAAGGTCTGATCAACCTTAGTGCATTTGGTTCGCCCTTCATTGATTATTCGACGTGGATTGAGATATAGATGCTACTAGTATCTTATTCGCAACTGCCTTAACAGCTCCCTCTGAATTATTCAATCGCCCTTGGAACCACTTAATTTTAATCGATTCCCATTCCCTTAAACTCTTTATTGTTTTCTGTCTTTACTTATTTCGGAAAAATAAATGCTCATATTTGAGGAAAGATATACCCAAAATGTCCTCCTTATTTTGCCTTACCACCTATGGTCATGAAAGCTATATATACATAATCGTTCCATCTATTCGAAATCGAAGAACCACCTTCCAATTGATCCATATCTACCATATCACGTTATTTATCACGTCGCGTAGTATTCCTTTATACTCAAGGCCCAAGCATGATGTCACAACTTTGAAATTTTTGAGACCCATAATCCTAAAACCAGGTCTTAGCTTCTAGATTGAGTAGAGAGTAATTTGCCTAATTTTTTTGGATATACTAGTATTACCTTGAGTTGGTTTCCATTAGGGTTATAATTAGTGCCCCCATGAACTCCCACTTTTTATTTAGATCATTTGGTGTCCCCGACTGTGACATTAATATTCGGAGCACGAGACCAACTGTTACCTTCCAACAAATTGCACATACAAGATCTAGATGAGCCCACCTCCATATAGGCATATCATGTCCCACTAAACCATGTCCCCTTGTACTCTATTTTTATGATACGACTTTCAGGACAAAAAGGCTAGTTATAACCCTTACCGTAATACCGATGCACTTTCTGACCTCAATTAGAGATCCAACCTCGACTCAATTCTTTCGACCCAATATATGGTTGTAATTGGTTGTAATCTATGAGAAGCCCTCTCCACACATGCCACTAGTGTGCCGCTAAATGGAGTCCTCATGTGCTACTTAAACACAAAAGTCACAAAGGGCACATTTTAGGCTTATGGAACCTAGTGAACCGTCCAACTGACAGTTAGCTCAACCACTCAGGTTGAAACTCATTCTAGGCCACCCTCTTCTGGTAGGAATGGTTCAGACTTGATTTTAGGTATCTTGTCTAGCGAATAAAGTTAAAATTCGAGACTTAAATAAATCAAAGATTGGTTCTAACAGAACTAATAATTCGTTGGTTTATAACGTATATTCCTATCAGTATCACCTTGATACCCTTAATATAACTTTGATATTTGGAGCATAAAACTAGCCATTTCCTTCCAATGAGCTGCACCATCATGAACTAGACTAGCCACCCTACACATATGACATACATGTCCCACACAAATATACCATCTTGTGCTTCAATTTAACTACACCATATATATGGCACAATTCCTTAGAACAAACCTTAGATATCCATTTCCCATTCCCATTTGATTTAATCATGCAATCTCGACCCATGACCTCAAAACGACTGGATAGCCATGATCCATGCAAGACTGAGAATACCACAACTTGTAGAATATAGTATCGATTTAAATTTCTTGAATAATTACCACCTCTATCTTTTCGTGAACCGACTTATGATTTAATAAAATTACTCTCCTGTCGTATCACGCCTCACTACTTTTAATGTTATATTTTATATACTAAATTTTATTTTAATTTCGAGGACGAAATTTTTATAAGTTGGGTAGGATGTAAACCCCCTAAATTTTCCTAAATTTTTTTTGTTTTTTTGATTTCTTCTCTTATATTTCTCTCTATATATGTGTAATTTTCATTACTGTAAATTTAAATTTTGTTATATACAAATATTTTCATGTATAAAAATATATTTGGTGAATATGCATATGAAATTTAAAGACTTTTTAAATAAAAAGTTTTTATATGTACATTTGATATATGGATATAAATATACTTTATAAGTATATTTGATATATATATTTGTTATACATTTATTGTATTACTTACTTTAATAAGATTTTGTAAGTAGATATACGTACTTACCGATTATATGTCTAAACCTACAACTTCTAAATTTATTTTAAATAAAACTTTCATGATTTTATTGAAAATATTTAATAGTTTATATGGTACTCTTATCATTCGAAATAATTAGTAGTTATTTAGATTATTCAGATATTAAATAGTTTATGTAGATTTTGAGTTCCATTTAAAATATATAGTAATAGCGCTAGTAATAAAAGTAATTATATTATAAGTGCATTAAATAGTTCAATAGGAAAATGTTTTGTTAAAAATATTGATTTGGATATTTTATAATTATTAGGAATATATAAGTATATAGAAATTTTGCTTGTTAGTAAATAAATATATATACATATAAATAAATATTACTCTATATTATAAGTAATTTTCAGATATGTACATATAATATTATTTCAATATTTATTTTGATTTTTAGAATTTTTTATTAATAAAATTTTGTTATCAAGTATTTGTAATATTTATAAAACAAAGAAAAACAAAAGAAATAGAAAAAAGGGGCCAACCCCACAGCACTTCTCGCAAATTCTCGCGAGATGACAAATACCCCCGAAGCCCGACCTTGCTCCCCAAAGCCAACAGAATTCAGCCTACAAATATAACTTAGTATATATATAGAAAGAAAAGGCAGCCGCAGTAAAACTCTACCTAAATCCTAACTTCTTCGCACCCCAAACCCTAGCTGAACGCTGGCAGCGACCCCCTCCCCTGCGCGCGCGCCACAGCGGTGGTACGGCGGACGTGGCGGCGTCGGAACAGACAACAGCGGCCGCCCAAACCCGACAAGAGCAGTGAGTGCTCTGTTTCGAGCACAACCAGGTACGTGTTTTTTTTTATTAACTTTCTTCGTCTATTCTCGATCATTTTTGAATCCGTAAACTCCAGTAGAGATACAACATAACCACCATTATATCCCATCAAATAGATTCATTTGAATCAGGATAGATTCGGTAGAAAAATCGATCCAAAGATCGTCGAAAACTTGTTCGAAAATAGGGTATAACACCAGCCCAAACCCCTAACTTGAGGGATTTTCTGAACCAATCATTAAGTATTTTTGAAAACCAATTTTGAACAGTTAAAGAAAATATATAGGAGATGAAAACCCCTTTTGTAGATTCATTTGTCATCCATCATGCAGGAAGTTATTTGCTTCCAAAAATTGGTAAAAACTATTTTTAAAACTATAAAATTTTAGAAAAATTCTCCGATACGGCATGCGCCCCGACAAACGGGCGATGTAGTCGCGAACCGAAAGCATCAAAAGGTGCGTATTGACTTCGCGGACGTGTGGGCTTTGACGGAATACAAATTAGTTGCGTGTGCGCGACGAATTTGATGTGTATCCGTCGAAATTCACCATATCGACCTCTTTGAAAATTAGCCAATTACTTTGTGAACTTTCGTCAAATAGAAACGAAACTTGCGCCAATAGCACCGTATCATTTTTTTGGTCCTGTTTGCCAAGTTTGGTCTGATTCTAAGAAGGTCGACCGGAACGCTATTTTGGCGGGCCCGCGATCCGATCCAACTGACGAAATTATGCATGGCACGCCGGAATCAAACTTTGGACACACGGTTGGGTTCGTCATCTCATGACGGATCTGCAGACATATAGTTTGACGACTTTATCAACAGTAGATTTTGGCACGTATTTCGGTACAAAATGGGTCCAACGACGGACATCATTTTGATCCAAAATTATAATTTTGCCCCTGTTTCCAGAATTAGACTTTTGGACAGGTATTTCCTAGACATATCTTTTTTCCAAACATGTTCGTGGTATTTATTTCAGCATCCGAGGACGTATACAGGATTTGGCTTTCATCGCTTCACTATTCTAACGGTTCGAGCTATTGGACGTCGCCCTTTTGCACACAACCTCAGGCAAGATACCTTGCTATATTTACTACTTATATTTAGTCTGTATTTTCTTTAGTTATTGCATATCACTGTTTATTTATTTCCAGTTCTTATAGCTGTACCATTATTACAATTTATGATTTACTACCTGCCCAGTAATATTAGCTTTGCTTTATCTATTATCTTTTGATTGCATATGAACCTAGAGTTAAGGGACTACCATCTGTAGTGTATTGCATAAACCTTGACACAGTTGTACCATGAGATATGTGTGAGATAAGTAGCATATAGAGGTACTTGCATGTTGGCTGATCACCCGTACGCATGCGTTAGGTCTAACTACTAATAGAGGCATATTATGAGGCTTAGCAGTTAGTAGAGGTACATGATCGCAGATACAACTTAGATAGGTTCATCGGGTAGGAAGAACATTTTTTTGTTGTATGTGATTCTATTACACATTTCCTAGTAACCCGGAAGCTCCGTTGGAGATACGGGTATGCTTACCCCCTCAGGTTGGCCACTAACGTTTTTGAACGTTATGCGCTTCGTCACTGGTGCCCAAGAGGGGACTATACAAGATCCTATTTACAGCCAGGGCTCATGCGACGGAAGGTTTGTTTTTAACTGCATAAATACATTAGATTGGTTAGGTAACCCTCGTCAATGTCATGTCACCCCCGTTCCATTAGTAGCATGGCACAATATCGCATCGTAGAATATTATGCTACCCCTTGTCCTTGTTTAGTTGTAGGGTAGTCCACTATTTTGGTGATGATATATTGGGCTTTGTTACGATTGGGACTATTTTACTTTACTTGTGGCTTATGACATATTATATATTCAGTTTATTATGACATGTTCTTTCTGTATCTTGTTACGTCCCTCTGAGGACCTGGTGATCTCTCCAGGTGTGTGCTTCTGTGATATTTGTAGGTGTTCTAGCCAAGGCCGTGATCTTCTCCATTCCTTCGCAGAGGATTGCCCTTAGGTCGACTTGCTACCTTTCCTTCGCATTTTCTCTCGTGTATTATCCTTCTCATTTAAATGGTTGGTAGTGGATTTGTCTCCGCACAACTGCATGTATAAAGGATAAATTTTATAGTTGATTTATATTATTATTCTCTTATTTGGTGGATGAGATTTAGTTGTCTTGGTTTACTGTATTTTATAGCTTATGTATACATACGAGATTTTCATATATTGGAGTTTACTTCATATGTATGCAGCTGGCATGTCTACGTACTTAGTCCCAAGTATTTTGGGACTAGGGCGTTACACAAGTTCTGGGTCCTAAAGTACCATATTTAAGTGCAAATTCTTTATTGTCATTCATTCAGCATAATATATGTGAACCTGCTGATATGCACATACGCATAGATACTAGAATGACATAAAGCATAGAAATTATTTTTTGATTAATTCATATGAATGTGTTGAGCTTACGTGATATACAGACAAATGTTATTTACCTGGTCCCCTTTTAAGGGGATATCACAAACAAGGTATATTTTCTAAATAATATTGTAGTTATTTTGGAGAGCAACAAAGCAAATCATTGTGGCAACATTGATCAATCATTGTGGCACTTAATGAAGTAAACAGAGAATGTGCATGACTATGATTTTAATAGTTAATCATATCAGGGAGAGTTGTGAGCTTCCAGGAATCTCAAAAATCTAACAAACTCTGTTTGAGGATATGTATGTAATTCATATAAATGTATAGGCAAATAAATTATTGTGTGAGATATAATATTGAAATGTGTTGGGGGTTAATTTTATTTGAATTGATGTAACAAATAAATGTAATATTTTTTTAGGGGGAGTATTTTATAGATGCAATATCCAAAAGATGCTAATGGAGACGTCTCGATGTATGTCTTTGTACATTGTACTCTTTTTCATTGATGAGATTTTTTTCTACTGGGTTTTTTCTTCGAAAGGTTTCTAACGAGGCAGTGTAAGTTGCACCGACTTGGATTCCTGAAAAATAATATTCCTTAAGAATATTATTGTACTCTTTCTTTTACTACAGATTTTTTTTCCAATGATAGGGTTTTCAATAGAAAACTTTTTAATGATGCAATAATTAAAGTGGGTATCCAAACGGGAGTATTGTGATTTGGGATAAACCCAGATATGGATGCCCTTATCCCTATTTATAACCACCTCTATCTTATTCCCTTTTAATATATATTATAAACGTGAAAACTCCTACAACATTCTGTTCGGCTATAATTTTTCTCTCTCATTTCATAACAATATATATTTGGTTTTCGTTGCTGATTTTAGAATATAAAATTATTTGAAAAATAACAAACCTTAAAAGTTTCGAGGGTGAAAATTTAGAGACACGCAAATTTAAATGAGAACCAAAGTGGTCCTAGATTCTTCCAATAGTAATAACAAAAAGATTAATGAATTCCCTCTTAGTCCCATTATTGTTTCCCTAAAATAGTTGACAAATATATTAATTAGAACAACTTATCCAATACAAGAATTTTTCCATGCTCTTTTTACAAAAAAAATGAGCATGACACTTGTTTCGAAGATTGGAAGCCACAATAACACAATTTCAAATCAGTTTCTATAACAGAGTTATAGTTATGATTGCCAACTTTCCAAAATGGAGTCTTAAACTTAAATTCCATGTGTATCTTAGGAGATATGATCACTTTACTATAGTTGCACAAATTTTACCGTATTTTATTTCAAATTTAACAATTATTTAAACTATCCTAATTCATAAGGATTGTATTTCCATACAGATAATCATTCATATGAATTAATTTTATAATAATAATCCAAGTCAACAAAAATTCTAATCAAATCATGACCAAAATTTAAAACATAAACAATAGGATCTTATCATATTAGATCTTACCATTTTCTACCACACACACACACACAACGCGCGCGCACACACACACACACACAATATATATATATATATATATAAATATATATATATATATATATATATATATATATATATATATATATATATATATATATATATATATATATGCTCGTGCTGGATGGAACACCCCATGCTCAATTCCAGCTTCCTTCCGTCTGGTGTCCATGGCAGTTGCGACATGCCCGATCGCAGACAATTATGGGAAGACCTGTTGCATACCCAGCTTAACCACAGCATTCTGTCCTGGCTTTGCGTTGGCGATTTCAAATTTATTACTTGTAGAGAGGAAAAATCGGGAGGTCGTCCTCCTCCTCCCTCGGCCATCCACTACTTCACCAACTTCATCTTCAACGCCCACCTGACTCCCCTTCAGTTCAACGACAGCGCTTTCACCTGGTACAACATGCAAGAAGGTGCTCAAAGGCAATACTCTCGCCTTTACCGCGCCCTCATTAACTCGAAGTGGTCAGATTTGGAGATTATTTCCAATCTATCACACATCAACGCTACTGAGTCGGGTCACTCCTCTCTCCTCATTGAAATTTGCAGCAAATCGAATCAGATCAAGAAAAGCTTTCGTTTCTTCGACTTCTGGAGGCATCACCCCTAGTTCAGAAACGTCGTTGTCATCGCTTGGAGCGGTACGGACACCCCTGACCCCCTTATTCGCGTCGCAAACAAGCTCAAGCTATCAGGAAAGCCCTCACTACTTGGAGCAAAGAAGCATTTGAGGATATTTTCTAGGCTGTCCAAACGGCCGAGGATGACGTTACCCGTACAGAAGCCCTCTTCGCCATCGACAGATCTCCTGCTGCCTGTGCCTCCCTAAATCTTACCAGAGCTCTGCTGAAATTCTGCCTAAAAGTCGAGATCGAATTCTGGAAACAGAAAGCCAGACTGACCTGGGATAACGAAGGCGACAAAAACACCAACTACTTTCACTCTTGCGTCAAGGTACGCAGACAGCAGCTCAACCTCCACCAGATCGCGGACGAGAACAAACATATTATCAAAGATCGATGAGGTATCCGATTAGCCGCTGCTGATTTCTACTCCCGGCTGTTCATCAAGGAATCCATTACTAAAGACGTAGATTTCCATGCGGCGATTCTCCGCCTAATTGATGTCAGAGACAACTGCCTGCTGGAGCTTCTTCCTTCTGAACAAGTTGTGAAGGATGCTGTAGCTCCCCTTTCCGGAAATTTTAAAATATTTTTTTATATTAATTATTTGATTTAAATGGTGATTTTTAGATTTTTATAAATAATTATTTAATTAATTATTAAGGTAGATGATTGTAGCCATGGTGGAGTTTTGGAGTACAGGATGACCTGAAATCGTGGCACGGTTAGTGCAAGTGGCGTGCTTTGACTAGTGTATTAGCCCTGGTGGGGAAGGCCGAGCCATCGGTGTGTCCTAACTAGGAAAACCAGGCCAAGTTATAGCATGACCATTATAAATACTTTAATTATTTATTATTTGATTTATTGACTTTGCAGGAAAGCGGCTGAACCAAGTTAGCCCAAACTGGGCCGAACCAAATCCAAGCCCATGTTGGCAAGTAGTGAGAGCCAATACGGCCATTTAGACATATTCTAGTTAGATGCAATATTTTTAGGAACTGACGACTAATTTCTAAATATTTATTATATGTAAATTATAGGTAATATTAAATAGCATGTTTGATTAATGTACGTTTATTGGACACGTTAGATTATAGGTATAATGTGGCACCCTATACTAAACCTTCTTACTGGTTATTTTAGTTCGTTAGCGTTATTATGATGATGATGTTTATTATTATTATTATTACTATTATTATTATTATTATCATTATTAATATTAATATTAATATTAATATTAATATTAATATTATTATGCTTAAATAATACCTTTATTATTCGTATTTTATAATCCATTGTCAAGTAGATTATATATATATATATACATATTTTTACCATGCACAAGGAAAATATTATTAATATTTATTTGGTTATTAAATATTTATTCATATATATATATGGATATGCATATGAATAGATATATATGCATATAGATATAATAGTATATATATAAGGATATATATATAAATATATATATATATATATATATATATATATATATATATATATATATATATATATATATATATATATATAAATATATATATATATATATATATATATAAATATATATATATATATATTTTATATATATATATATATATATATAAATATATATATATATATTTATATATATATATATATATATATATATATATATATATATATATAAGAAAAAGGCAAAAGCAGCAGTAAGCTTGGCCCGACCTTACTTCCCACAGCTAACCAGCGAAACCCGACCCCCCACAAGCACTAGCTAAGCCCAGCTCACCAGGCCCAGCCCAGGCCGAGCAACCCAGGCCGAGCCCAGGCACCCCCCGCCAAACCATACAGTAAATAGAACCCCTCCCCGATTCTATTAGTAGCAGAGCACAGTTTCAATAGATGGAGAAAGAGACAGTTATGAGAAAACCCTAACTACTTCATGCCGCCGTCGCCCATCCCCTGATCCGGGGCAGCCACCCGCAGCCAGTGCCACCGTTGTGCGGGCCGTCGGCCACCGGCAAATGCGTCGGAACACAGAGCACTGCAACAGCAGCCACGCTGCCCGACCCCGACTTCGCGCCCGACTCCCACGCCGCACGCTCCACCGTTTCGTGTTCTGTCTTCTCAGGTACGAAGACCATCTCTACACCTTCGTTTTCCTTCATTTAGTTTTAATTTAGGTGAACTGGATTGCCCGATGAATCGACGCAAAGTCGAGGGCTTCATCCTTCAAAAACAGAACGTAGGACAGTCCATATACCCATGTTCGTACCTAGTTTCTAGGAAACCTGTTCAATATTTTTTGCAATCTAATTAAACACACTTGAAGACAACATATAGGGCTTTGAACCCTTTTTTGTAGAATCGGATTTCGTCGACTGTGCGTCGAGAAATCTGACGTTCAAAACTGATAAAAACCTGTTTTCAAAATATTAAAAATATAGAAATTGCTCCGATACTACGTGTGCCCCGCCAAACCGGACGACTTGGTCGCAAACAAAAAGCATCAAAAGGTGCATAACAGCTTCGTAGACGTGTGGGCTTTGACGAAATTCAAATTGGTCGCGTGTGTGCGACGAATTTGATGCGTATCTGTCAAAATTCACCGTATCGGCCTCTGTGCAAATTTCTCAATTACTTTGTGCACGTTCATCAGATCGAGACGAAACTTATGCCAACAGGACCGTATCATTTTTTTGGCCCTGTATGCCAAGTTTGGTCCGATTCTGAGACAGTTGATCGGATCGCCATTTTGCGGGCCCACGGTCCGATTTAACGGGCAATTTTGTGCACGGCCCATCGAAATCCAAAATTGGACATACCTTTGGGTTTGTATCATCAAAACGAATCCGTAGACATGTAGTTTGATGACTTTAGAGACCACTGACTCTGGCACATTTTTTGGTGCAAAGCGGGTCCAACGGCGGACACCGTTTTGGTCCGAAATTATCGTTTTGCCCCTGTGTCCAGAATTGGACTTAAGGACAGGCAATAATAGCTAATTTGACTATTCTGAGAACGTTGGTAACATCTATTATAGCTTCTGGAGGCAGTTGTGGGGACTTGGACTCTCTGACTTATTGATTGATGATATATTGTTGGTTCTCCATGCAACCCTCAGGCAAGTATACCTTGCCGAACATATACAGTATTTGTATTGTTTTCTCTTTCTTTATTCTGTTCCTTCTTATATTGTCACATGATTCCATATTGTGATTGATTTGTCCTTGATTGCTTTACTTGTTCTAGATTACGTGCACATATATGATACCCTACTCTGGACAGCTTATACGTACTCGAGTCGGGCTGGAGTCCGCTCGATACGTAGCTGGCTTGCTCACGCTCTCGTGCCCCGAAAACTGGGTACGGGTCGTGACAAGTTTTTGTGGTGGCCCATGCAGGTCAGAGCATATCGTATCGGTTATGTAACTATACTGATACGAG
The DNA here is from genome assembly GCA_029216955.1 of Iris pallida. NCBI lineage: Eukaryota > Viridiplantae > Streptophyta > Magnoliopsida > Asparagales > Iridaceae > Iris > Iris pallida. The sequence goes on from JANAVB010010817.1 coordinate 278,483, forward strand.
CCTGCGCACCTGACTAAACCTTTAGAAATCTCAATCCACTCTGCCTTGAAAATTCTCCTAGAAATTCTCTACGTCCTTGAAAACTCCATATTTGCTCTCGATTATACTTTCTTACTTCCGTACCATCGGTTCTCGTCCCTTCCTATTCCGGGGTGACGAATGATCGTGCTGTCTAGAATTCATCAGAAATTCTTAAGTTATAGTATAATATTGCTTGACTATTAAATATTTGGTTGTTTATAGATATGATGGATTGATTATATATGCCATATGTCCTAGATATTTGTTGGAAGGATTGTTAGCAACTAGTTAGAAAATTATAAGGTTTTAGTGACCGTAATTTTGAGCAGTAGTGTGACCAAAGGTGGGTAGAAGTCCTCAAGTATTCAGAGTTATAAAATGACTAGAAAAAGTCATAAAAATATTTTAGAGAAATTAAATTTGAGGAGATTGGGGTTAAGGCAGACTTTCTATTGAATTTTAAGGGATAGTAATGAATTAGAATTTCGAGGACGAAATTATTTTTAAGGTGGATAGATTTGTAGCTCCCCTTCCCAAAAATTTTGAAATATTTTTTTATATTAATTATTTGATTTAAATGGTGATTTTTAGATTTTTATAAATATTTATTTAATTAATTATTACGGTAGATGATTGTAGCCATGGAAGAGTTTTGGAGTACAAGATGACCAGAAATCGTGGCACAGTTAGTGCAGTGGCATGCTTTGACTAGTGTATTAGCCCTGGTGGGGAAGGCCGAGCCATCGGTGTGTCCTAACTAGGAAAACCAGGCCAAGTTATAGCATGACCATTAAAAATAGTTTAATTATTTATTATTAGATTTATTGACTTTGCAAGAACGCGGCTGAACCAAGTTATCCCGAACTGGGCCAAACCAAATCCAAGCCCATGTAGGCATGTAGTGAGACCCAATACGGCCATGTAGACATATTCTAGGTAGATACAATATTTTTAGGAATTGACGACTAATTTCTAAATATTTATTATATGTAAATTATAGGTAAATAGTATTTTAGATTAGTGTACGATTATTGGACCCGTTAGATTATAGGTATAATGTGGCACCCTATACTAAACCTTCTTATTGGTTATTTTAGTTCGTTAGTGTTATTATGATGATGATGTTTATTATTATTATTATTATTATTATTATTATTATTATTATTATTATCATTATTAATATTAATATTAATATTATTATGCTTAAATAATACCTTTAGTATTCGTATTTTATGATCCATTGTCAAGTAGATTATATATATATATATATTTTATATATATATATATATATATATATATATATATATATATATATATATATATATATGTATACATTAAAAAAAATACATATTTTTACCATGCACAAGGAAAATATTATTAAGGTTTATTTGGTTTATTAAATATTTATTCATATATATATATGGATATGCATATGAATAGATATATATCTATATAGATATAATAGTATATATATAAGGATATATATATATCTAGTTATAAAGAAAAAGAAAAGGCAAAAGCAGCAGTAAGCTTGGCCCGACCTCACTTCCCACAGCTAACCAGCGAAACCCGACACCCCACAAGCACTGGCTAAGCCCAGCTCACCCAGGCCCAGCCCAGGCCGAGCAACACATCCCCAGCCCAGGCACCCCCCGCCAAACCGAGCAGTAAATGGAACCCCTCCCCGATTCTATTAGTAGCAGAGCACAGTTTCGATAGATGGAGAAAGAGACAGTTATGAGAAAACCCTAACTACTTCACGCCGCCGTCGTCCATTCCCTGATCCGGGGCGGCCACCCGCCGTCGGTGCCACCGTCGCGTGGGCCGTCGGCAAATGCGCCGGAACACATAGCACTACAACAGTAGCCACGCTGCCCGACCCCGACTTCGTGCCCGAATCCCGTGCCGCACGCTCCACCGTTTTACGTTCTGTCTTCTTTAGTATGAAGACCATATATACACCTTCATTTTCCTTCATTTAGTTTTAATTTAGATGAATTGGATTGCCCGATGCATCGAGGCAAAGTCGAGGGCTTCATCGTTCAAAAGATAGAACGTATGACAGTCCATATACCCTTGTTCGTACCTAGTTTCCAGGAAACTTATTCAATATTTTTGCAATCTAATTAAACACACCTGAAGACAACCTATAGGGCTTCGAACCCTTTTTCGTAGAATCGGATTTCGTCGACTGTGCGTCGAGAAATCGGACGTTCAAAACTGATAAAAACCTGTTTACAAAATATTAAAAATATAGAAATTACTCCGATACCACGTGCGTCCAGCCAAACCGGGCAACTTGGTCGCGAACCGAAAGCATCGAAAGGTGCATAATGGCTTCGTGGTCGTGTGGGCTTTGACGGAATTCAAATTGGTCGCGTGTGCGCGACGAATTTATTGTGTATCCGTCGAAATTCACCGTATCGTTCTCTGTACAAATTTCTCAATTACTTTGTGCACGTTCATCAGATCGAGATGAAACTTACGCCAACAGGACCGTATCATTTTTTGGTCTTGTATGCCAAGTTTGGTCCGATTCTGAGACAGTTGATCGGATCGCCGTTCCGCGGGTCCCACGGTCCGATTCAACGGGCGGTTTTATGCACGGCCCACCGGAATCCAAAATTGGACATACCATTGGGTTCGTATCATCAAAAAAAATCCGTAGACATGTAGTTTGACAACTTTAGAGACCATTGACTCTGGTACATTTTTCGGTACAAAGCGGGTCCAACGACGGACACAATTTTGGCCTAAAATTACCGTTTTGCCCCTGTGTCCAGAATTGGACTTAAGGACAGGCAATCCTAGCTAATTTGACTATTCTGAGAATGTTGGTAACATCTATTATAGCTTCTGGAGGCAGTTGTGGGACTTGGACTCTCTGACTTATGGATTGACGATATATTGTTGGTTCTCCATGCAACCCTCAGGCAAGTATACCTTGTCAAACATATACAGTATTTATGTTATTTTCTCTTTCTTTATTCTATTCCTTCTCATATTGTCATATGATTTCATATTGCGATTGATTTATCCTTGATTGCTTTACTTGTTCAAGATTACATGAACGTATAGGATAGTTGACATTGCTAGATTATTGGTCTTTTTGTGTCATCTTGTCTCGTGATTGAGTTGTCAGTTTCTATATCTGTCCTTGACTTGACCATTCTTGACTGGGAGTATCTTGCATTGTATTACAGTTGAGACATACTATAGATTGGGAGTATCTTATATTGTACTACGATCTATAGCCGATTCTTCTACCTTGATATCACTTGATTGACTTGACTTGAGACATGCCATAGATTTCGAGTATCTTACATTATACTATGACCTATAACATATATTGATTGATTGACTTGACTTGCGACACTATAAATTGGTAGTATCTTGCATTGTACTACGATTTATAGGAGTCTACTTGACTTTGTATCCTTTAGGAAGGAGATCGATACTAGAATTGGCTAATCTTGACTGAGAGTTCTTGTATTGTATTACAGGCAAAATCTACTATAGATTGGGAGTATCTTGCATTGTACTACAAGCTATAGGGGTTAATCGATTGATTGATAGCCAAGTCAAGTATTACATTTCTACACGAATCGTCGTCCTTAGATGTTCTCCTTGCAGTATTCTTATCCTTCTTACATGTTATTTACTGTCATATTAGTAGGCATATTTTATGTATCTTGCTAGTCCTCTGAGGACATGATGATCTCTTCAGGTAGCTGATTGCACGGAGTTAGTTAGCTGAGCATGTGGTAGTTGACTTCGATCGCATGATTCATGTATTTTGTTAGTGTTATTGATTTATTATCTTTTTCGTACTTTTATGATATATCCTGCTTATCAGCTTAGCTTTATAGACTCATATTATTCTTATAGTCTAATCGGACATATTTGCTAGTGGGCTGCAGACCACGACCCATACTTGTTCATTCTTGTTTTACATTATTCCTGTGGATTGAGATATAGTTTAGATTAGACATGATACCCTACTCTGGACAGCTTATACGTACTCGGGTCGGGCTGGAGTCTGCTCGATACGTAGCTGGCTTGCTCACGCTCTCACGCCCCAAAAACCGGGTGCAGATCGTGACACATGCAGTCTGGGCTCTTGACGAGCACAGTGCACCAGGACCCGACGGATTCTCTAGGGTTTTCTTTAGATCGTGAGGGGACATCATCAAGTCAGATATGCACGAGGCGGCCACCGCCTTTTTCCAAGGAGCCAGGTACCCCAGATCTATTTCCTTTGCTAACCTGATTTTTATCCCCAAACAGGAAAACCTGGAGACCTTTAATGACTTTTGCCCCATAAGCCTGTGCACCTTCACTAACAAATCATCTCCAAGATTATTGCCAACCGCATGATCGAGATCCTCCCTAAAATTATCTCAAAAGAGCAGAGTGGATTCGTTCATGGCCGAAACATATTACACAACATCCTGATGGCACAGAAAATGATCACATGTATGAAATTTATAGCTAGAGGTAGGAACATCGCTATCAAACTGGACATGGAGAAGGCATACGATAGACTGGATTAGCAATTCTTGATCTGGGTATTCAGGGCCTTCGAGTTCTTGGAAACTTGGACCAACATCGTGTGGAGATCGATCCGTAACTTGTGGTTCTTCACGGTTATCAACGGTCAAGTCGAAGGCTTCTTCAAATCGAGTCGCAGCGTCAGACAAGGAGACCCTCTATCTTCCACCATCTTCATCATCGTCGCGGAAGCTCTGAGCAGAAATCTGAATAATATGGTGGGTGCCCTGAACTTCTAATATTTTTATACCACCAGCGATTGTCCGTTCGTCACCCACTTGGCATACGCCGATGACATACTTATTTTCTCCTCTGGGGACATCGGGTCCATAGAGGTGGTACACAACACGCTGCAAAAATATGCAAGATACTCGGGTCAGCACGTCAATCCCAGAATAAGTGTTATTTATGTCCACCACAAGACCGACAGAGAACATGCATCTACTCTTTCCAACATTACCTCCTTCTTTGTCGCTTTCCCACCTTTCTACTACTTAGGGTGCCCGTTGGTGTACGGAAGATCCAACGCAAGGAATATTCGAAGGGCTGGTGGGAAAAGTCATGAAAATATTTAAGGGGTGGCACAACGCGACATTATCGCCTGGCGGGAAGATGATTCTGATACAACATGTGCTCTCATCCATCCCAGTATATATCTTTGCCGCCTGTGCCTCCTAAGAAAGTTTTGACATCCATTGAAAACCTCTTCTCCAACTTCTTTTGGGGTCACTGTGACGGCAAGAACAAGCATCATTAGGTGAGTTGGGACACCATGGCCAGACCCATCGATGAGGGAGGCCTCGAATTCTGTATGCTGTCGCAAGTTGTGGATGCTTGCTCGATGAAGCTGTAGTGGAAGCTTCGAAGGAGCCAAAATCTCTGGACGCGGTTCACGAGGGATAGATATTTCAAACACATCCATTCCACCGTCGCAGATTTCAACTACAGATCTTCCGCGTCCTGGCACCGCATCCTGCAGGGTCGAAAACTCGCTGAGCCGCTGATCCGCCTCCGGTTGGGCTAGGGCGAATCATCTCTATTCTTCGAACGATGGGTCGGGAATGATCTCCTCCCCCAGTTAGCAAATGCCTCTAATTATAGTACGATCAGAGAGCTGTGGGATTCTTTGGGCGATTGGAACTGGGAAAGGGTTTGCGCTTGGATTGGAGAAGAGACGGCCATTTCTCTCCTCGATGCAGGAATGAAGATCAGCATGAAACCTGACTGTCTGCTGTGGTCTATTGCGGCCAACGGATCCTTTTCGGTTGCAACGGCCAAAAGAGTGGCTCATGGTATTAGGGTGCCTTCACCTACCATAGGAGCGTTCTGGCAGTCTTGCATCCCAAAAAATGGTCCTTTCTGATGTGGACAGCCTTTCGCAAAATCTCCCTACTGATGATGCTCTCAATACCATCAGCTTCAGCTTAGCATCTGCGTGTCACTGTTGTTCGGCAAGACAATTCGAAATGGCTAAGCACATTTTCTACTCGGGTGACTTACCTGCAAGGGCTTGGACTGTTCTCTTTCACCGTTGCAGTCTGGCCTAGGATGGTGGGAGCTTCAACGATCTTCTGGCCACTTGGGCTAACGTATCTTACGACCACCAGATCGTTGCAGCCGCCATCACATGGGTTATCTGGAAGAACCATAACAAATTCAGATATGAGGGCCTCCAATATTCGTCCAATCAACTAGTCTGGGAGGTTCTCCGACAGACTTACAAAGTTAGCAGACACTCCAACACGGCCTCGAGGACTTCTGGCAGTCCTTGCTCTCTTGAGCCTGGAGTGGACGCTTGCCTTCCTTTTTGTCTTTTTCCTGTCTTTCTTTTGCGCTTACTTGTAAAGGCTTCGGCATTTTGCGCCTTACTATGAATAAAATGGAGGGATTTTGATATATATATATATATATATATATATATATATATATATATATATATATATATGAATAAAAGGAAGGGATATATATATATATACAGTAAACTTCCTGTACGAGATTAACTTATGGGACAAAGTTACGGGAGCACTAAACATACACGTTTCTCTTCCAAATTTTTATTCTTTAAAAAATTTAAATCTCCCCTTTTTTAAAATAAATCTATCTTTGTTTTAAAAAAACAAATTATATCCATCACTTTAATTTTTAAAATAGAGATAATCTTTTCTAAACAGAGATAGATAATTTTCTATTTAATTTTTAAAAAATAGATAGATTCCTTTAAAAAAAATATTATATCTTTCATTAAAAATCTATTTTAAAATATTAGTTTTAATTTTAATTTTAATTTTAATGTTAATGTTAATATTTAATGTTAATTGTAGTATTAATGTTAATTTTAATAATTATTGTTAATTTAAATGTTAATTTTAGTGTTAATTTAATTTCAGTTTTAACATAAATATTAAGAATTAAAAATAATACTATAATTAACATTAAGCTTAACATTAAAATTAATATTAACATTAAAATTAATATTAACATTAACATTAATTTTAATATTAATATTATATTAAAATAAACTTTAATATTGATATAATATTAATATTAACATTAACATTAACATTAACATTAACATTATCATTATCATTATAATTATCATTATCATTAAAACTAAATTTAATATTAACATTAATATTTTTAAATATAGATTTGTTTTTAAAGATAGATTTAAAGATAGGTTATTTTTTAGATTTGCTTTGAAAGATAGATTATTGGTTAGATTTATTTTTATGGAAATATTTAGATGTACATAATTTATATTTAAAAAGATTTGTTTTGAAAGATACATTTGTTATATTTGTTTTTT
>JANAVB010010818.1:0-52500 GCA_029216955.1 Iris pallida
AGCATCTGGTCTTCTCACTCCCAGGTCGACTTGCCTGGTGAGTTGTGCCGCCACATGACTCTGACTATCGGCGTCACAGAGTTCCTGGTTCTCTTCTCGCCTCTGTCCAAAATTGCCACTGGCTTCTCCGGCACTGTAAGAATGGGTCCAATTTCCAGCTCCGAATGGTCCAAGATGTGGCTCGGGTCCGGGATGTAGTGTCTCAGCTGCGAAACATGGAAGGCGTTATGGACGCCTTCGAGACTTGGGGGTAGAACTACCCGATAAGCCACTTCTCCAATCCTGTTGATTCTCCAATCCTGTTGAGTACTTCAAAAGGACCAATATACCTGGGGCTTAACTTTCTTGCTCTGCCGAAACGAATGGTTCCTCTGGTAGGAGAGATCTTTACAAACACACTGTCGCCTTCTTCAAACTCCAAAGGCGGTCGGCTGCTATCGGCCCAATGCTTCTGTTTGTCCTGGGCAATCCTGAGCTTGTCTCTGATCATTCTCACCTTCTCTGCTGCATCGGTCACCATCTCATGTCCAAGCAATACTCGTTCTCCGACGTCATCCTAAGAAGGTGGAGTGCGGCAACGACGTCCATAGAGTGCCTCGAACGGTGTCATACCGATTCTAGCTTGGTAGCTGATATTGTAGGAGAATTCTACCAAGTACAAATGGTCTTCCCAAGACCCTCCAAATTCCAAGACGCAGGATCTCAGCATGTCTTCTAGCGTCTGGATTGTTCTCTCCGATTGTCCGTCAGTCTGGGGATGGTAGGCGGTGCTGAACTTCAGTTATGTTCCCAAACTGTCATGCAAACTCTTCCAAAAGTGAGAGGTAAATCTAGTATCTCTGTCAGACACAATGCTTACCGGAACTCCATGAATCCGATAGATATATTGCATGTACAGTGCTGCCAACTTCTCGGTGGATAGACCAACCTTGAAGGAGATAAAGTGAGCTGACTTTGTCAGTCGGTCCACGATAACCCAAATGGCATCCTTTCCTCCTTGGGATCGAGGCAGTCCCGACATGAAATCCATAGTTATGTGCTCCCATTTTCAGTCCGAAATGTCAAGCGGCTGCAATAGTCCTGCTGGTCTCTGTCTGCTAGCTTTTACTTGTTGACAAATTAAACATCTAACCACATACCTGGATACGTCCTTCTTTATTCCGTACTACCATACTATTGTACGCATATCCCGGTACATTTTGTTGGCTCCAAGATGTATAGAATACTACGACTGGTGTGTTTCTTGCATCAACTCGTTCCTCAGTTCGTCTGTTGGTATGCAAAGCCTCGTACCATTCTTCAGTGCTCCGTCGCTGGCGATTAAGAATCCTTCAAGTGTTCCTGCCAGCACTTGATCTCTGAGTTTGCAAAGTGTCTCATCTTGGAATTGTGCCTCCTTGACTCTGTCCATAAGACTTGAACGCACTTGCAATTGCATCATTAATGATTCAGCTCTTGGTACGATGGCGTCTCTTCCCAGTTTTTTCATCTCTTCTTCAGGCAGTACAATTTCCAATCCAAGCTTCTCCATGTCCTCCAGCAAATGACGCTCCTTGGTCAAGGACATTGCCATCGGGTATCGACTAAGTGCATCTGCAACAACATTAGCCTTACCCGGATGATATTGCAGGTTGATGTCAAAATCCTTCATCAGCTCCAGCCATCGTCTCTGCCTCATGTTCAGCTCCTTCTGAGTGAAAACATATTTCAGACTTTTGTAGTCTGTAAATATTTCTACTCTTTCTCCATAAAGGTAATGCTTCCATAGCTTCAATGCAAATATCACCGCTGCAAGCTCCAAATCATGTGTGGGATAGTTCTTCTCATGAGTCCATAATTGCCTAGATGCGTAAGCAATTACTTTCCCGTGTTGTTGAAGAATGTAGCCCAATCCTTTACCGGAAGCATCACTATAAATTGAGAAACTGCCGGTACCTGCGGGTAGCGAAGTATTGGTGCTGTTGTAAGCCTCTTCTTCAGTTCCTCAAAAGCTGACTGGCAAGCTTCAGACCAAATGAATTTCTCGTTCTTCCTGGTAAGCTTCGTCATTGGTTCAGCAATCTTGGAGAAATCCTTCACAAACTTCCGGTAGTAGCCAGCTAAACCCAAAAAGCTTCTGATCTCTGCAATCGAGCTTGGTGCAGTCCACTTCTCAATAGCAGCTATCTTCTTTGGATCTACCGAAATTCTTTTTCATGTGACAACATGGCCCAAAAATTTCACTTTGTCTAGAAAGAATTCGCATTTGGATAACTTACCATAGAGCTTCTCCTTCCTCAAGGTACTCAGCACTTTCCTCAGGTGCTCTTCATGCTCTTCTTCAGTCTTTGAGTAGATCAGTATGTCGTCGATGAAGACAACAACAAACTGATCCAGGTATTCATGGAAGACCTTGTTCATGAGGTTCATGAATACCGCAGGAGCATTTGTCAGTCCAAACGGCATGACCAAGAATTCAAATTGCCCATACTTGGTGTTGAACGCCGTCTTGAGAATATCCTCCTTCCTGACCTTGATTTGATGGTAGCCTGATCTGAGATCTATCTTTAAAAATACCTTGGCTCCACTCAGTTGATCAAACCGGTCGTCGATCCGGGCAGAGGGTACTTGTTCTTGATGGTGATGTTATTCAGCGCCCGGTAGTCAATGCACATCCGTACGGTTCCATCCTTCTTGGGCACGAACAAAACTGGTGCTCCCCAGGGTGAAGCCCCATCTCTGATAAATCCTTGTGCCTTCAGTTCGTCGATCTGATCCTTTATCTCCTTTGCCTCCTTGGGGTTGACTCTGTAGCATCCCCGAGAAATAGGGGAAGAGCCGGGTACTAGATCGATAGAGAATTCCATACCTCGATCTGGCGGCAATCCTGGAAGACTATCTAGAAAGACGTTCGTAAATTCTGCTATGATAGGGTGAGGAGGCCCGGGTTTTTCGATGATTGAGGAGTAGGTAACACTCTTCATGTCTTCCGGAGCTCGAGAGATTTCAAACTCCGGTTCTCCTGGTGGACTGAAGATTACACATCCTCGGTGACAATCTATCAGCACATGCTGCTCACTTAACTAGTCCATCCCTAGGACTACATCATAGTTGGGCAGGGGCATCACAAGTAAGGGTATTAAGAATTGGTGGCCTGAAATAGTTATGGGACAGTTACAAGCCTCGGTGATGGGTATGGGTCCACCACCAGTCATAACTCTACTAATCACCTTGCTAGTCCCGTATCTAGGTGGTGTGTAGAAATAAACTCTGATGATATGAAACTATGTGATGCACCCTAATCAAATAATGCTAGAGCAGGATGTAAAATACATAAATGGAACCTGTGATGACATCAACGGTGGGTTCCTGCTCTGGTTCCTGCTCATCAGCTACTAGGGCAAAAGCTCGCCCGGTCTTCTGCTGGTGTTGTCCGAACCGTTGTTGCTGAGTGGGTAGGGGAGCTCTTTGCTGAGTTGCTCCGGTTCGATGAACTGACGAGGGGCAGTCCTTCACTTGGTGGGTGGCAGACCCACAGACTAGGCAGTGTCCTAGCATCTTCCTGCATATGTTCGACTGATGTCCTGGCCTCTTGCAATAATCACAGACAGGGATCTGCCTCTGAGGTGCTTTGTCATTGGTCCTTGCCTGATGGTGCTGCTGCTGGTGGTGCGAAGGCATGTTGTTGTTGTTGTTGGGCCTCTTCTGGTTACCCTGAAAGTTGCTAGTTCCAGGATACTCCCTCTTGGATCGAGAAGGCTGGCTCTTCTCCACGTCCTGAGCTCGTATCAGGATCCTCTCATATGTCTTAGCGCTACCTGCGATCACAAGGGTGCGAATCTCTTCTCTTAATCCATACCTGAATCGTTCAGCACGATCTTTGGGGTCAGCAACCAAATTCTGGACAAAGCGGCTAAGTCGACCGAACTCTGCCGTATATTCACCGACCGTCATGTTCCCTTGCTTCAGGTCCTGGAACTGTCTTTCCATCTCCCGCATCTCTGATATTGGGAAGAACTTCCGGCAGAATAGCCTCGGGAAGGTGTCACAGTCGAGTGCTTGTCCTAGAGTCGGGGTTCATTCCGATACCAGGTGCTCGCCACATCTTGTAGCTGGAGTCCTACTGCTTCGGTCTTGAGGTCCTCTGGGAGTCGAGCGACGCTCAAGAGATGCTCCATGCTGTCTAGCCATTCATCGGCGTAGATGATACCCTCGGTTCTTTTGAAAGGTCGAGGGCCTTGCTTCTTAAAGCTCTTTATATCTCCGACCTTCATGTAATAATACGCCTCTAATCAAAAAAATGACCTTTAATGATATAAATCTTAACTCCTAAATTATGCTTACCTTGGCAGGTCGTGGCTCCAATGAAGTGGTTCCTCCTCTCTCGAGGGCAACCATAGACATATTGTGGGCATTCTCCATGCCTTCTCTCATAATCGCGGTCTGCTCGCGATGGGCTTCAGCTTGGGCTGCAGTCTGTTCTCGATGAGCTTCTGCTTGAGCTCTCTGTGCTTCCTCGTAGCATGCCCACTAGATCAGTGGGATCCACGGGCACTGGTGGGGCAGCTGGTGCGGGCACTACCGCAGGGGTCTGCGGCTCAGCCTGGGGAAGTGCCGGTTCTGCCGTTTGCGTTGTAGTAGCATAAACGGGTCGGGGTGCTGGTGCAGCATGGGGATGGTCAGTCAGCTACAAAGGAGGTGGGTCCCTGCGTACTTGAGGAGGGGTGTGATCGGTAGATGACACCTCATCATCAGCAGGGCCAGATCGGGTAGTCTTCCATTTGGCCATAATCTGGAAGGTTTAGGGTACAAACATAAGCAAGGTATCCTACCAGTCTATAATCAAACAAAAATATTTATTTATATATAATTTGGACCTATGTTATGACAAATTAATGTTCTAGTGTTCTAATTGTTTCTAGGTATGTTTTCCTAAGTTGTTGTATGGACCTGCATGGGCCACCACTAAAAACATGTCACGACCCGATCCCAAATAATTGGGTCGAACCGGATCATGCCCAGCCTGTACCGTTGTTGAGACGACGGCAGTAAGCTGTTCCATTAGCAGGTAACCACAACAATATCTATATTTGTCACAACTCAATATTCGGGAATTTAAAACTTTATTAAACATTTGAAATAAATACAATTGGAATTAAAATTACTGAAATAATTACTGAATTCAAATAACAGAATTTTTTAATGAAACAACAAAACTGGAAAAGAAAATCTATCTAAGCATTCGACTCATCGGCTTCAGTCCCTGCGTCCTCCAAAGGGGACTCTGGCAGCACCACTGGGTACAGAACCGGATCGTAATAGCTGTTGTATAACAGCTCAGCATCCTCAATATCCCCTAAAAATGTATCTCCAGTCAGGAGAGAGCAAAGTACAATTCATGCTAATTTGAACAGTTAAAATAATAATAGAATCATGCATTTTTAAACAATTAGAAATGAACAGTTTTCTATCAGTAAAACAGTGTGATTTTTGAATAGGCAATGAATATGATCGGCTAGTATCCTATTGATACGATATGGCTTATCCCCGTGTGAGAGAGGGGTAAGCTAATACAATTCTAAGTTATTAGTTGGATGTGGTCATAAACATTACACTATTCTCCCAGTACCCAACAGTCAATCAGTTAGTGCTCTCAGAAAGAGAGTTTCGTGTTGCATCATGGTTTAAACTTGCAGCAAAGCGATTATTATATAACTTTAAACTAACACAAAATGTACTTGCCTCAAATGGACTGGACTTGAAGGGATGAAGACTTCGAGATGGGATCTAGACTCGTCCTCGAAATCCTACATTCGAGAAGTTGACTCAGAATCCAGGGTTACCAAGCTAACTATGCTAGTTAAAATCTCTAATTGTGTCCTAATCAATTTTAATCTTTATTATTAAACACGAACAAAACGTGATTATCGGTGCGTTATAATTTAATAACGAGGGAAAGATCATTTAAACTTGTATTTTGGAAAAACTCGTAGTTTCTAATTTAATTGATTAAAACTTTGTATTTTTCGTATTTATACATATAAAACTAAATTTCTTATTTTAATGAGAAAAACATGATCATTGTTCAATATTAAAACTTGTAAATTTTAATGTGAGAAAACTTTATTAATTTTCTATATCAAAATAATTATCTATTTTTGAATTATGCGTACGCTAAAATAACTCGCAAAACCAGAAAGCAATAAAAAACCTATGCTACAAAATTACAGGTCACAGCAAAAATAGACAGGCTGGGCATATGCCCATTACAATTTATTTATAAATTGAAATAAGACAAAACATTTGTTAGTTCTAAAATCTTCCTACAATTTAATTATGAATAAATTAAATAATAAAAATAAATTAAATATTAATGAGTCTCAGATATTGGTCCAATCGTCATATAGGCTAATGCCTAAACGTCCGGGCGAAGCCGGTTTCGTTTGCACTTAGCCAGGGCCCATTGACCAATACGGTCATCACCCAAAATCCAAAATATTAATATTTTCCGAAAACCATTTTAAAATTATTTTAAAAATACAATTAAATTTTATGGAAAATCCGGCAGCATTTCCTCTATTTTTGGTCGACCCAAAAACTGGGAAAGTGTGCCAATATTTTCCTGCAAATCCCAAACCAGGGAATCCCAAAATATATATATATATATAAATAACCACAATCATTCCCAATATTAATTCGGAACGACCCGAAACGAATTCGGGAATCCGAAACCAACCCTAAAACATCACAGCACAAAATCGAAAAGATCCGAAAACCAATCACCCAGAAATTCATTTCCGAAAGTTTCGGAAAAGCAAAACAAACCAACAGAAGCTTTCCCGCAGGTTTCACAAAAAATCCCGAAAACAAACGTAACTCAAAAATTGAATTTCCCGAAGGAGATTCGTGGACCAAATCTCATCGTTGACACGGGAGGGACGAACTACTGTGATTAACCAGGAATTACCCAAAACGATGAAATTTGAAGGGTTGCCTCGGACTCGGGACGCGCGAATCCACAGAACGAACTTGGAATCCCGTGGACAGCGTTGGGCAGGGGCTGTCCAGAACAGCAGAGCATGGCTCGGGGTAGCGACGCTAGGGCACGCTGTCGAGCAAGGCTCTGGATGGGCTGGGTGTGCCGGAGTGGGTATTGGCCGGGCACGGGCGCCGGGAAGAACAGCGCGCGGGGCACGGGAGGCTAGGGCGCGGCCGGGAACCGGGGAGGCGCGCGGGTCGGCGCTGCTGGGGGCGGCCGGAAGGTCGCGAGCGGCCGGGTCGGGGTCCGGCGGATGCGGCGATGGGCGCCGGGGAGTCGGGGTCCGGTGCAGGGAGACGCGCGCAGGGCGCGGGCGGCCAGGAGATGGTCGGACGGGGTCGGCGTGGAGTCGAGGGCTCGGGGAGAGGGTTTGTGTGTGAGAGAGGGAAAGAGTGAAGTGGTGGGGATTTGCTTAGAAATGAGAGAAGTTGCTGTTCTCGTGAGAGGGGAAAGAGAGTTGGGTTAGGTGGGAAGTTTGGAGTGGGAAGTTATAAGGAGTGGGAGTGGTGCTAGAGTGTTTGTAGGAAGAGAAATATGGGGAGGAGGGGGAAACGTGGGGAGGGGAAAAGAGGGGATCTGGTCCAACTTGGACCAGCTCCAAAACTATTTTTTTTAAACAAAACCAAAATTCAAAAAAAAGAGTTAGGATCGGGTCTGGGTTTCGGGAATCTGGTCCGGGCACTGGTCAGGTCAACAACCAAAAATCCAACTTATTATTTTCGAATTTAATTTTTAAAACTCATAAATAATACTAATAATAGTAGTAATAATATTATAATAATAATAATAATTCGTATTACAAAAACTGGGTTTCACACAGGAACTGGTAGCACGCCAAATGGAGCTGCGGCGGAGGAGGTACAAGCCGATGAAGTTGATTCTGCGAAACTGTCCAAAATTTATACAATTTAAATGGTCAACTTGGTAGCCGATTTTGATGTATCAAACGACAAAATTAACGGACGAACATTGACAGGAGTGAAGGTGGATATACCGAGATTGTGACGAAGTAAAAAAATTGCCGATCCAATGGTCAGATTTCTCGAAAATCGTGCACAAAGTTGCTGCAACGGGGCACCAAAACGGACTTGATTTTGCGCGCGTCACGGCGAGAATTCATGTGAAATGCACGAATCGCCTATACGTCGCACCGGAGAAGAATTGGCGGACCCAGGGGGGTCCTCGACGTTCGCCCAGTCGGTGGAGGCACGGCCACGACGGCGACGGCCGGCGGCGTGGCCTGCACGCGCAGCTAGGGGCCGTTTTCGGCCGGCCTGTGCAACCGCTGCTGTTAGCAGCTGCTGCGTGCGGTTGCGCGGGGGCTGCATGCCTGGCCTGGCCCGGCGGAGGCGCGGCGGCGCACTGCCTGGCGCGATACACGGTAGTGGCGGTCGAGGGTGGTGGTCACGGTGGTGATGGAGGTGGTGGTTGGGTGTGTGTTATTGATGGTGGTGGTGATGGTTGTTGAAGAAGAGGAGGAGAAGAGGTGGCCGACGGTGCTCGGCCACGACGAAGGAGGCCGGTGGCCAGCGGCCAGGGGGCTGGGATGAGGAGGAGTCGGCCTAGGTGGGTGGGTCAAGCTGGTAGCTGTAGGTGAGTTATTGTGTGGGAAAATAATAGTTGAAGAGAGAGGTGAGAATTAATTATGAGTGGGAAAAATTAATGGTTGTGTGCAATCAATGGAGGAGAGAGAGGAAAAAAGTCATTCCTCAATGTTAGGGTCGACTGTGGGTGAGTTGTGAATGTGAGGGAAATAAATGGTGAGAATTAAATGTGATAATCCAATGGCTAGGATTACATATAGGGAAATTGGTCATTCCAAGGGTTTAAAATTGATGGAATTTTCTATTAAATATTAAAAATAGGTATAATGAGTATTTGACATTTTTCAAGGATAATGAGGCTGAGGGTAATGGTGATGGAGAGTAACATGGAGCTGGGGTTGGGTTCAGTCGAGCCGGGTTGGATCAAAATCGGACATGGCACAATAATCAATAGGTGTTTATAATCATGGGTAAATAAATAGCATATGAGAATTCCAATAAATGGGACACAAGTGTCATGCGGGTAGTAGGCTCAATGTGTGCCATGTCCATATTTGGAGTTGACAGGTTTTGGTCGACAGGGTACCCACAAATCAAGTCGAAAAATAAATGTGACACCGTGGGGTAAAATAAAATTGGGTCACATGTCAGGAAAGTTGTGTGAACAAAATGGAGCACAAAATGGTGTGTCTGAGTAGGACACGAAGGTCATGGGTGAAGAGCGTCTCGAGTAGATCATGCATGATGAGTTGGTTTCAAGAAAATGACTGGTCTGGTGCTCCCAATTCAAAAGTCACAGTAACGTGCATACGATGATCAAGGAAAAGAGTGGGAAAATTAATTAATGATCAAATGGTCTAAATCGACCAGAAGTTCTGCGAAGCAAAAAAGAGTACAAGGAAACAAGTTCGGATGGGACATTATATACCGTCATGAAGGTAATCCTGTCCACTACAAAACTCGTGAAGAAGGATTCCAGAGATGAACATCCCTGACACTCCAAATATCAAAGGCACGAAAAAGTACACTTAAAGATAAATAAACAGAATAATTTATTTATTGAAACTAAATCAATCAGAAAATTTAAAAAAAATCAACCTGAAATTCAGGGTGCTCACAAAATGAAAAAACACAAGAAATGAAATAAGAAAGTGCCACAATGCACAAACTTGGTAGGTCGTGGAGCCTATGCCAATCGGGATTATCCATACCTCATAGGCCATTTGCGATCGGAGTTATTGGTAGTGTGACTATCCTCTCCTACTAATATACTATATGAATTAACTATTCAATTAACCTACATGGTGCATTCGTGATTCTCAAGTCTCAAACACTAAAGAATCACCCTAGGATGACGAGCAATTGGTATGGGTTATTCAAAAGGTATCTCTGGCAAATTTTCTCGTAATTCACAATCGTAACCCATTAGATAAAACTCACACTCGATTGCCCAATGCCAAGATGCAATAGGTTACGAACACAAAAGTTAATTCCATGGTGTCGTGAAGAATATGAACCCGTGTCAAGCATATGGGACACAATTCCTAAAACTAAATATAATCCTAAAAATCGGCATATGGAATTAAAGAAGTTAAACAAAATAACAAAATAGGCAAACTTGGATGTTCGAGTGATACATCGACAGTATACCAGGCAAAGAAAACAAGTTTCAGAATATTAAAATGTTATATCGGTGGTATACTACGGTAAACCGCATGCACCGCGCAAACATAATAGCAGCTTAACAAGTTTCGGGAACCAAAACATGTATCGATTCATCCAACTCAAAATCAACAAGATACAAAGCTAAGAGTGTGTCTCCTACATCATAGATGACTAATTTAGTACAAAAATTTAGGTATCACAACCGATACATGATTTTCCCTATGGTATCACACAATACCACCTAGAAACCTAGATCTGTGGAAAATTACCAACCAAAACCAGACAAGCCCTAAGTAAATAATGAAAACATTTTGGAGAAGAATTTTTTTTTTAAAAATAAGCAACAATTACAAAGGAAACTAAAATGCAAGAAAAATCATGGTTGTATCATATTGAGCAAGATTTACTTGCCTCGAATAGCTCCAACACAAACCTAAGCTCCTACTAAGGGTGAGCACAACTCCAAGATCCCAAAGCAAGATCCTAGGCTCATTTCCAAGATGGAAGACGAAAGAGAAAATGAAAAGAGAGAAGGAGAAGGAAAAAAGAGAAAGAGAGAAATAGATTGGTTTATATTAATGGGGGATTAAATTGTGGCAACTAGATCTGCTATGTCTGCGATCCATGCCCCTATCAATTGATTTCAGTTGTTAGAACAAAACCAAGTGTCTAATGGACAAACGAATGACTTGGTTATGGTCCAATAGCTGAGTCACTAGCAGTCGTGCCGTAAATCGATGGTATGTCATGATATAACGACGGTATATCGGACTCACTGTCAAATTCCTATTTTGGTAAAAATCAAGGATTCCGTTCTCCATACGGGTCCTAGCATGGGTATATGACATTGCCAATAGAAATTATACTAGTCTAGGGTAATCTTTCGCATCAAAACCAAACCTAAAAAACATACGATAACAAAATATACAAAAACATGAAATACAACATAAGCTTAAATTACGAGAAAAAATTTAATTGTCAAAAATTTAAAAATACAAAATTCGAGAATAAACTTGACATTGCTATTACTACCTGACCGCAACAGCCTATCGACCTGACAACAGTGACTAACCACTCGACTTCTACAGTGCCCCTCGCCAAGGTAGTCGACGGCATGCTCCCAGTGCCCCATGCAGACCCCATGCCCCTACGACTGTAACTACATTAGTGATGTGCGCTAGAGCTAGGACGACTACTTTTGGTGCAACTATTGCACAGAATCCCCTAAGCTACGTTCGATGACACCAGAAACACCCCATCTTGGACATACTTCTGCAACATCAACGTGACCAAGCACATCACGAGCACCAAGCCGACTCGTAAAATCCTGTACTAAGGTTGCCGGTGAAAGTCGACCAGCCATGAACCTCTTGGACCTCCCTAGCATTTGTAAAATCCTTCCAAATGTTCCCGAAGAGTTGGCAACCAACCCCGACCAACAATTTTCATTGGAGGATCAATTTCGAATTTGTGTCCCATCGTGACGCATGAAAAAAATAAGAGTTTTCTGAAGTCAAAATTTTGTTTTGTAGCAGTGGCCTTGCTCGACTATCCGACCATCTGATCATCGATCTTTCGGATACATAGCAAAGATGGTATATACCCTTTTACTCTTGTTTATTTTCACCCATAAACTATTTCATTTGCTCGATCGAATTATATGCCAAAGTTAGACATTTAAATTCATTTTCTGAATTCAAATTCGTGACGCCGACTTTGAGGCTAGATTCGCAAAAATCTAGTCGTCTGATGATCGAAAATTTTGATCCCTTGAGGAAAAGGTACATATAACCTCCTTTATTCTTCTAAAAATTTAACAGTAAAATATTTTGTTTAATAGACCAAACCCACTCCCAAAGTTGGGCGTCGCGAGGAATAAATCATAAATAAATCTCTCAAAACAAACTTTGTTCTGTTAATCCAGACATTGAATGCCAATTCTGACCTAAATAATATCCTCGTGGCATCGTTTTAGTCTAGATTCATATGTAATTCGACAGTTTTTTAGCTTTGGTAAATTTGGCCCAGTTTTTTGCTTTTACGAGCTCGCTTTTGGACAGATTATTGCCCTAAAAAACTGATTTTTGGACCCAGTACATTTTAGGACTTCCTTGTATGTTTGGTTTCATACAAATTCGTTGGTAATATTTGTATCTGGGTTTAAGCTCATCTCAGCCTTCATGTACTTGTGTCATTCTCCATTCGACACGTTCATGTCTTTTTTGAATCCAACAGTTAAGTCAACTTCTTGAGGTCATATATTTGTGCCACGACTTCAGTTTCCCAGTTCAATTTTAGGTATCTTCTCTTTTTATTTTCTCTTTGATATGTGTGGTTGGATCGTCCAAATTTGGACGGTACATTCTGTGTGACCCAAGAATTTACCCATTGTCCAGAGATGATGTTTTGGACATTCTGGAAGATCCAACCGTTGGAGTTTTGATCTATCGGCTCCATTACGACCGTAGAGACTTTTTACCTTTGGATTTCAAGTTTTGTAGCATCTAGATATCATTTGATAGATCCTACAACTTCACCTTTATTTATGAAATTAATTTGTATTATTTTTGTATTTTAAAATTTGTGGCACAAAATTGAGATTCATCGATTCTAATGATCTCGTATCGTTGATTGACAAAGTAACCATAAGATCGCCTGATAGGATAGCTAACCCTGTGGTTTACCATCTTGTCTTGATTTACGTGCCATAGGTTTTGCCACACTAATTACAAGATACAAACATGCAACATTACATATAAATCTTGTCACTACAAGAAAAAAGGCTTTTCTTGACGGCTTCTTCCCGTCAAGAAAGGGGTATATTGACGGTTGCGGATCCGTCAAGTAGGCCGGAGTCAAGAAAGGATCCCCATTTTCTTGACGGTCACTGGCAGGGCTTTTTTGACGATTTTTGGCCGTCATATAAAGTAGTTTTTTTGACTGTTTTTAGCCGTCAAGATAGCAATTTTTTGAAACCGTCAATGTAGGTGAAAACTTTTCTTGACTCCAGCCTAGATTACGGCTACTAGCCGTCAAGAAAAGCCCTCTTGCAGCAGGATTGAGTTAATTGTTGACATTTTATAACCGTCAAAAGAAGCTAAATTTTGTATAGCAAAATTTTTATTTATAATTATATGTTATGAATCGAACACACACATAATATCAATAATCCAGAATATATACATACATCAAATAACTACAAAACCCAATTTTTATATTAATAAATTATATATTGTTCTTACACCATAAACTTTTAATACATTCAATACGTTTAACCGCAAACATCTAACAATTGTCCAACCACAAATATATCCAACCAAAGTATGTAGTTTTCATACATCTTAAAGATCCAAAACTGAAAATTATACAAATAAAACCAAAATATGTAGCAAACCGGCCGGAGCACATCCCTCCCATATTCACAGCACTTTCATTTTCCATGTAGTTCTTGAGAGAAGAAGAGAAATACATAATCATTTATGTGCACATGTTTGTATAAATTAATAACTGAGAACAAAATGAAATAACCACGAGGCCTACAAGTTAATACAATAATAAAATTATAGTTCAACAATTTAAAAAGAAATTAGGTTGACTAACAAAATGTGATATCAGTTGAATCAACCAAGCCACCAAAAAGTCCAAGATTACAGTATCAACCATGTCCAAACTACAAAAAATAACAAGTTCAAGAGTATTTCTATAGTCAATTGTTAACCCCTTTTCTACCTACATTTGGAGTCTAATAATAAGCTACTCTTGGGGAAACAACCCTTGTTTATGGTTTACTATTTGTTTGCTAGGTTTCTAGATCATTTCCCACATCAACTTGGTTTCCTTAGCTTGCTAGTCAACCCATCTAAGTTAGTTATAACTTCTATCTAAGACACCTCTACTTGTCATGTCTCTACCTACTAATCCCTTGAAGTTGCCAACAGAACTTAGTCTAGGAGCCTGACATACTATATTCCCAATAACCCCTACATTCCAATCCTACACATGTCTCTTATACCGTCCTTCTTGACATTATTCCTACCCTTCCTTGTCATAACAGAGGATACGATATCATGGTGGTATGGGATAGGTAATCTCCTCGAATATGACATGTGTGGCAGGTTCCCAGTATAGCAATTAATATAAGAACATCAGTCTGTACTCATTAGTGCAAATTAAGTCAATGTTATATTCCCCATCCAAACCACAGGAAAACAAGGGTAGAGCCTATAACTTATATATACTAGTATTTACTGGTATCAGTTTAAATCTAAACAATCCAACCAGAGGCAATGTATCTATGTAGCAGTCGATCTAATAAGATGGCAATACACAAGTTTGTAGGATGTAAAATAAGCGTGCACTGGCAGATAATTTCTAGGAATTTAACATGTGTCTTGTACATTAGAGAGGTTCATTGTCTATGTTCTGTAGTTTGAGATGTAATTAAATGATGCTCCAAGAGTATCAGTCAAGTATCATACTCAAGATTTAAGACAGATGGACAGGGCAATATCCAGTTGGTCATGACCAACGGTGAGGGCTGAAACTATTAGGAAGGCAGTACAAAATATTGTAGGGACTGGTTTCCCATAGTCTAGGCAGTGAAGAGGTGCAGCCTAATAGTTTAGGGACTAAATAGATGAGATGTCCAGGTACTGATACCATATGTCTCGTGGGCTGCATTTATGTCCATCTGAGCATAACCTGTGATCAAATAAGGCTAATACTCAAGGGTGCAGGCCACCTTATTGCCAGATAATGAGCAAGGGTGAGACAGGGCAGGTCAAGGAGATATAAGGGCAGCTAGCTGTTTTATAATATTGAAACACAAATGTAGGATAGTTAAATCACCTCATACACCAAGTCTTCAACAACACCTGATTTATGAGGCCACAAGATCGATTGAATTGTATAAAGAATATAGATGCAACATAGGACTGAATAGTTAAATGAATGGGGCTCATCTTAAACCATTGACTGCTACCTAAAGGCTGGACAATCCAAAGACTCCAACCCTATGATACAAATTCTAAGACACAGGTTCCAACCTATATGTAGACATTTCTATGGCAGAGGTGGATTTCTACTTGGTCACGCAGCTGAGCAAGGGTTATATGATGTATGCACTGGTATGGCATTTAGGAAAATGAACATAGTCATATACCATTTATGGACTTTAGAATAAGGCAATGAATACTCAGTGTAAAATTCTCATGGTACTCTCTCCTAGTGTGTATATGCTGCTGTCTATGGTCACTCCTAATACCCAAATATTTGCCCTAGAAGTGTCCAGGACCTAGGGACCCATCTGTAGCCTTGTATGTTCTGGCTTTGAGGGCCAGTGGTGCTCTTATACCCCTGCATACAGGATATTGAAATATTTGGGAATACCAACCTGTAGTAATCCTCTTAAAGTCTATCCCTTAGGCTAACCTCTTATTGTACTTGTAGTTTCCTTTGGACTATAAGTTATCAACAGTACTACTAAGCCTACTACCCTACTGGTACACTCAGGCAAAGGAGAGGACAGTGGAAGGCTTGTTGATTTGCTCTTGTACACAAACTGGTACAGTCAAGTACTGTGTATCAGTACATCCTGATACATCAACACACCTGGCCTATAACAGGACATTAAGTCAAACCCAACCCTGGTATCACATGCCAAATTCCTTTCCAGTCCTGTACATGTGCCATTCTTCAATATTCTACAACTTCACATACTCTCAATTTCCCTCTAAACCTACATGAATTCTCTTGTAATAGGGTGGAACCTGCAGTCAGTTTGTCCCTGATACACTACAGGGATTAGATAACCTATGCCAGGCTGGTGTCAAGTCTGGTATAGGTTTGCACTAGTGTACCATTTCTTGATGCACCACTCCTTGGTATCTGGATATAATCTGGTCTCTTAATTTACTGCACACACGACCTATTGTACAACTTACCCCTTTCAGTCAATTTGGAGAGAAAAAGGGAATTACTTCTATATAGTATCAGCTCTCAAGTGCACAAGACAGTACTCTTATTGACTCTAGCTACTCAAGACAGCTTTCAATCTAGATCTAATAAGGTGGGCTCTCCCAATCACCTGTGGCCCTGATGAACCAACGAGTACCTATAATCTCATGGGTTATGACCTATAGTCCTGGGTTATTGAATCATAGGACCCAAAACATGCAATATGAACTGGTTCCCAAGGGTTGGGTTGTAACCTGATGTGATATTGGTTAAAACTTGATATCAGGCATTGGTCTAAACTTGATATTGGTCGTAAACTGGTTCCAACTAGCCCTGGTGCAGTCCCAGTTAACCTCAACATTTCATTCACTCAGCTATATAGTGTAGGTAAGATACCTACCATAGTCTACTGTGCAGGCCTTCTTATAGGACACTTATAGCATTGTTTCCCTATATTGATACATTATAGAACAACATGAAGAATAGGGTATTCATATGTATTATACAATACCCACTGGTTGAAAACACAGGGTTTCCAGTAGTTGGGCATACTAGATGCTTATACTGGTCCCTGTAGGCATTACCCTTCTTGTGTGTCCCTTCCTATAGCTGTCCTGTCTAGGGGTTGCTCATACAACCAGCCCCATGTGATCCTTTCTCATTACTCTAAGCTACAATATGATGTACTCTTATGACCTGTCAGGTACTGGAAGCACCTAGGTACCATACACAACCCTAGTTAGGTACTTACACTATGTTCTTAGGTTTAATGGCATTGTGCACGAAGCCAAAATCCTTCTACTCATTGTTTCAAACACATGATACACATAACAGAGGTTTCAATTAGGGCCAGGTGAATACCTGTATTTTTCGAAACAAGGTCTCTAGATGATTCCTCTGACCTCCTCTTGAAGATTTTGCGGCGGAACGAGCTTGGGTTGCTACGGTTTTGGGAAGACGGCAAGGTCGATTTCGATTGTTCTTATATAAGCACTTCCTGGATAGACTCAAATCCTTCCCTAGGATTTGAATCCCAGTTTGAAGCCGATTCAAATCGGAATTTAAATCCCTTGAGTTGGGTTCTCGGCCATAGCCGTTTGAATTTAAGATTTTAAACAGGAAATTTTGCAATCTAGTCCCTCCCCTAATTCTATTTACTCACTAGTACTTCCTGTGCTAGAGTTTTTAGAGAAAACCCCTCCTTCTATATCATTATTTGTTTATAAGGATAATCAAGGCATTTACACTATTTGCGTACACACCTCAATAATTAACTTTATGCTACTTAAACATATTTAGCAAAAATATAATATTAATAATAGAATGGGAAATTCGGGTCAAGGGCTTACAAGCACGATACGAGAAACTGGAACTAGTAATAAGAAAATATGATAAGTAGATCTATGCTTGCCACTGGAATTCGCATAACATCAGGACACTTCGAACCAACCTCCCAACCAAACAAGGACAGAAGTTGGCCCGTCATGCCCTGACATTCTGATCATCTCAGTTAGTTAACTGAGTTGATACAGTGCACAAACAAATCAATTTAAATGGCCATGCGACTACTACGGCTTGCTACTGTGAGTTCCAAGTTATCTTGAAATTATGCAATAAAGGATTCCTCAGTTCTTACTATGTGCAAGCAAGGCTAGTCTATCTAGTCAATCAATTGCGCCAATCATGAATTAGACGAGTCCCAGCGGGACGTCCATCATTAATATATAATAAATAATATAAGCAAATACCGTTCCCTATCCGTGTGACAGATTTGCAGTATCTGTGGGAACCAGCCGGCCTGTCGGGCACTAATAGTCCCAAAGAGGGTTGTCATATAAGAACTCGGGAATCCATTCTCTCCATGCAATCATTATTTTATTTAACTTAGTAGCCTCTATGTTAAGTGAAATCTCATGCCGTGGATCAAGGTCATTCAGAATGAGTACTTCCGTACAAAGTACGATATGCCCAACTCTACAACGATACCTGTGCGATTACATTGTAGGTCTTACATAGCGTAATGCAACAATTAAAACTAACCACGGAATAAATCATGTCTTGACCATAAAGTACACATGCTACTTTTGTAGAAAATAAATAAATAAATTAAAGCCTGCATGTGTGCCTGTATGTCAATATTCGGGATAGGCCAATCGATTATAATAGTTCATAGTTAATATGAACGTGTCTCATTCGTTCAATTCAATAAGACGACTAGCCAGTCTCTTAGTTCCAACTAGGAATGCACGATCAATTATTAGTCAATGTCACAATCAATGTTAATTAATGCCAAGATAACAATCAATGTTAATTAATGTCAACTCGGGACAGAATCAGCCAAAAGACATTATGGGCTTGTAACGCCCCAGTCCTAAAATACATAAGACTAGGTACATCGACATGCCAGCTGTATTCATACGAAGTATACTCCAATATATAAAAATCTCGTATAAATATATAAGCTGTAAATGCAGTAGAACCATAACTAATCTCATCCACACAAAAATGAATAAAAGATATATAATAAAAATAAATTTGTCTTGATATAATATGTTGGGCGAAGACAAATCCACTACCAACAAAATAAGGAAAAATACATGGAAAATGAAATGAGTGGCGAGCAAAGCGAAGACGATCCAAATGCAATCATCCTCGAAGAAGTAGCGATGATCACGGCTAAAGCTAGAGCACCTGCGAAAGACAATAGCACACACCTGGAGAGATAACCAGGTCCTCAGAGGGACGTAACAAGACACATAATATCATGCCATATAAACTGAATAAATATTGCTCAAATAAATAAGTAAATCGAATTATAACATGGTCCAATACGCACCTACTGAACGAGCGTACCATCCCCCCAACCAAACAAGGACAGGAGATGGTAAACTAATTCACGGTAACGTATCTTCCCATGCTATGAATCCTATATGGTATCCGGACCCCAACAAGGTTCAATACCTTCTCATCGAAGTAGTAAGTCACACCAACAACCAAACAAGGACAAGATGTGACGAACTAATCCGCGACAAGTTATTGTTCCAAGCCACGGTTAAGAACAATCCTTCCTACCAAAAGTACTCGTACCTAACGGATAAAGGTAGCCTACTGTTCTAAGTGAAATGTAGTTAAGAACAATCCTTTCTACGCATGGGCCCTGGCTGAATAGGATCGACGTAGTCCCCCTTGGGCACCAGAGGCCCCATCAGTAAGAGCATGATGTTTCGCAGAATCGTTAGTGGCCGTCAGTAATCATGGGTCATCAACCCCGTATCTCCAGCGGAGAGTCCGGATCACATGGGAAGTGCATCGAAGCCCATACGCTAAGGAATTGTCCTCCCCGCCCAATGCCTATTATGTTGTATCCACAACATTAACCTCTATAACCGCTAAGTCAAACTAGCATGCAACCTCTATTAGCGGTTATTCCTATCGCACGGCTTGTACGTACGGGTGGCCAGCCAATCACGCACTTCCGTGTCCTACATGCGACACACAACTTCGTGTTACAATGTGTCAAGGCCAATGAATGCAACACACAAGATGGTCCCTTAAATCTAGGTTTAAGTTGTAAGAAAAATGATACACAGCAGGAAATATAAATGAACAGTAAGTTCTAACAGTTATGCCATGTATCACAGTTTATTTTGCATAAAGAAAATAAATAATGCATGAAATATGAGCTAAAATAATTAAACAGCGAATGGCAAGGTGTCTTGCCTGGTAGGATGCCTGGTGTGCTGCGATAATCACGGTGGCACGAACTGCGACTTCGGTGCAATAACTATGCAAGGTGACCTCTGATGGCGGCACGGATCGTGTCATTGAGTCCGGAAGGTCAAATTAGTTAGGGTCGGTAAGAGGAAGGATAGATTTGGTAGGTGGATAGGAATGGCGGGATTAGTCATGGACAAGAGAAGAGTTAAAGGAAAAATGGGCAAACAATATATATACATAAGATTTTAGAAATACCTATAAGGCTTGAAAACTGCATTTTTATTTATTATATAAAAATATAGGAAAACATCTAAAACCCATGTCGTTTAAAGATAAAATTCTAAGTTTGTCAAAATACTATTTTAGGAAATATTTATAATAATATACAACGGAAAAAGGAAACTAAAATAAATTTTTGCGTAAATATGCGAAAACAAATTTGGAAACTACATTTTTTTATTAGTCCAAAATATTTTTAGGCTATAAATTATAAGTTTGTCAAGATATGATATTTGATGATAATTATTCCACTAGAAAAATATTTTAGATGAATACTAAAATAATAATGATGAATATATATACTTGCAAGATACTAGGAGTAACAATAATAATAATAATAATAATAGTAATAATAGTAATAATAATAATAATGATGATAATAATAATTAATAAAAATACACTACATACATACATTAATACTTATATTAAAAATACATTAATACTAATGATTTTAATAATATTAATAATGAAAATGATAGTAATAATAATAATAATAATTATAAGAATTATGATAATAATAATGATAATATTAATAATTAACAAAACAAAAAACTAAAATAAATAAAATAAAGATAAAATAAAAGAAGCCGAACTGTGCTCTCTGTCTTCTCGAAGAAGACTTTGAGCAAAAAAAAAAAGGAAAACAAGACAGAGGAGAGAGAGAGTTAGTCGAGAGAGGGAAGGAAAGGGAAAGAGAAAGGAGCGGCGACCGGCTAGAGCTGAGGGAGGGAGGAGGAAGACGGAGGCTGGGCGGCCAGGGCGGCGGAGGAAACGGGGAACGGTCGGAAAAGTGAGGCGGAGAAGCGGAGGCGGCGCGGCGCGGTGGAAAGGGGGTTCTCGGTGGCTGGTGGCGACGTGCACGGACTGGAAAGCCGGCGATGGCTGAGGAAGAAGGAGAGGGGTGGTCTCGGGGCGGATCGAGGAGGTGGAGCGGATCTGGTCGGCGCGTGTCGGCGAGCTGGGTCGGTGGTCCGGCGGATGGCAGGGTCGGACACGGCGGCTGGAGGCTATTTGGCGCAGAGGAGGTCGGAGACGGACGGCTAGGGCTGACGGCGCGTCAGGTGAGGGCACGTGTGTTTTTATTTTTCTTTTTGTTTCTGGAAATTTTGGTGGTGGCGTCGACGGCGATGATGGTGGTTCGATGTGGGTTGGCTGGCTATGGTTACCGACGCGGCGGGGGTGATTGGTTGGACTGGCCGGAGCTGAAGGATGCGGCGAAATTGGGCGTGGTGGTCGCGGCGGTTTTGATGGTGCCGGGTGGCGGTTGTGATGGTGACGGTGGGGTCGGCCTGAGGCCTGGGCCAGGGAAGACGGCCGAGATGGCGGTGTTGTGTCGGGTCGATGGCTACGATGGTGGTGGTCGTGATGCTAATGTGGGTGGCGGCACGATTCTGGACGAAGGCGGAACAGTGGTGGTTTGTACTATTCGTGTCGTGATGTCGACACAGACATAGAAACTGGGTTAGAGTTTAGGCTTAGGGTTTGTTGTGTCGAAGGTGTGTCTGACACGAGGAATCAATGTATATTATAAAATATGGAATAAGATATTGGAATAACACCCGGGGTCGGACCCGAGGCCGACACGGCTGATACGGAAGGGATG
Organism: Iris pallida; assembly: GCA_029216955.1. Lineage (NCBI taxonomy): Eukaryota > Viridiplantae > Streptophyta > Magnoliopsida > Asparagales > Iridaceae > Iris > Iris pallida. The sequence continues at coordinate 21,782 of JANAVB010010818.1, forward strand.
GACACCGACACGAGGCACGTATATTTGTGGAGAAAAAAATTTGGTGGATCATAAAAAAATTGGAGGAGTACCTGCCTATTTATAGGATGTGGGAATTCCCAATTGGATATGGATTAGGAATAATTTAAACCCTAAAATAGATAATTCAATACTTAATTTAAATAATTCAATAAATCTAATCTCAAATCAAATCCAATTTAAGTCAAATTAATTTTTTTGTTTAAATCAATGGGATAAATCAAATTCTAAATATGGATATCTATTTAAATAAATCTAAAAATCAAATCACGATTTAAATGGCCACAATAACTTCCAAATATATTTTCCAAAAATACTATTAATAATAATTTTGAAAATAATAAATATTTTCAAATATCTTTTTGAACAATAAAATATTAATATTAATAAATCTCGAAAATTATATTTTTATTTAAAATAGACCAATAAATAATTACGAAATATGTGTATGCAAAAATATTCTTTACATAATTATGCTTTTCTAGTATACAAAAATATTATTTTATATTTAATAATTTTTTAGAAATGACGTAAGAATAATAAGTTTAGAAATGATAGCAAAACTAATTATTTTATTATTTGAAACTATAAAAATAGAACAAAATATTTTTATAAAATATGTACGCTCGCACATATTCGCACTCGTCGAGCAAATTCGAAAAACGAACTTCCGCATACGACGTAAAATACGACTACGTGACGTACAATACAAAATTTTTAAATCAGTACTAAATTTAATAAAAAAATAGTAGAAATTTAGGGGTTTTACATGGCTAGAGTTTATACGGCCGGGAAAATAAAAGCTCATGCGGCCAGGATTTGCTCATGCGGCCAGAAATTGCTCATGCGGCCAGAATTTGCTCATGCGGCCAGAATTTGCTCATGAGGCCAGAATTTGCTCATGCGGCCAGAAATTGCTCATGCGGCCAGAATTTGGCTGGCAGATGAACATAGTAATGACCAAAAATACTTTTGGCCATAACTTTCTCAAATTAAGTCGAAATCTAACTTTTTAAAAGCCAAACTTTGGTAGAATTTAATTCTCTACAACATGGAACCACTTATTTTCGAAAACAACAAAGTTTGATAGATCAAAACCACAAAATCCATATGAAAAACCAAAACTTAAAACTTAGATCTACACCCAACCATCCATGGAAATCAAGAACTTCAAGACCTAAACATGTAGAGGAAGAGAAGATAAATAACATAGACTAAAAATAAATGGGGATGCATGAAATCCCTCATGGTGTGCAAGATGTACTTGCCTCTCCAAATGGGTGGATGGGAGAGTAATGGAGGATGAAGAAGGAGAAGTAAATGTGTGTAATGAAGAGAGAGAAAGGGTTTTGGAGCTTTAAATAAAGGAGTGGTTGTAGGTGGGGAGTTGGGTTCATGTTGAACCATCAAGGCCGAAAAATAAACCAACTCGGGCCGAACCCAAAAGCAAAGCAGAAAGTAAAATACAGAAAGTAAAATGTAGAAAAATAATTAACGTGAAATTAAAGAAATTAAAATACAGAATAATACATAATAAATATTAAATAAATATATTTAAGTAGTACATGCATTTAAAATACGTATTCTGGGAACGGAAAGTGACAGAAACAGTCGAGTCTTGCACATTCTTAAGAAAGAACATATATATGGCAATGTCTAAAAGTATAGTTCTTAGATCATTTAGATCAAAAAAATTATTTACTAAAATCATATAAACAACTCCCTATCTAGAATCCTATACAACCTCATAATAGGGAGTTATATATAGATATAATATATTAATTAGTCGAATTGAAAGCTTGTTCTCTCTTCGGAACAGACTGTTAAATGTTTAATTAATCATTAGATTATATAAAGTTTTATTTATACTAGGTACTTTACATATTCCATGTAAACTAGATTTATTCTAAAGCATTTGTACATACAAAGATGGAACATAAAATGTGTAAGCAATATGTATCGGTCCATGTGTTAGCTTTCCATAAAGAAATAATCCCACAGATGTGCAAGCAACACTAAAGAACTCTTACATCTATAATCATGAATACATAAATTTATAAATTAGCAAATGGCCTTCCTTGTGCTTCATACCAGCTTGTCAAGTCCGCTCGCTTGAGAATATATGATATACTAGTCGAGTACAAGTATACCACTTAGCAATATCATATTCAAATTATAAGAAAGACAAAATAAGTAATATGTGGATTGAAGTTCATGCTAATACCGAGTTGTTCACAATCATTCTTCAACAATAAAAGAAACTATCATTTCCTACAAGTATAATAGGCATAACAAAAAAAACGAAAAACAATCCCAAAATCCAAAATCTGATTATGAACACTACAATACTATTTGCTAGCACTAGTAAAAATATTCCAGCCAACAATAGTGATCCAATCTTGTAATCGAAATCAAAATTTGATTTTGAACAATATACACGTCCCAAAACCCCAAAAGAAGATCAATTTCCAATCAAAACTGGAAAAAAAAGATCACGACAGAAAGGGAATTCAATAATGTTATACAAAAAATCAAGGCTTTTCTTAATCTAATCATGGACTCCCCAACAAAATGCGATTTTGAAGGCTACCCATATCCCCAAACCACCAAAATAACATAAATTTCCATCAGAATTCCTAAATGTCGAGAAAAAAACATTACCAAGGACGGATCAAAGTTCGTATATGTTCTCCGGAGAAGGGACAACCCCTGGGCCACAGTCTGCGAAGACCTCCATGCACGTATCGAAGAGCTTCTAGACAACACGGACGACATCGGTGCCTTTAAAGAGGACGAGCTCTTTTGCTTATCCTTCACCTGCTTAGAAGAAAACAACTTGGCCAAAAATGATAAATTTGAAATCAAAAAATGGAACCAACTTCAAATCCCTAAAGTAAAAAAATTCACAAATTTGTAGAAATCAAAAGAGAAAAAGTTCTTTTTCATCTATATCATCGACATAAGCCAAAAAAAGAAAGAAACCCTAACAAAACCCTAAGAAATGGTACCTCATGTCCTCGAGGTTGACGTCATCGTCGTCAAAATCTGCCTTCTCGTCCAAAACGGCGTCAATGGTCGATCGCGGCGTCGAAGCAGCGGAGCACGCCGTCATGCCTCTTCTTCTTTCCGAGATCGCTCTTTCTTGGCAATGGGGAGGACGACAAGAGATGGCACGGCGGAGTGCTCCGGTTCTACGACGACCGGGATTGGGATAGTTTGTCTCGAAGAAGAGGAGTAGGAGAAATAAAAGGAGGAAAAGAGGAAAGGATTCGAAGAGGAGAGTACGAGAAATGGATAGAGGAAGAGAGAAAATGAGAGAGGAGTTGTTTTTTAGAGAGGATTTTTTCATCGGGAGAAACTTTGCTTCTTCTCTCCTTAAAAAATAACCACAACCATCAACAAATACAAACAATTTTAAAAAATTACTATAATGGCAGCCGAAAAAATTGTGCCAATTTTTTCGCACATATATTAATTGACGGTTTTCATCAATCCATCAACAAAAAAAATTGTGTTTCTTGACGGATCCTCTAAAACCGTCAACTATTATGGCAAAAATTTGCTAAATTAATTTAAAATGTTTGCTTTTTTGACGTATACCTAAAATCGTCAAGATAACCACTATTGTTGACGGTTTTCGATGACTGTTAACTTATAAACCGTCAAGAATCGTCATTTTTCTTGTAGTATGTAAATTAGAATATAATTTAAAAAATATTGATTATAGATAATAGAGTAACCTAGATCTAGGTGTTATGACTATTAAATAACTTAGATGACCTAGGTGATAGACAGCCTAGACCAGTGCAACTTCCCTAGCTAGAAGTTGTTTGAACATCTATCTATGTTGTGTAACTTATGGTAGTTTGTTTAATGACATTGATAGAATTCATGTGGATAATAGATCGTTAGTTTGTGGTTTGAATTGGCAATACTTTGGTCTTGCAACTCAGCATACTTGGACGAATTGCTGGCACATTGACTACATAATTTATAGTATTAACTTGTCTTCATAGTTATTCATTTATTTGCATGTTTAATAGTTACAATTGACTCATGTTATTTCCTTTCAGACATGTTGCATACTATTACACACATACTGGTGTGATATATTGATTTATCATGTTACACCTATTTTGTTAGACTAGTTTTAGTTTTATTACTTCTTAGTGTCGAAATGGACGCATCATAGATTCGACTCGAAAGTATCATGGGGTTGGAAAGAACAGTCACCAGACGTCTGGGTAACCTAAATCGGTCAACCATAGTCTTCGAAGGAACTATGGGCATTTATGAGCTTGATATCATGTTGGCCTCTAACATTCGCCAAAAGTTTTACCTAGTTACAGATGACCGCTTAGAGTATATGTACAAATCTTACTTTAGCCTACACCCACTGATACGTGCAAACATTGTCCTCAAGTGCATAGAATGTAGTTTGTTTATAGTTAAAGAGCTATTGGTTAGTTCTTGTATGATATTTATTATTTATCATTTATGACATGTATATTATATATCTTTCTACGTCCCTTTGAGGACAGTTTCCTTCCAGGTTAGTGTTGAGCTTATGTCATAGAATTCATTGGGGTTGGTTCTGCAGGATATCAGGTATCGTTAGATGTCTTTTTCATTATTCTTTTGAGTTAATTATGTTCTATAGATCGTAGTCTTATAGATAGAGTTGTGGATGTACTCGTATGGATTTATGGATAGTTTGATCTCATTCTGGACATCGTATATGTATTCGAGTTGGGATGGAATTAACTTGATGTGTAGTTGGCGATTGCCACGTATCCTAGTCCTACGTACTTTGGGACTGGGACGTGATGGATAGATGCTTTTAGATTGTTATATTTAAATCAATACTTCCTTCCACTATGATACAATATGGGATGATGTAATTTGCTTCCAAGATATAAAATACCACTATTTGTCTTTGATTTGTCCCTTGCATCGTAGAAAATAAAATCTGAGTACTTGACCTTTAGAGTACTAGTGGAAAAAAGAGAATAATTTTTGTGTGAATTGAATGAGGTTCTACCCCTTCTTTTATAGCACAAATCGCCTTCAATTAATCCATTCAAACAAAACATGCTCGAAATGAAAAGGCACACTTTTAAAATAATAATAATAACCCTTTTAACTACGAAATGATATACTAATTCAATCAAATTTCAATTAGGCAACCGTTCTTAAAAGTTGGCCTAAAAATAAAAACTAAATTAGGTACCCAGATTTGAATTATAAACAATTTTTTTAAATAACCTAATCCTTAGCTGCTAGTTCTAATAATCATTTGTAAAAATAACAAATCTAAAATTATTATTCAAATTATATCTAAAAGAATAATGTAATATTTTTTCCCAATAATTAAGAACACCTAACACTATGATAATGATGATGTCTACGTATGATTAAGATGTATTGTGGACTTAAATTACCAACTTTCCATTATTATATCAAAGTTCAAACAAGTTGATAGTGACTTATTCGTTGTTCAAATATAATGTACATGCACACTTCCTGTCAATCAAGTTGTTCAAAATATTTGCACTATTGTAGACATGTGCATGTCCTCGTTTCATAAGTGCTTCAGAAAAAAATCTTTAACCTCATAGAAGGCGGTCCCCCCCCCCCCCCCACCCCCCCACCCCTCTACCCCCCCACCACATTCATATATATGTAGATTTTATTGTGGTCTTACACTACAATATTAAGATTAACTTATTAAGAGTACAAAACTTAACATCTTTCTTTATCACATGATCTGAACATGATTACTTCTAGAATATAAATATATTTTCATGTTCATATAATTATTATACCACCAACTCTTTAATTGAACTCACAGTACTTGGGGTACATGTATTTAGTTTAATTTCAATAATATATTACTCATTTTGTAAGGTTTTAAACATATCCCCAATGATAATTGTTCTATTAAATTTCTTGAAAGTGACTTCGTAAAAGGATCTACAAGGTTCGAATTTATAGGCATAAAGTCGATTCCAATTAATCCATCAACTATGAGTACTTGTCAAATATATCCATGGCTTGTTCTCAAATGTCTAGATTTTCCATTAAAAAGTTTAATTTGGGCTATTAACCTTGCAACCTTCTTGTCATAGTTTATGACTATTTGAGGCATTGGCTTAGGCCATAGAGATATTTGAAGAACTATATTCATCAACCATTATTCTTTCTAGCTACTATCAACAAGAGCAATGTGATTGGAAGAAATACGTACAAAAATTGTTCCCCCAAACCAATAGGATCTGGTGAGGATAGAAGAAAATTGCATAAATCAAATATGACAAAATCACAAAGAAAGCACAACACAAACACTAAGACTTTTATGTTGAAAATCCTAATAGAAAAAAACACGGGACGTTCAAAGTTAATCCCGAAAAATCCTCCACTAATAGAATAAGAAAATACGCAAACTCCTTACAAACTTCTCCCCCGATCCATAGAGAGCACTATAATACTTCAATTAGATGAAAATATATTGCAATAAGAACAAAGAGAATTACCGAAGACAAGATAACAAGGACGAATCCTTGTAAAACTCCTCAAAACAATATCTTCTCGAAACAACCCCCAAAATTGCAAATCATTCTTCCTCTATCTACAAAGTTGTAAACTTGAGGAAACTCTCATTATGACCTTGACATAATGAATTAGGGTTTGGAAATACCTATTTAAAGTACTTCAATCTAGAACACTTCTAAACTGTTGATCACGATCCAACGATATTAATAAAATATCCAATTTTGGCCTTCAGCCTATATACCGGTGTAGCGTTGGAATAATAGGATAATTTTATTAATAATGAGAGACTACATATATATAGGAGAGGCTAGCCCCTCTCCTATTGTTATAAGCAATGTGGAACTAAATACCATTAACTAATAGTTCTAATATAACACTTAACACCCTCCCTTAAGCTAGATCATAGATGTCAATCATGTCCAGCTTGTTACATAGAAATTGAACTCGAGGACTCAAAAGAGGCCTTGTGAAGATATCAGCTATCTGTTTGTCGGTCCTCGCATTTTGAAATTTTATCGCTCCCTTTGTATACTCATCACGAACAAAGTGGATATCAATTTCAATATACTTCGTCCATTCATGAAATAGTGGATTGGTGGAAATATGAATAGAAGATTGGTTATCACACCATAGATCTGCCGCTTGAGATCCTATGTCTTCTCCCAGTTATTGTAAGAGATGCATCATATATATTACCTCTAATGTTCCATGAGCAATAGCTCGATATTCTGCTTTTGAGCTTGAGCGTGCTTTTACACTTTGTTTCTTGCTCTTCCATGACACTAGATTTCTGCCAATAAATACTAAGTAGCCAGATGTAGATTGTCTATCTCTCAGACTTGCTCTTGAGTCAGCATCAGTAAAATACTCAATACAAGTGTGTCCATTATTCTCTATTAGGATTCCTTTTCCTGGATTCTTGACTAGATAACATAGGATTATGAGAACTGTCTGCCAGTATGGAACTCTTGGAGAAGCTATAAATCTAATTGTAACACTCACTGCGAAAGAAATATCCGGACGAGTCATGACTGCCAAGTAGTTAAGTTTTTCAACTACTCGTCGATATTGATCTGGATTGGTCATCAGGACCCCTTCGTCTGAAAGTGACTTGCCCCTGGATCCATAGGTGAGGTAGCTCCCTTGGTTTGCATCATGTATGCATCATTTAGTATGTCCAGAACATACTTTCTTTGGGATATTATAATGTCCCTCTTACTCCGCGTGATCTCAATACCAAAGAAATAATTCAAGGATCCCATATCCTTGGTTTGAAATTATTCTTCCAGAAACTTTTTGAGCCCTACAATACGGGGTCTGTCATCTTTTGTGATTACAATGTTATCAACACAGACACCAACTAATATCCTTCCAGCTAATGTCTTTCTGTAGAATATGGAATAATCCTTCTTTGATTGACACAGAGAAAACTGAGTAAACACATGTGTAAATTGACCAAACCACGCACGGGATGATTGTTTCAGACCATAGAGGGCTTTCCTCAGATGACACACTTTATCCTCCCTTGCAACAAACCCGGGAGGTTGCATCACATATACCTCTTCATCAAGATTCCCGTGGAGGAAAGCATTCTTGATATCCCGTTGAAGCAATGGCCAATCATAGCAAACAGCCAAGGCCATGAGGACGCAAACAGACATTATTTTAGCAACATGAGAGAAGGTATCAAAGTAATCCTCACCATAGGTTTGAGAATATCCTTTGACTAAAAAATGAGCCTTAAGGTGATCAAGAGAGCCATCTGGTTTCACTTTGATCATGAATACCCATTTGCAACCTACTGCCTATTTACTAGTACCTAAATCGACCAAGTCCCAAGTGTAGTTTTTTCTGAGAGCTTTCATCTTTTCGTTCACAGCAGCACGCCAACCGAGATATTTTAGAACCTCCTCAGCGGTCTTGGGAATCTAAATCCTATCAATAGTAGCCACCAGAGACTAAGTATGGATGGTAAGTCCTTTGTAGTTGTCAACATACAAGAGATGATCATGATATGCATGTCTGAAGGTGGAATAACCGGAGCTGCAGGCGGAACCAGTAGAGCTGTTGGTAGAACGGGTGGAGGCAACCCATTGGAACAAGAGGACAATGATTCTGTGGGCATTGTAGAAGCATAGAATTTCACAACCAGAAAGCCCATGCGCCAGACACTACTCAGACGAAGAACTTCACAGCAAGATCAATAAAGATAGACATTATATACAGAAGTCTATTACATGTCTAAGAAAAGGTTGTACAAATGAGAATTTCTACAAAGGAAAGATCCTAAGTCTACAGCCAGCGGCTACCACGCACCTCCAGATAAGCGCAGCAGCCACCATGCGCCATCAGTCAGGCGCAGCAGACATCATGTGCCTCCAACCAGGCGCATCCCACCATATCTTCAGCAGCTCAGTCATGTGCATCCAGCCCAGCTATGTGCATCCCTTCAGCCAAATTCTTCCAGCCAGGCTCACCTGGCCGAGCAGAGCCCAGTTATGCGCTGCTCTTCCAGCCAGGGTCACCTGATAAGTGCTTCGATTACACAAAGCATTTAACCCTCTGGCTGGAACCAAGGAAGAGAAGAGCACGGCAAAGCTGTGGCCAGGGGAGGCTTCGAAAGAGCCTCCAAAGGCGAAGGAAGACCGTGATCAAAACCGCGGCTAAAGGAGCAGCTTTCAACACAACCAAAGTGGGCAAACCCCACTTTGCAGGAAGATAGAGCCTAGCACCGCCATTCCGATCTATGGCTCTTCCGGAATAACGGAGACAAGGCCCGAGCATCCCTATCTTTGGATGCAACAGGCACCTTTCGCCTGCCTCGGAAGCCCTCGACTCCGTCTTTTGGATGTAACAGTCACCTTCAAGTGCATCGAAGACAACACAGCGTCTCATCTTCACCCTCGGGAGCACTTCGTCAACAGAATGCACCCGCATGTTCAAGTTCATATTGGAAGTATGTGAGGGAATGAGAAGCAAACCTTCTCTCCATGCCACTATTTATAGGCCGGGCAGATCAAACCCATATGCCAAGTGGATGGCCCTCCGAATTCCGTACAATGAATTTACATTAAATGGATGAACCGGACGCCTCGAATTCAGCTAAACGGCTATTTATAGCACTCGAAGAGCGAGACAGCCGCATCATTAAAAGACATGTCCGATGCGCCAGCCAGACAGCGCATCACACGGACGCGCCCTTCGGTATCAGGCGCATCACACAGACGCGTCCTACAGTACTCGGCGCATTACAGAGGGTGCGCCCCCACACATCTCCATACCGAGTGGAACGCCAACCGACGCGCCCACTCAGCTGTCCATCGAACGTCACCAACATTAAATGCTGAACTGACAGAGTTTGCAGCACGCCTCCCAAAGTCTGAACAGTTGACAGCTTTTCAGAAAATGAAGCGTCGACAACGTCAGCATCATCATGACTTTATTTCGACGGCTACTGCCACGTGGCCACTCAACCATCCGCATGCGCCTCTACGGCCATGTGTCCAAATCAGCATGCACCTCAAAAGCCATGCGCCTCAGACTGCTCTCTGATCCCGAAAGACAGAAGGAAAGTCGCCTGCATGCGCCTCAAAAGCCATGCCCCCCAAATGGTTTGTAACTCCTAAAGGTTATGAGCCGCAGCCTCCTCCTGCGCCCAATCCAAGGCGCAGCCCACCAGATCACTCCTCTCCACCAAATCCGAGATCTTCGAACCATGAGTCGACGACACGTGTCTTTTGACTCAACTCGTCCAAGATTTCAGCAACGGAAAGATCTTCTCTCCGCTACGTGCCGGCTCACAACAGCAGTATGAAGAGTTCTCCCCCTCGATCAGGGCGCAGCATCCGTGTGCCTCCATCAGCAACCTCCATGTGGCGTCCCCATACCGGCGTATCCTGTATGCGCGTATGAGCAGCCAGCCTGCAAAACTATAAATAGAAGGATCATCTCCTTCACACAGACAGAGACTCAGAAGACAGGACTCACAACAGAGAGAATCCTCAACAGAGAATCACCGGAGAGGCAGTTCTAGACACTCAACGTCTTCCTCCTCTCAGCAAGCTCCAGCACCCAGAACAATCAACACCTTCAGAGAACCGATAACCGTCGTCAGTCGGTCTACGGAGTCAACGCATTACCACTCGCTCCATTGGCACTAAGGACCCAGCTTAAACAAAAGTGTACTCCTAGGACTACATCTAAGTCCTACATTGTAACACTGTTCTGTTTGTATTAAAGTTTTCAATCAAATAATTTTAATGGCAAACAAGCTGGCGACTCTGCTGGAGTCTTCTTTCTCCTCTACCGAGAAGGTTGTGTCACAGGCCGACGACGTGAAGGTGGGCTCCTCCCACATGACGCTGGTAGTGCGCCTCAATCAACAGGCGTACGAGGAGTTCATTTCTGAAGGAAGTACGAGTCCTTCGAAGCGGTTGTCGAAGCCGAAGAAGACCCGCGCAGTCTGGGTGCGCAAAGTCGACGCCTCGGGCACCACCATTGAAGGGGATGCGCCCGTCCAGCCTTCCCTTCCTGCTGACGTCCTCAGCAGTCAAGGTGCGCCCGCTGATGCAGCACATCTCTCGGGGAAGCGTGCGGCTGACCACGTTCCCCAGCCATCTTTCTCTCAGGCGAAGAAGATACGTCGACGGAGCAGGGGCGCAGCCAATGCCCCGCGCATCACTTCTGATGCGCCACAAAGAGCCTCTGTCTTTGACAGACTCACTCGCTGTAATGGCGAGAAGAATTTGGATACTGAGTACTATGCGCCCCAGTGGGCTGGTACGAAGAAATCCAAGGCGGCACGGGCCATGCGCCACAAACGTGCTATGCCAGCAGCCGGCCAGAGGCACGCGCTTACAATCACGTGCGCTGTCGATGGCAAGCTGTACAAGGTTGACTCAAGTGCTTCTACACCAACAACGAGTCGACCTTCAAAGTCCTCATCTCGTTTGGGCACATTCACTGCGTGCACAACCAAGCCGAGAAAGGCAAACTCAGTGGTCTTGAACTCCCGCGCCTCCTCTGGTTGTGCGTTTGAGGTCCGTTCAAGTCACTCCAAATGCTGTGGTTCCCCCACTACTGAACGTGATGCCTGCTTGGTATTAGATCAGGGGGCGCAGCACTCACCCGACCACCCCGGCGTTTGGCCCTGCCATGCGCCTGAGAGGGGTGTGAGGGTAGCACTCTCCTCCAACGACCTGCGCAACGTGATCACTCACAAGCGTCGGTCAGGAGAGTTGACCAACAAGCACGATGCGCCTCTCACGGGGCACACTTGTGCAGTGGTCACCATCAACTGCTGTTGCAAGATGGCAGTACCGCCAAAGCAGTCGGTCTTCCAACGGCTACAATCATCGACACCCCTCCGACATTGCCTTAGGACGAAGGTGTCAGCAGAAGAGGAGCTAAAGGTTGCTTCATGCAACGTGATCTCCAACTCCTCATCTGTCCGGAAGACGACAGCCAATTCCTCGTCTTCATCCAAAAGCCAGCCGAGGAAAACCAAGGCAGCTGTCTCGACCTCTGGAGTGTTCGAAGGCACTCGATCGAGGAAGAAGTTCTTGGAGGAAGCTGGGGGTAGCCAGACCCTTGTCGAGCCTCCTTCCGAAGACGAAGATGTCCAAAGCACAGCTGCGACGGATCTTCATCAAGGCGAAGATGGCCTCCCTGAAGCCCCTCAAAATGACGATGTCCTCCAGGACACCGCCGGGGGTAGTGCTGGAAACGAAGAGGCCCTTCAAGACAGAGCTGAGGGCAGTCAGGCCCTTGCAGATGCGCCTGTCGAAGACGAACTCCAGAATGTGGCTGGGGGTGGCCAAACACCAGGAGAAGTAACTCCCCCACATGAGAGCGAGGCTGAGAGCGAAGCTTCAACTAATCCATCCACTTTCGGCCGTGTCATGACAGTATACATGATCGGGGGTGATCTTGAGACTGATGCGCCGCCACAGGACATTGTCCAGCGCATAGACTCGCTAGAGGGAGGACTCAAAACCCTCTCTGCCTCAATGCAAGCACTGACTCAAGCAGTGTTTGAGATGCGGTCGGCCTTGATCAGGACACCTTCCAATGGTCCCGACCCAGGAGCCAATGGAGAGTCGAGTGTGCCCCTCCAACGGACACCCTCAGACACAGAAGCACCCCGGACGTCGGAGCCCTCAAACGCTCCACTCCAGGTGGTACCTCCTTCTCCGACTCCTAGCTCCACGGAGGACGTGGTCGAAATGATCAAAGATCTGCGGGAGCGCTTCGAGTCCAAGAACAGGCAGGAGGAGCGCCAGAAGATGGGTATTCCCCAGCCTTATCCCCTTGAGTGGAACAATATGGTTTATCCCACAAAGTATAAACCACAAACACTCACGTCGTATGACGGGAAGGACTCTCCATGACGGTACCTGACGTACTTCCAGTCGCAGACAGGGCATCTTCCGAAAGAGGACGCGCTCCTCACCAGCATCTTTGTTGGGGCCCTGAAAGGGGTGGCGTATGACTGGTACTGCAGCCTCCCCGATAATTCCATATCGTCCTTCGACGACCTGACACGCCTCTTCCTTGACCGCTTCTACGACGGTGGAAAGGACATGACGATGGCGTCTCTCATTGAGATACGCCAGAAGGACAAGGAAACGGTTCGGGCATTCATCGAATGCTTCCGTCAGGCCTGCTTCAGGCTACCTCCAGGCATGCCAGAGCATACGCTTCTCTCCGCTTGCAGTATGAACATGCTGCCTACAGTAAAGCTCTGGCTTAACTCTACTCCCCCTCCCGACTGGAGCTCCCTAATCATCGAAGCTGAAGCTGCAGAGAAGAAGGCGGCCAATGCACGTCTTCTGGGTGTTAGCTTCCCCGCCTTTGACGATAAGGGGAAAAAGTCCGCAATCAACAACTCCGGACGAGAAACAAAGGAGAAACAGGCATTGACTGTTAATGCCTCGAAGGGCGCATCTGCGCCTACTCAAAAGCCTCCACTGGCACCGAGACCCAAGGAGGTTTATTCATTCAATGATGACGACACCCTGCAACTCTTTGAGATACTGAAGCAGGGTGACAAGATCAAGCTTCCGGACCCGAAGCGGCCCGATGAAGTCGGGAAAGTGGACAACCCGAGGTACTGTCACTACCATCGGTTTGTCGGACACCCGACTAAGGACTGCTACGTCCTCAAAAATTATATCCAGCGCATGATCAATGCGGATGTAATCTCCGTCGACTACGAAGAGAAGACGGTGTCAGCTAATGTGGTGTCACTACAGTTCGGCACCTTGCCGCCGACTACCACATAAGATGGCGTCGTCCCCATCCCTAAGGCGACAATGGAGGTGGTGAAGTTGCCACCCACCCGTGACAATGTGAGTGGACTTGTCCCACTCACCACATCTCGAGGAGAGGTCCTCTGGGTTCACCCCGACCTCGTCTCCGAGGTAACTCAACCGGAGGTACGTCCTACCTCCAAAGCAAAAGGCAGGAAGATCAAGTCTTGCCGTACGGTCTCTTCTTCAACGGAAGAGGCGCTTCCTGTGCAGACGCGTGCACAACAGAATTCCCAGCCCGGTGAAGCTGCCGCCAAAGTGGCACCTCCTGGCACCATCCCTGAGGAGGGTCCATCCAAGCCCTCAGCAGCCAATAAACAAAAGCAAGTGGAGGCCCGTTTCGACAGACCTCTGCAGAAAGAAAATGCTTCGGGGCTAGCCAAGCCCCACAATTTTGACATTCTGGCACAACTGGCCAGTACTCCTGCACGCTTGTCATGTCATTTACCGTTTCGGAGTACCCAGGCGAATCATTCATGACAATGGTCCCCAGTTCATCAGCCATATTTTCAGCAGGTTCTGTGACAAGAATCGCATTCAAAACGTGGCCTCAACCGCCTACAATCCGGCAGCAAACGGATTGGCCGAGGCGTTCAACAAAACTATCGTCAGGCTACTCAAAAAGGTCGTGTCATTCAACAAATGCGACTGGGACGAAAAGCTCGGCGAATGTCTTTGGGCCTACCGCACAACGGTACGGACCCCAACAGGCAACACACCATTCTCTCTGGTCTACGGAAGCTAAGCGGTACTGCCTCTCGAGATCCAGATCCCCTCACTCCGAGTAGCGATCACAAACAAACTCATAGAAGAAGACAATCAACGTCGTCGTCTGCGGAAACTGGAGGCACTTGACGAAAAGCGTCTCCTAGCTCAACAACGCATCGAACTTTACCAAGCCCGTATATCACAGGCTTTCAACAAGAAGGTCAAGCAAAGAACTTTCCAAGTTGGCGACCTGGTTTTAGCAGTCAGAAGGCCAATGGTGTTAACTCATAAGACACCAGGGAAGTTCGAGCCCAAATGGGAAGGACCCTTCATCATTGAGACGGTATACTCAAACGGTGCTTACCGCCTCGCCAAACCCAATGGGGACTTGTTCATGATGCCCATCAACGACAAGTTCCTAAAGAAGTACTATTCTTGACATCCTCCAAGACATGTATTTCCCCAAACATTTCACAAAATCAAACGCTTTCGGAACCCAGCTGTTCCGTGGCATCCTTCCGTAGAAAGATAACCACGTCCACATTACCTCTGAGTTGTCTCTCTACATCCTACAAAGCGGAACCTTACATTTCGTGAGCTTACGCTATCCTTCATGTTTACCACGTCCACATTACCTCTGAGTAAACATCCCGTACAAACAACTCCCGTGTTGTCGTACATTGATCGCAGAACTTCCACGTCCACATTACCTCTGAGTTGTTCAGCGTATCCCCCAGGATCATTCCTACCACGTCTATAAATACCTCTGAGTAGGAAGATTCTATCATTTGAACCTAATGATTGCCATGTCCACATTACCTCTGAGCAAACATGTTGGTTCCTTCAAACTTATTATCTGTACCTAAAAACCAAGGTGCGCAAAAGATAATAGGTCCACATAAATCATCAAGTTCATGAGATCAAAAATGAACACATCACAAAAAAAAAGAGATAGTGTATTTCTTTATTTTTCAAAAAAAAAGGGAGTACAGAAAGCTATTTCCCCAGCAAGAGTTGCAAAAACACATAAAAAGAAGAGAAACTACAGTCCCCGATCCTCTCCAGGGTGGGATGAGAGCTCTTTGACTCGATGTCTCAGGTCGGCAGTGCGAGTTTCCACAGTCGCCTGGACTCGGAGCTCGGCTTCTTGACGCATTAATCCGACAGCCTCAGCGGAAGTTTTACTCTCATACTTCTCATCAAGCTGTCGTCGCTGCTGAGCCAAAGCAAGGGTCCGCTGAGTAAGAGTCGCTTCCTCCTGCTTGAATGCCACGTGTTCAGCCAGGACACGATCAGCTTCTAGTTGAAGTTGGGCCCGCTGGTCTTCAAGACGGTGCATCTGAGCATCAACCTCTGCGATGTTAGCGTCCACCGCAGCCCGCTTCTCCGTCGTCTTCTCCATAGATTGAGACAACTGCTCCGCCGCAGCCTCAGTCCCAGCCACTTCACGCTCCCAACTGCTCACATCGGCTCGATGGGAAGCCTCGATTTCAGCCATCAACTTCCCTATCTCTGCATCTATCAAGACAGAGAGGTCATTTCGTTGGATGCGCTGCAGTTTCGCGAGCCGCTCGTCCAGCTCAATCACCGAAACCTCTAGAATTTCGGCCATATGGTCATGGCCTTGGTGAACGCGGATCAGCTCGATACAAGGCATTGCCAAAGCTTTTGCTGTCGCAAAGCTCCCCTTGGCATCCATCACTGCAGATACACCTTTCTCCAGCATTTTGTACACTCCCTCGACGAGGAACTTTACATACTCGTCGGCATCCGCCAGCACCTGCGGCGTCATAGCAGGAGTTGGGGGAGCTACTACAGTTTGCGGACCGGAGAAAGATCCGCCAACCTCGATCTGAGAGGTTTGAACCTCGGCAGCAATAGGCTCTTCATCAACAGGGGCCAGACTGCTAGCCCGAGGAGCCGAAGGAACAGAAGGAGCCGGCACATGCGTCGTAATAGTACCCCAAGTGGAAGGAGCAACAGAGGGTTCCACACCCTTACCCTTCTCAAGCCCGGAGAAATCACCGACGTCGACGGCCACCTCTTCTACCCCCGACGTTCTATCAGCATCAGCTACCTCCCCCGGCAAAACGGGGAGATCAATATTTATCTCCTGGTCAGCCCCAGGAGACAAGACCGGCAGAAGGGTCTCATTCTTCTCAAGTCCCTCTACAGGGACAAAATCTGTCGCTACCGCCTGATCAGTAGCCATCTCTATGTCCATGGTTGAAGCCAAGGAAGGATTTGGCAATAATTCAGCCGACCTCCCTTCATCATGACAAGGAGGGGAATCAACCCTCTCCTCTATCCTCACTGCTTCTGCTGCCCCCGCAACAGACTCCTGCAGCTCCGGAGCGATGTCATCGGAAGATGACGAACTCCATTCCTCTTCATCACCAGGAAGCTGCGCACTTGCTGAACCTTCGATATGTGAAGCCTCCGCTGTGGCCTTCGTCACTTCGGAAGCTGCTGCACCCTCAGGTTCCCTCCTAACATAACCCGGGGATACCGGAACCTCCACGATGACAGTATCCTCCGGATCTTCCTCCATGAGAGACATCATTGTCGACGGGATACGCACTCCAGACGAGCTCGCCATCTCCTCTCGCCTACTCCCACCCGACTTTGGGGTACGAGGTTTTCTTTTTAGCGGCTCCTACAAAAGAAGATGGAGCCTCATAAGTGGCGGAACCAAAATCAAATTTAGTAGGATGTCCTTACCTCTTCGGACGCCGAATCCGATGACACCGTCGGTAACGATGCCTTCTTCTGCTTCTTCGACACAAGAGATTCAGCCCCTGTATCTGCACATTGTTTCGATCGATCGCCCGAGGGTTCTACTTGTGATGCGGAGGGGGCACTCCGTTGACCCACCCCTGACGGACGATGCGGCCGGGCCTTCACTGGCGTATCCCCAGTCGCTGCTAACTAGGTGCCTGCGATAAGGCTGGTCTCCCTGTCATATCCGGAGGACGGGGCAGCCATAACACAGTAAAATTTGGCGGCCGAGTAAAGAATGGGCGGCCGCGGATCGGGGACGGGCAACGTAAAACGAGCTCCGGTACATCCGGCATTATAGTAATGCCAAGCTCGTGCACCATCCAACAAACTTCCAACATACCCCAGGGTAATACTGGGTTTATCCAACATCATCTAAGCATAACCAAATTGCCGTGCAAAGCGGCTCGGCAAGTACGGTTCCAGGTAGCACTGATTCCTGTTCCGGTACACCAGATGGGACGGCCGGATACTTTGCAACCAGCGGAATCCCCATTGAGGCAGAGTGGTGGTACCTTCGCCCAGGTCCCTTAAATCCTCGTTGGCCTCAAAACCCAAATAGATGGGACCAACTTTGGTGATCTCCCAACCCTGAAGACGGGATAAAACCTTTCTACAAACCGGGACACCAGTATGCGACCAGCTCCTCCGATGGAAACGACGAAGGAATGCATCTCCAGCCTTATGATCTCCTTCCGAGCCTGGGCTCACCACACTGGGATGATGCAGAATCAGCCATCCCATCAAATAGTGAAACGACAGTTCGGCGCGCGGGAAGTTATTTTTTCTGCCTCTATCATGAATCACATTTCCAGCAAACTCTCGCAAACCTCGCTGCAGGTTACATACCATTGCGGGGAGGAGAGCCAAGCGCCGGCCGAAGACCAATTTTATGGCTGGCAGGATTAAGTTTCGAGTTACCCTCTCGACAGCACTGGATCCACCTGCGAACACACAATCCCGGAGCCATATCATCAGATAGGCGACCAAAACCGCCTTGGATGACATTGGATAAGCAAGGTGCCAGAAGCAGCTATAGGAGCGTGCATCTGACTGTTGGTCTTCATTTCCTCGGGGATTCTTCTCCCCTAACGTGCTCATTTCGGACAGCACCTCGCTACGAGAGAGCGCCGGCGGAGTAGAAAACTTCGAAAAATCCTCTTTGTCTTGTCTAAAGACATAATCTCTCCAAGCGGTCACATGGGGCTGCGACCTGCTTTTATCCCTTCTCTGCACATAGTAATGATGACTCGCCACTTCCTTGAAGACGGCCGTCATCTCATCAGCTCTGTCCCCCAGGACCTGAAGTTCCTCATTGGTTGGAAAGTACTCTTCATAGGGCTCCGACCCCCAAGGGAGTTTAGACACCTCATACATCTCATGAAGTGCGAGCCCTAACTCCCCTACTGGAGTAAAGAAGGTCCCGGTATGGATATCAAACATCTTCAGGAGTGCGAGAAACATGTGCCTATTAAGGTCAACACCCGCCTGGGTAGCATGGATCGCGGCAGTCAACCCGATCTCTCGGAGCTCAGTCCAAAATCTCGACAAGATCCAGAGCGTCAGTTTATCCCATTTGGAGACGTAATGGCACCAACCCTCCACCCGAAACTCTCCTGTCGGGTAGGAGCGTTCCATCAAAAACATACGATGTGTAAAAGTTGAAGCACTATAAGCAAGCGTATCAATGGGTACATCACTGTAGAGGCTCCCAGGACGTAAAGTCCGCCAAGTGTAAGAAGACCCAGACCGTACAACGGTCAAAGCATCCCTTTGGTCGGAAGTAGAATCAATTTGGATGACACCAGTCACCGCTCCCCCCTGAGAAGGGGTAAGCTCCCAAGACATCCTCCTCTGGGAAACAAGGCGACAGAAGGACGTTGTCACGACCCGCACCCTAGGGTTAGGGCACGAGAACGTAACAACGCCCAGCCTACACCGCAGTGTCGGCGGTAGAACGCTGTCCTAGGTCTCAATGCATCTAATAGTATAAGACTAACAGTTTATACTCCCCGAATGGGGGTGACATGGCAGAATGTAAACTCAATCACATCTAAGGTAGAGCATAAAGGAAGATAGATAAAACATAAAATCCAAAAGAGGTACAACAGAGAGAAATCTAAGTGTCTAAGATACAAACTCAGAAATACATCTCAAACTCAAATACAGTAATCCACAAAATAAATACAACTCCAGACAACTGAGAATAGCTAACTAAACAATCTCTAATATCTCCTCTAGGCTAGCAGGCAACCTCCAAACTATCTGTAAAATTTTGTCAACGTATCCTGTCAGGAAAATGAGCAAGTACAAACACCAACAGCAGTTCCATGTGAATTGAGAAATACTATAAGAAACAGTAATAATGAAATACAAGACAAAGAGTAAAGGCGACTTGGGAACCATTCGAAAGCCGAGTTACAACCCTTAAACCAAACAAGGACCGGGGTTGTAACCCTTCTTCCGAACAGAACCTAGTCCCATAACCAAGGTATAGTATAAGAGACAGATAGAGCATAATGAGAATGAATCGTAGCATGGTAAAAGTACAGTAAGTAAAGGTGAGCTGGAATGTAAGATATGACAACAAATAAATAAAAAGTGATTTGAATTATTAGAGCGATATGTGATCGGCTAGGGAGTCATGGCATGATTATCCACTTGGCCCGACAATCACATGAAAATCTGGAAAGGGTCATGCCGGCCAACCTGGATAACATGGACATGGGGTATCTGCTACACCCTACGTGAGGTGAGGATGGCGCTAGCAAAATAGGGACATGGGGCTTGATCACATAACACCTAATAATTCCCCCAATATATTTCCCCCGAATAGTATCACGGATCCGGACATGGCACATCATGACACGGGGTTCGAGAGCAGGGGGCCAGCCCACTCCCAATGTGTGTCTATATAAGTACATGAACATGGAAATATCTCATACCCATATACCAAGCAAGTCCAGGAATAACATCTCATGCCAGGATCCGACGCATACTAGTCCGTGAATTGTCGTGTCGGGAATCAAGTAAAACACTACGACTGAATCGGATATAGTAGATATCAAGACAATGAAAACTATCAGTGAATGTACTCGCCTGTGGTCCTGAGCTGATAAGTATAGAGGGTCCAACTGAAGCCACAGAGTCCTATTTAAAGCAA
This sequence comes from Iris pallida, assembly GCA_029216955.1. Classification (NCBI taxonomy): domain Eukaryota; kingdom Viridiplantae; phylum Streptophyta; class Magnoliopsida; order Asparagales; family Iridaceae; genus Iris; species Iris pallida. Next base: position 42,311 of record JANAVB010010818.1, read on the forward strand.
CACAGGTTACAAGGTGTTCAAGTTGAAATAAATAAAACTATACTAGCCATCTATATTATTCTAGGTTCTTCTAAGTCAAAACATCTCTAGGTCGACTCCGGTCAACAACCTAGTCAAACTAGGTCAAGTGTTGACTTACAGTTGACTTTGGGTCAACTGGTCAACTCTGGTCAAACAGGATCAATTCTAGTCTAATATAAAATGTACTTCGTTATTTGTACGTCGAAACTTACGACACGTAAATCGAGATAAGAATATCATGGTAAGGTTGATAATCTTATTACAGTGATCCACGTGCCCATCTTGTCAATTTCAGCGATGTGAGATCACTGGAATTGACTGAACTCAGTTTCGTTGTACTAATCTCGAAATACGAACATTATAAGAATTAATTATTAATTAATTATTACAAGGCTAAACTCAGAGAAACTATCAACAAACATTGTCGGACGATGAAATAAACATCGCCAACGTGTCCAGAATGGTCAAATTAGCTAGGATAGCCTACCCAACGGTCCAATTTGGACACAAGGACAAAAAGGTAATTTCGGATCAAAACGGTGTCCGTGTCGGAGCCGTTTTGCACCGAAAACCGTGCAAGAAAACAAGTCTATAAAATATAACAAATTATATGTCCACGAAACCAGAATGTCGATACGAACCCAACGGTATCTCCAGAATTGGATTCCGTTGACCCGATCTCCATTTGGTCCGTTGACCAGAACTTGGGATTCCGGTTTGCACGGAAATGCGTGCCGGAGCCAAAGTTCTCAAAACTCAGCAAATTATATGTCAACGAGTCCAGAATGACGATACGAACTCATCGGTATATCCGGAATTGGATTCCGATGAGCCGGCATCAAAAAGTCCCATTGACCCAGAAAGTGGGACCCGCTTTGCACCGAAAAATGTGCCCGGGCCCACGTTCTCCAAATCTAACAAATTTTATATGAAAACATGCCAGAACGACGCCACAAGTCTAATGGTGGTGTCAGAAATGAAATCTGGAGTCCCGTGTTCAAAAATAGAATTTTACAAGTTGGAAATTATGAATTCGGACGGCCAACTTTGGCGTCGAATTCAACCAATCAAACAAGCTCAAACTGAAATGAAATCTAAAGGGGGCAGGAAGAGGGTTATACCAGCTTCGCACCGGAACTGGTAGCACGCCAAACGGAGCTGCGGTGGAGGAGATACAAGCTGACGAAGTTGGCCCCACGAAACTGTCCAAATTTAATACAATTTAAACGGTCAACTTGGTGGCCGGTTTTCATGTATCAAACGATAAAATTAACGGACGAAATTTGACAGGGATGAAGATGGATATACCGAGATTGCGACGGAGCGAAGAAATCGCCGATCCAACGGTCGGATCTCCGGGAAAACGCACACGAAGTCGCTGCAACGGGGCGCGATTTCAGCGTCGTTTCCGAGCTCGTCACGACGGGAACCCGTGCCAAACGCACGAATCGCCTATTCGGCGCGCTGGAAGGGGAGAGGCGGACCCAGGGGGGTCGCCGGAGCTCGTGGGCCATGGGGGGCCGGCCACGAGGTGGCGCACGGCCACCCGCCGGCAGCGGCGGCGCTGAACCGCCGGCCAGTCGCGCGCGCGGGCTGGCAGTGTACTGCTGCACTTGCGCTGCGCCTGCTGCAGTTGCCGCGGCTGCTGCCTCGCGCGGCGCGCGCGGTGGCGCTGCGAAGTGGGGGGGTGGCAGAGCAATGGGTGTTGGAGGAGGAGGAGGTCGGGCTCCGGCCAGCCAAGGAGGAGGAGGAGGCTGTCGTGTGGGAGTGGTGGTGGAGATGGCATGTGGTGGTGGAGATGTTATCCAATGGAGAGGAGGAGAAGATGGAGAGAAGTTGTGGTGAGTTGGTCGGCGGCCAGTGGCCGACGGCCTGGAGGGGTAGTCCGGCCAGGTTTGGGAGGAGGAGAAGAAACTCGAGTGGTCGGGGGAAGGTGAGGAGGAGGAGTGTGCATGGGGGAGCTGTCGGTTTTGATGGAGAGAGCTGGAGTGTAGTTGTATGGATAATTTAGAAATGAGAGAGAGAGAAAGAGATAAGAGAAAGAGAGGAAAAGTAAAAAGTTGCTTCCCATAAAAGTTAGGGCCGGCACTATGAGGAGGAGGCTGTAGGAAAATTTTGATTGGGAAATCAATGGATAGGATTTAATTGAACAATCCAAAGGCTAGGAATTAATAGAGAAGTAGGTTATTCCAAGGGAATTAAATAAATGGAAAATTCCCATAAATATAAAAATGGGAAGAAGGAATATTAATATTTTTGGGCAAAAAATGTGAGGGCATCACGATGGAGAAAATCATGGAGCTGGACTGGGCTCGGTGGAGCCGGATTGGACGAAAATCGGACATGATGCGAAAATAGAATTAAAATATAGACGTTGATGATCATGTGTAAATAAGTTGCACATGGGGATTCCAATAAATGGGACACAAGTGGCGGACGGGTAGTAGGCTCAATGTGGGCCATGTCCATAATTGGGGCGGACAGGTTTTGGTCGACAGGGGACCCGCAAATCAAGTTGGAAAATGAATGTGACGCCGTGGCGTGAAATAAAATCGGGTCACGCGTCGGAAAGTTGTGCGAATCAAATGGAGCCCAAAATGACATGAATGAGTGGGAAACAAAGGTCATGGGTGACGAGCGTCTCGAGTAGATCATCAATGAGGAGTTGGTTTCAAGAAACTGACTGGTCTGGCGCTCCCAATTTAAATGTCATGGTAACGCGCTGAAAATGATCAAGGAAAATAGTGGGAAAAATAAATATCAATCAAATGGTCTAAACCGACCGAAGTTCAGCGAAGCAGAAAGAGCACAAGAGAACAAGTTTGGATGGGACACTATATACCGTCATGAAGGTAATCGTGTCCACTCCAAAACTCGTGAAGAGGATTTCCAGAATTGAACATCCCTGATACTCCAAATATCAATGGCACGGAAAAGTACACTTAAGGAAAAATAATTCAATAAATTATTTAATGAAACCAATAAATCAGAAAATAAAATAAAATGAAAAAAAATCAACCCGAAATTCAGGGTGCTCACAGACGTCAAAGGCCACTGACGTTCAAGTTGCTTAACAGTCATATGCACTCCATTCGCAGCAAAGAACCAGTCCTCCTTGACCTTCAACACTGACGAGTCAGTAGAAGTGAGACGGTCTCCAAACAGGAACTCAGGCTTCAGGAAGGTCACTTTATCAGATATGGAAGATTTAATGACTCCACGCTCCATCATTCGTTTGAGGAACCAATACTGCTGTTCACGGATTAGGGTCATTCTCTCAGGAGGCTGATCCAGCATAAGAGCATCTTGAGCAGGGTTTATCACTTCCTCGTTATGCTCTACTCCTATTTGGTTGAAGGCAGCCTCCAAGAAAACTTCACTCAAAAGCGGGATTGCCATCGACACTAGCAAAAGATCAGAAAAAGTCAGAAAAGAACACACAATGTGTCTAAAGGAGAAAACTGCAGCGCATCATCAGGGATTGAATCCATGCGCGTCAGTAGTATAGCCTCGGTGCATCATCAGGGTTTGAACCCATGCGCGTCAGCAGTATAGCCTCGGCGCATCACCAGGGTTTAAACCCATGCGCGTCGGCGGGCAAAGACCGCGGCACATCATTAAAGACTCAAGGCCTATGTGCGTTGGCGTACGGACAATGAGACTTACCAACCACCTCCGGCCGAACTTCGACAGGCCGACGGGGAACGACAGCCGCCGCAACTTCCGCGGACTCCTTCGCTTTCTCCTTCCCCTTGCCGGCAGCACCGCGAGGAGTCTTGGGAGCCATTCTCTCGAGGAAGGAGAAGTTAGGGTTTTGAAGAAGAAACTCTAAAGAAGCAGAGGCACAGAGAAGAAGAACCCTTTCTCTCTCCAACTCTTACCTATTTATAGGGCTTGGTCGCACGCGTGAACAGATGACGTGTGATCTCAGCCGTCGCCTCGGGTTCTGTGCAAGGATAGCAGCAAATAAAACCAAAAGATCATCATTAATCTTTTCGGTTACCGAGGCACCATCATCATTAACTGAGAAGAGCATGCGCCCGAACAGGCATGCGCCCAGAAATCATGCGCCCTGACCTCCATGCTTCTTATTCAAAGTATTCCAAAACTTATTCAAAAGTTTTGAAAACTTTGAAGGGGGTCTTGTAGAAGCATGGAATTTCACAACCAGAAAGCCCATGCGCCAGACACTACTCAGACGAAAAACTTCATAGCAAGATCAATAAAGATAGACATTATATACAGAAGTCTATTACATGTCTAAGAAAAGGTTGTACAAAGGAGAATTTCTACAAAGGAAAGATCCTAAGTCTACAGCCAGCGGCTACCACGCGCCTCCAGATAAGCGCAGCAGCCACCATACGCCATCAGTCAGGCGCAGCAGACATCATGCGCCTCCAACCAGGCGCATCCCACCATATCTTCAGCAGCTCAGTCATGTGCATCCAGCCCAGCTATGTGCATCCCTTCAGCCAAATTCTTCCAGCCAGGCTCACCTGGCCGAGCAGAGCCCAGTTATGCGCTGCTCTTCCAGCCAGGGTCACCTGATAAGTGCTTCGATTACACAAAGCATTTAACCCTCTGGCTGGAACTAAGAAAGAGAAGAGCACGGCAAAGCTGTGGCCAGGGGAGGCTTCGAAAGAGCCTCCAAAGGCGAAGGAAGACCGTGATCGAAACCGCGGCTAAAAGAGCAGCTTTCAACACAACCAAAGTGGGCAAACCCCACTTTGCAGGAAGATAGAGCCTAGCACCGCCATTCCGATCTATGGCTCTTCCGGAATAACGGAGACAAGGCCCGAGCATCCCTATCTTTGGATGCAACAGGTACCTTCTGCCTGCCTCGGAAGCCCTCGACTCCGTCTTTTGGATGTAACAGTCACCTTCAAGTGCATCGAAGACAACACAGCGTCTCATCTTCACCCTCGGGAGCACTTCGTCAACAGAATGCACCCGCATGTTCAAGTTCATATTGGAAGTACGTGAGGGAATGAGAAGCAAACCTTCTCTCCATGCCACTATTTATAGGCCGGGCAGATCAAACCCATGCGCCAAGTGGATGGCTCTCCGAATTCTGTGCAATGAATTTACATTAAATGGATGAACCGGATGCCTCGAATTCAGCCAAACGGCTATTTATAGCACTCGAAGAGCGAGACAGCCGCATCATTAAAAGACATGTCCGATGCGCCAGCCAGACAGTGCATCACACGGACGCGCCCTTCGGCATCAGGCGCATCACACAGACGCGCCCTACAGTACTCGGCGCATTACAGAGGGTGCGTCCCCACACATCTCCATACCGAGTGGAACGCCAACCGACGTGCCCACTCAGCTGTCCATCGAACGTCACCAATATTAAATGCTGAACTGACAGAGTTGGCAGCATGCCTCCCAAAGTCTGAACAGTTGACAGCTTTTCAGAAAACGAAGCATCGACAACGTCAGCATCATCATGACTTTATTTTGACGGCTACTGCCACGTGGCCACTCAACCATCCGCATGCGCCTCTACGGCCATGCGTCCAAATCAGCATGCGCCTCAAAAGCCATGCGCCTCAGACTGCTCTCTGATCCCGAAAGACAGAAGGAAAGTCGCCTGCATGCGCCTCAAAAGCCATGCGCCCCAAATGGTTTGTAACTCCTAAAGGTTATGAGCCGCAGCCTCCTCCTGCGCCCAATCCAAGGCGCAGCCCACCAGATCACTCCTCTCCACCAAATCCGAGATCTTCGAACCATGAGTCGACGACACGTGTCTTTTGACTCAACTCGTCCAAGATTTCAGCAACGGAAAGATCTTCTCTCTGCTACGTGCCGGCTCACAACAGCAGTATGAAGAGTTCTCCCCCTCGATCAGGGCGCAGCATCCGTGTGCCTCCATCAGCAACCACCACGTGGCGTCCCCACACCGGCGCATCCTGCATGCGCGCATGAGCAGCCAGCCTGCAAAACTATAAATAGAAGGATCATCTCCTTCACACAGACAGAGACTCAGAAGACAGGACTCACAACAGAGAGAATCCTCAACAGAGAATCACCGGAGAGGCAGTTCTAGACCCTCAACGTCTTCCTCCTCTCAGCAAGCTCCAGCACCCAGAGCAATCAACACCTTCAGAGAACCGATAACCGTCGTCAGCCGGTCAACGGAGTCAACGCATTACCACTCGCTCCATTGGCACTAAGGACCCAGCTTAAACAAAAGTGTACTCCTAGGACTACATCTAAGTCCTACATTGTAACACTGTTCTGTTTGGATTAAAGTTTTCAATCAAACAATTTTAATGGCAAACAGGCATCAATGGAATTGTTTGTGTGGGTGATGTCGGCTGTGACTGAATTGATGTATACAAACCATCAGTCTAGGGAACTGGCTCGGTAAGGAAGGGCACCCGTATAGGGGACTGTTGTGTTTGATTAAAAAATAATAAAAAATTCTCTTCTGGATAGACCAGGGGAAAAGACCCGTTGATTGTGGGAGTGGAGAAAATTTGGTTTCGACAAAGGTAACATACCGAGTAAAAAAAATCTCTTTAGGACAAGGGAATAACACCGATACCCTTTTTGATCTTTAGGATACCCAAGGAAAATACATTATATTGTCTTAGGATCTAATTTAGAAAGAATTAGTCGGGTATCCCGAATATAGCATAAGCAGCCAAAGATTCTGAGAGGCAGAGAAAATGGCTCTCGTCCGGAAAAGAGCCTCTAGAAGGTAGTGCTACCATTGAAAACTGATGATGGCATGCGGTTAATAAGGTTATAAGTAGTAGTAATCGCATCTGACCAAAATCTCTTGGGAGTAAGTCTTCAAACATAAGAGCACATGTTGTTTCCAAGAGATGACGATTCTTGCGCTCGGCCACACCATTCTGCTGTGGTGTGTATGCACAAGAAGTTTAGTAGATGATTCCATTGCGGGCCAAATGACTATCAAGATCACAAGATAAATACTCACGACCATTGTCACTCCAAAATTTTTTGATTGTAATACCAAATTATGTTTTTATTTTGACATAAAAATTGTACCAAATGTCCAAAAATTTAGAATAATTTTTTATTAGATTAACAAAAGTGACATGTGAGTAATCATCAATAAATGTAACAAAGTATTTAAAATCCATTATTGATTCAACCGGACATGGTCCCCACACATCAAAATGTACCAACTCAAAAGTAGCGAAAGCAATTTTATTTTGACTCACCGAATAGGAAACACGGTGATGCTTAGCAAAACTATACGGCTCACAATAAAAGAAAGCATGTATATCTAAAGAAGGGTACATTTTTTGGAGAGCTTGGGTTGATGGATGGCCTAAATGACAATATAACTCGAAAGGATCGAGTTTCACGTCGGCACGGACAACAAAAAAAGGTGTGTCAAACAGGTACAAACCTCCAGCCACATTCTGTCACGACCCGCACCCGGTATAGGGGCACGAGTGCATAACAGCACCTAGCCTATGTTGCAGAATCGGTTACAGAATACTGTCTAGGTCGCTAACTAACAAACTCATACAATAATATAATGTACCTGTCATAGATCTCAACTTCGAATGGAGGACAAGTATAAATATATGGTAAATACTCAATCACAGTCTAAAGCACGATAATATATTGTCACGACCTGTACCTACTTTTTGGATATGAGGCATGTCCAAGCCCAGCCTACGCCGCAGTATCGACGGTAGAACGTTGTCTAATATATACAAGTTACAGAATCTGTAACCAACATGGCAATCTAGATCTCATCCATAGAATAGTAAAAGATACAATTACGATCAATGAACTGGATAATAATATAAAATGAACTGAAATGTTTCCAAGTTATCAAGAATTCTAGCCTCGTTCGGTAGATACAAATCCACTACCAATAGACAAAAATAAGGTAAAGACATGAAATAAAATAAACTTTGTCAAACTAGGTTAAATATTAACTTCATCTCCACTGCAGTAGTACGTGGTCTGCAACTGGCTCAAACCCGCTTGTGTGCACCTGGCTCAAACCCAGCTAAACCTGAAGAGATCATCAGGTCCTTAGAGGACTAGCAAGATACATAATATACAAGCCTTTCTAACAGTTTATCATGCAGAAGAAGTAAACAGGAAAGAGACAGAAACTAACAAGTGACTATGAACATGAACACGAGAACAACTACGTATAAATGAACTCCTGAAAACAACAAGTGATTAAGAGATCAACGGTACCAAACCCTCGCCCCTAGTGTGGACTTGCAGGTTTTAACTAATCACTAACCCTCGTACCGAATGTGGACTCGCAGGTCAGTTCAAGACAAGTCACCCTCGCCCCGTATGTGGACTCGTAGGTACAAACGGTCAACCCTCTCCCCGTATGTGGACTCGCAGGTTGTAAGAATTAAAATAAGGAAATAGTAGTCCAGTCTATAACGCAGTCGTCCTACGATACAACTCAATCAAGTACAAGTAAAAAATATGTCCAATATGGCTACAAGGCTAACTGTAAACAAGGATTATATAATAATGAATAAGCACATGTCAACAATCAAACCAAAATCAACTGGATGATGAAAGAAGATAAGCATGTAATAAAGCTGTAAAGAAAGGCAAGGTATACTTGCATGTTGTCCTGCTACGGATACGGGTCGAGCACCAAGCTATAGTCCAATTAACCTATTTAAAGCATATATAATGTTAATAAATGAAAAACAACTTAGGTTTAACCTATCTATTGTTTTCACCCTCATTCTCTAAGTTTGATTACATAGATATACTTATATTGGTTGCCTGCTCATTACTGATATCCTACTGGCTTATATTGCAATATAGGTCAACTGACACAGGTTTGGCATCCTGATCTAGGTAATCAGTCACTAAGGCAACTCCATATCCTAATGGATATTCATGGGAGTGACCTTCACATGCTAGAAGTCACCTGGACTTACTTGTTGGGTCAAGGCTTGCTTGCCTCCAACCATGTCCTGATAACATACCCTACAGATGTAGGTCTGCACCTGAAGTTGAAGTGGGATTGTTGCCATTACTTCTTTACTTAGTTCACCTATAGCGGACATGGTTTGGTATCCAGTATTGTACACCTAAGGCTTATCTACTAATTAGGCTATGGTCCTTTGTTAATATACATAGGATGCCAGGAACTCACACGATAGTATCTACTGGGTACTAAGAATTGGACTCGTATTCGAGTATCAATTCCGATATTGCAACCAAGCGTGTTATCCTATTCCAACATGATACAGGGGTCGGGTAGGATACCAATGCTAGGTCTGTTGCCAAGGCATCCCATTCGAATACCAAGTGTCAACTCAGATACAATTAGGGGAAATAGGATACGGGTCCTATATGTATCTATAATCTATCCTATTGACAAATCTCCCATATGGAACACACAAGGCTCATGCTTAGCTAATACTATATGCAATTTAGGAAACCCTAATAATTCATGATACGTGAACATATGTCTCTAAACATACCTGGACACTTACCTACGACACCATGGACCATTGCATATTAAAACACACACATACACCACTGTTAATTACCAGGTCCCTTCGACCCTTTCTGTGTCCAATAAAGGTACATATCTACTTAATACAGGGCATTACACTTATTCTCTACCCACCCAAAATGTAATCTAGGTGAAACAACAATTTTCCTACACTAATGGTTGGTGTCAGATGCACACGACTCTGGGAACAGAACAAGTGTCCCTAATCTAGTCCTATTCGACTCCAGGAATACCCTATTCTCTTAACATGGCTGATTGAAACCTTTTAGACATTAAAGCAAACACTAAAGTTACAGTTGGACTAGATTCCTGATTTAGCATGGAAACAAGGATTTAAGGGTTGATGATAGGGTACATGTTAGGGAGGAGTCGAAGGCCCTGCTCTGGGATTCTTGACGGCTACTCTACGAGTAGAAAACAGGGATAGGTAGGGTTTGGGGGAAGGGTGAACCTAGGATCCTGTCTATATATATACATAAAATCGATAAGATCGAAATCAAGTTTAGATGAGATCTCACGATTTAAATCCTGAAGAGAGAGCAATCCGTTGCCTAGCTGTTCAGTTTGAAAGATTGGAATTTTACTAAGCCCCCTCTCAAATCTGAATTTGTAATTAAGGCCTCCCCTCTCACAAAACTAAGCCCCTTTTTATAAATATACACATGTT
>JANAVB010010818.1:57500-88533 GCA_029216955.1 Iris pallida
AATGGACTGACTATATAAGGATACAAGGCTGAGCACCAAAATATTAATTACTGACACATAGTTTATGTATTAACTGATACCAAATTAACTATAAACTGATACCCATTAGATACCTATAACTCTTTGACTTATATCAAATTATGCCCTTTAAACTGAATGAACACCCAAGGGTCATATAGAGACTGAACAAGAATGAAAGGGACTGCTGCCAAACCAACACAAGGACTGAACAAATAGCTGATACTAGGAAGCCATACAGGTCTGAACAATGATCAAAGACTGAACTAATGAAGTTCAAGGTCTGATACATGGCTATTTAGGACTAATACAATTATGTTCAAAGAGAGACTGAACTTTCGAGTTCAGAAAAATGGGGTGGAAAGAACATGAGTTCCAAAAAGGGACTGAACTTTTCAAAGAAGTGAACACATGCTAACTGAGGGTTGTACATACTACAGGGAATGATGCTAAGACCTGTAACTGATACAAAGCCTAGAGAACTAAATCAAAAAAACTGGACAATACAATATATGATATAAACTGACAAGATGAGTAATGGACTGGACTTTATGCAGTGAACTGAACAATTAGTTCAAAATCTGAACACTAATATGCCAACCCACACTCGAACTACTACCCCCTCTCATCTCAAGGGCTGACTATGAAAATCCTATGTTGATACTCATATAGGTATCAAGACTGAACCAAGGGACTGATCAAGATGAACTCTCTTCATATACAAGCATTGACTGTTATGATTGGAACTGTAAAGGACTGAACTCAAGGCAAGCTGGGGACTGAATATACAATAGTGGACTGAATCACACTAAACCCAAACCAAATAAACTGCTAAGCTAAGGTAAGGCTTCAACCTGTAAATGAATGGACTGAATAAAGCAAGAACTGAACAATGCATGTCCACAAGTGACTGAAACACAGTCCACGTAAAACGGGGCTCACACCCTACAACCCCCAATCCAAAATACAACTTTCACAACCACTCTAAATCGCTATATAAATACCAGTATTGATATCTTAAGACAATACAAATATAAGACAAGGTTCAAATCTGAAATTAGAGTATTAAATGCTCTAAGGGTCATTTTGCCAAACACTTCGCGTGCGTATCAGACACGTCCATGATACGCACTCCAAATGGATTCAAATTTGACCCCAAGCTCACCCACATGTTCTAAATCACCATTAGAGACTAACAAACGTATTTCACAAACCCTAGAAATCCTGTGATCAGATTTCCTCCAAAATGGGTCAAAACACAAAAAGGAAAGTCTCCAAAAGAGAGAAGAAATGTCCACTAAGCCCCTCTCTAATGTCATGACAAGTTAGGGATTAAACCTCTTTTCCTAATTAGGTGTTTAGTCAAACATTATAGCTAATTCTTCTAATCTAGCTAGAGACTAAATAAAGTTCAATTAGGCTAGTCCTAATCATGTAGTTTGGTGGTCATGACAAGTTGGTTAAGGTCCTCTAAGATTACTAACCACTATTCTAATCTAAAGGCTAACTGTTATCTAAATTCAAAAAGTAACACATGCCCTGTATTAATTATTGTATAGATAATTAACCAAAAATATAAAGTTTAATTTTGAAAAATAATTTGTCACTCACGATATAATATGAAATCACAAGAATAACAATAATTAGGAAAAAGTCAAAACATATTACTGAACAATGCAGTTAATGAGTAATTTGACTAATTGAAATTAAACTGAACGGGTTCCCAGTTGTAAGCAACACAGTATTGATCGACATCCCAAAAGAAAGACTGGCACTTCTACGACCTCGGACTGTCAATGAACCTCCATTGACAATAGTAATGCCAGAAACATGACGGACATGGACATAATTATGTATCATACATGCGTCACCAGTCATGTGAGCAGACACACCAGAGTCAATTACCTACTGCTTAGGATTTATTATGCATGCGACTGAGTATCCGACTATAGATCCAAACGTGAAAGGTTCACCATGACGTTGAGCCTGGAAATCAAGAAACTTTGTATATGAGTCTGAAGTCATCTAAATAGATCGGACACCATCATCAGGAGTATCAGTTGTGATATTAGCAGTAGGTGATCTAGTATAATGCTAGTAGAAATGGCCAAGATGTCCACAATTATAGCATGTGTACGATTTTTCTCCAACACGACAGCCATTGCCACGTCCTCGATCGTGACCAGCATTTCGGCCACGATGTCGGCCACCACGACAACTACGAAATCCCGTACGAGGGGTACCGAGAGCAGAGCGATCAGCAGGATTATCACCCGGAGTGGTCTCAATAACTTTTACTACCCGAAAGACACGATAGTGTGCTACCAAAAAGGATGAAACTTTAGATCCAACAATAATCTGAGAGCGAGCTGAGTCCACATCAGGGTAAAGAGAGGCAAGATAAGCCACGACATGAAGCTGCTCACGTTGAGCCATTACATCATTAATATTCGACGTAAAAGGTAATATGCGGTCAATCTCATCAGACATAGCCCTAAAGGCTCGAAAATGGTCCTTATGAGATTTGTCTTCCTAATTTGCTCGATATATACCAATGACCGAGTCATAGATACAAGACAAATTGTATTTTCCATCAAATACTGCTGCATGTACCTCCTATAAGTCCTTCACAGAGTCCATATTTTGAACCATGTCTTTCATCGATGGTTCTATTGAATTTATCAACTGTATAAATAGTCGACTATCATTTGTCTTCCATTGCTCAAATATGGGATCATTTTCTGCTGAAGGATTGTCAGTCAGATATTTCGATAACCATATTTTTCGAAGCGTCTTCTCGACCTTCTTTCTCCACGTCGAGTAGCCTTCTGGTCCTTCTAACCGTTTGATCGACAAGTTGAATTGAGGAAATTGTCATAATAGTGCCTGTTGATACCGCTAGTGTGGCACTGCTATTTGTCGTAGTGTCTATCATCTTGTTGGATACCTGATTCGACTGTCGATTTGATCTTTCTACTGGATAATCACATCAACTCTGCTAATGCGTTAAAAATGTAGCCAAAACTGTCACGTACATATAAAGCAGAGAGTGTGGATCACAAGTCAGGACAGAGAGATAATCCAAGTTAACCTCTGTTAGATCCTGATGTGAAGTGCAAAGAAAAAATAATGATTCATGCAAAACAAACCATATATTTGCTCTTTGTTAAATTTCCGAATTGATCATTGAGAGTCAGAGGTTCCAGCAAATAGCCATATATTTACCCTCTGAGAGTCCCAACATTTTTTTGGTGGAACTAGGTTACGGTTTGGAGGGAAAGTGGGCGGAGGCTAGGTTTAGGGCTGAAACCCATGTGAAAAAAAAGAGGTGAGGGGTACGGGGGTGGGGGAACATGAAAGGAACGCTGAGGGGGGAGATTACAGGGGGTAGGCTATGAGGGTTCAAACAACAACAACACAGCGTAGTGAAGAAGGAGGGAGGAGGCAGCAGGGGCCGGTAGGAGATGACTGCCGGGGGGACGGTGGGGGAAGAGTAGCAGCAGCAAAGTGGTGAGGGGAGAGAAGAAGGCGCCGGGAAAAGGGAAGGAGGAGGGCTGGGGCGTCGGTGAGGAGGGGGGCTGGATTAGGGTTAGGGTTTTATGGAAAGAGAGAGAGAGCGGTGGATGACGGCTAGGGTTTTGGCTCTGAAACCATGTAGAGTTGGAATAACATGATGATTTTATTAATGATGAGTGACTACATATATATAGGAGAGGCTAGCTCATCTCATATTATTCTAAGCAATGTAGGACTAAAGCCCACTAACTAATAGTTCTAATATAATACTTAACAGCCGGTATACTCGTAGTCGTATACTAGTGATGTACCAAAAAATATCCATATGAGTTAGAAACATTTTGAACAAAACTATGCCGGACTGATATATTTGCAATATACTGGCAGTAGTATTCCTACAATATAGTACTGTGTCTACTACTATTTTTCTAATATGTTCTAATAAATGCCCAAATGAAGCTTTTTTTTTTGTCGCCTTCAATTTCTCGAGATTCTCCAATACACATATGGCGCTTGTCTCCCTACAAAATATTCTCTACGTAGGTTGACCCTAGCCAACAACAATAAATTTCTTCCTTTCCAACTACGTGGAGGAGATCAACATTCTAATTATCCACCCATAGTACTCATATTTTTTCCTAGATTTAATTTTTATGAGCATATCGCTCCACTCTCCTCTATATGAACCTTCACACGCATCGTATTATTCGTCCTAGACACTTCTTGTATTGAGCTATGCTAAGTTGTCATATGCTTGGAACGACTATAAAATGTGTTGGGTTATTCCCAAGGTGAAAAGCACTTTAGTTATCGCAAAACACAATGTATTAATCTTGCTTCAGCCCCATTTCTTATGAAAATGTCTTTATCCATAATAACACCTTGTAAGCCTTCATCACCACAATAAACACTGCTTTTGTCATTGATAATGCAATACACTTCTGCAACTATCACTACCACGATACTGCTCCACTAAAAAATTACAACATACCCCAAAGTTTAGCTTCTGGTATCCAGATTCCTATCCTTATCAGCGTCGTTATACACAACCAACTTTGACTCATCACTCCCAAATGAAAGCTTCCAAGTAGTAGTGCCCTGAAGATAATGAAGGATCCCCTTGACCGCCCTCTAATGTATCCTCCCTAGATTGGTAAGATACCTGCTGATCATACCTACTTCATGAGAAATATATGGCATTGTACACCCCTTAGCATATATGAGACTTTCTACTATTTATGCATATAAAACTTCCTTGATATTTTTTTCGTCCTCAATTGATGGATACTACTCTGTAGTGAGCTTAAATGGAGCTATAAGTGGGGTTCTCTATTTTTAGACCCATCTATCATAAAATGCTGAAGTACTCGATAAATGTACTTCTCTCAGGACAACTAAAGCAGTTTGGACTCTCTCTCTATCAATAGATCTCAATCCTAATAATAGTCATTAATGTGCTTATTTTGTGGTATGAAATGAAGAAAGAGATAGCCTATTTTGTGTCTCAGTGCTTTGGTGTGTTAATAAGTAAAGACTGAATATCGAAGGTCAGCAGGATAATTATAGTCGCTTCCGATTCTTGAGTGGAAATGGATAGGTATTGTTACTAGATTTTTGTGTAGTTCGAGCGAATGAGACATAGTATAGGTGGTCATGGACCGACTCACCGGGTCGGCTCATTTATGACCATCAAGGTTGGTCAGTCTATAGGTTTTAGCTGACATGTATATGAGGCAAATCGTGAGGTTGCACGGTGTACAAGCTAGCATCATGTTAGACCGACTTTTAAGGTACACATCCTAGTTTTGGAGGAGCATACATGAGTGTTACCCTTAAGTTCAGTACATCTTATCACCATCAAAATTATGGATGATTGAAATGTACTATTCAGATGTTAGAGGATATATTGAGGGCATACATGTTGGACTTTAGAGTACCATAGGATAATCACCTATACTTAGTTGATTTTTCCTACAATAATAGCTATCAAGTAAGCATTCAGATGGCTATGTTTGAAGCATTATATAGGAGGAAGTATAGGACTCCAACTTGTTGGAGTGGCATAGTAGAGAGTCATATACTATGAGCAGAGTGAAAGCACCCTAATGGGGTTTGAATAGGATTTAACTAAAAATTAATCATAATTATGAATGCCAATAGGCAATTTAAAACTTAGTGCTGGAAATGATACAAGTTTACCTACACCCGATGTATCTTGGTATCCTCCGTGAGGTACTCTTGTCCCTGAACTCTCTAAGGCTTTAATCCACTATTATAAAAAATAATTACATACGATCTTTGATCCGAAAACTCGTAAACTTCTATACAAGCTTGATACAAAAACTTACAGACTTTGACCTCTTACAACCAAGGGTTTTGATCTTATTATAATACTTTAGAGATTAAACTTTAAACTCAATAAAATTCTATCTCAATGTGATAGACAAATAAAAGCTCTTGTATATGTGGAAAGGTTTTGGAGTATTGGATAAAGGCTCAAGAACTGGTAAACAAATTAATGCATTGGGATTATATAGCATTTCAAAAACTTCCTACAGTTTGTTGTACAGGCGGTATACCATTGGTATAATGCTATACATAAAAACATCTAGTTTTCTAGCTGTTGCAGCATTGACTGTTGTTCAACATTCGTCTAGTCGGTATACCGTCGTTATATTATGGTATATTACTGATATGCCGTTTGTGGTCAGATGGACTTACTGTTTCAGAATTACACAGAGCATAATATATCATCTGTATGTCGGTCTGATGCCATAATTTTAGAATTTGGGTATTTAGATTATTTTTTGGTTTAGCTTTCATTTTTTCCTTTTTATTGAGTTACAAATTATCTTAGAGACTTAATAAAAAAAATATTACTAAAGTGTAATGTCTTGAAAACTTGGCTTCTTCATGTATGAATGGTAGCTTCTTTCTTGATGGCAGTAGTCCGAAGATTACCAAAATTGGAAATGTATGTATTTATCAAGGGCTTCGCCCTTGAACCCCCACGGGACGCGTTGTCCCATTGTCCTTTATTCGTTGATCATGTAGTGGAACCCACAAGGCCCCGCAGATATCGTAGGCAATTTATAGAAAGCTTGTAGGCAAGCAGTATCTTTGGCCCATCAAGATTTCTTCATTGCATACATCCACAATTGATCTCGTTTATTATTTTCGGCAAATACATATTAGATGAACAAAACAATATACAAATTAACAAGTATGATATCATTAGTGTAAATTAGGACTATGCTATGTTCAACTATAAACACTATAGTGATTGCATGATCATTAGAGATTTTATAATACGAAACTTCATCGACTAACCATAATCAAAAACTTAATTTAATTATTGGGCCAATACGGAGTTTGTGGTTAGCACAATAGAGAAGGCAAAGATGATTCAAGGTCTCCTCCTAGAAGTACATGACAAACAGAAGCAATTGGCAGATCTTCATTTCTGACCTTTGGAGTTTAAGGAATGCGATCAAGTTGTCTTGAGTATCTCACCGACTAGAGGTACCATCTAATTTGGAGGAAAAGAAAAGTTGAGTCCACGGTATATTATACCATTTGATGAATGGAACGTGTCTGAAAGGTTGCATATAGATTGGCATTGCTACCACTACTTATGGTAGTTCATGATGTACTCCACATATCGCAGCTGAGGAAATATGTGATGAATATCATTCATATTATAGATCATTAGAGATCATAATTGGACCGAGCTTATTATATCAGTGCCACCCATGAAGATCGTAGATCGAAGAGTGAAGGTTTAAGGAATCATACATTTCCTTGGTTCGTGTGTCATAGAGTCCAATAAACAAGGCGATGACTAGGGGTAGGCTTTATTCGATTTTGGATCAAAATATCGAATATAAACAACCTAATATGATATTCGGTTCGGTTTGAAATAAATTCAGTTCAATTTTTGTTTTGAAAATACTAAAATTTCTAGTTCGATTTTGGTTTTGCATTTCAATTTTGGTCCAACATCGAAAACCAAACAAGACTTATACAATTATGTAAAACCCTTAATTTTATGCATATTTTGTGATTAAAAATGTGTATATTTTGAAAATAACAATTCTATTTATATGTTTTGAAGTCCAACAATGATAATTTAACAACTAGTCCAACTTTGGACGCAACTTTGAAATACAACAAATGTGTTTGTAAAAACTATAATTTTAATATAATTTAACCAAAATCCCAACTTTGTACCATACCCATTAAACAAATAAAATATTCCAACTAAACAAACTAAATAAACCGAAATGATTATTAAATTCGGTTTGGATTTTTAGAATTTCGGTTTAATCTGTTTTGACTATATCAGTTCAGTTGAAACCAAATAACCGAGTACTCACCCCTAGCGATAATGACATAAACAATCATTTTTCTTTTCTTTTGAGAATTGAGGTAGGACTTGCAGACTTTACTCTATACCGCTTCAAATTCTCTTGCCCGTAGATCGTTCGTTAGTTTTAATTTCGAGGAGTAAATTCCTATAAGTTGGGTAGGATATAAAATCCCCTATTTTTATAGAAGTTTAAAAAAAAGGGTCAATAAACCTAGTTAGCTAAAGAACCTCATATATATATATATATATATATATATATATATATTTTTATATATATATATATATATATATATATATATATATATATATATATATATATATATATATATATATATATATATATATGAGAATATAATTATGTATATGTGGTTATGTAATATATATAAATAGAAAAGTAAATAAAATAGAAATATAAGTATATAGGTAGTTGTACATAAGTTAGATTATGTGGTTGGTGAGGTCATGTATTGAATCCACGATGAGGTTCTAGTTGCAAGCTATTTAAGTTCCAGTGATTACTCTTCGGAGGGTGGAATGAATGTGTCATATTTTGTATGGAAGGGGGTGTGCATGTAATTCCATGGGATAAGTTGTGTCTCCCAGAGGAGGATGGTGGAGTGGGCTTGCATTCTTTGTAAACTTTGAGAAAAATAAGAAGTATGAAGCAGACATGGAGATTCAAACAAGGGGGCTCATTGTGGGTTGATTGGACGACTAACCATTATTTGAGATGAAAGAACTTCTGGATGTACAGATATAACAATAATGATTCAGTTATGTTCAAAACCTATTATGGCACAGATCAAGAGAAGCAGGTTATATCTCGTGTTATGTTGGATGGCACTAATACAGACCTTTGGGGGGACCAATGGATTAACCATCAAAGTTTGTGTGTTGGATAGATAGAGATGTTGGACACTACATTGCAAGGGAAGTGAGGAAGGAAATAGTGAGCAACATACTCATTAAAGGGATATGGTGGCAGAATTGCACCCCTATGTGCGAAGTGTTATCAGCGAGATTCAGGGGTCAAGCTGGACCTGAACCTGTAGGCGGATACGTGGGTTTGGAAGCTGGGAAACAAAGGGAGTTTTGAGTCCCGATCATGATATGACCTTTTGCGGACATCTTGTAAGACCCCTAAAATTTCTAGGATTTATTTTACTTTTTTATTTAATTTATTTCTTTAATAGATATTTTTCCACTATTTTTTTTATCATTAAATGCCCTTATATCATAGCTTTGATATTATGAGCACAAAGAATGCCACTTTCTTGAAACAACTTTCATATGATTTGATCTAGACAAGTCTATCTTAATTTTGATATATATCATGTTCCATTGAAACATGTTTTCTTGTGCTCTACTTTTATTGCACAAGTTTGGGTCAAAAGGGTCATTTTTACTGTCTACCGTAAATGTTTCTCCTTCCAATTGAATTTCAGGACTCAACATCGATGACTTTCGACTCAATATATAATTTTAACCTATTTTGAGCCTACTACAGACATGCCAATGGTGTTCCACTATCACGACCCGCACCCAGTGTAGGGGCACGAGAAGTGGGTACATCCAGCCTATGTCGCAGTGTCGGCGGTAGAACGCTGTCCTAGGTCACTATCACAAACCAAATACAAAATGATATACTCTCCGAACGGAGGACAAATCACAGAAGGTACAACTCGATCACAAATCTAGAGATGGAAATAGCACGATATGGTAAATATAAAATCTCAAAAGAGAACATACAAACAGAAGGAAAGTCTAAGTGTCTAAACGACACAATATCACAAACATCCAGAAAATAATACAACTCTAAAGTCAATCCAAATGACATATAGAAAAATAAGATAAAGCCTAGCTAATCTAGTCTAAGCAGTAGGGATGACGTCCGCAGGTAGAGCTGGATCCTCCTGTGGGTCAAACTCACATGTGTCGTAGAGATAGGCTCCATAGTAGGTTGGATAGAAGTCCTCGGTATTATAATATTTTCAACAGGTCCAGTCAGGACAGGAGCGAGCACAGTACATCTTACGCAGTCGATATCATGGCAGGAAATATAAAGCATGCAAAAGAATAAGATACATGAGCTGTAAGAAAATGTACACGAAAATAAGAGATATTTGTAATCTGGAAATATATATATGATAAGTAAGAACTGTAAGTGACTAGTGATTTAGAGCACAATATGGTTATATAAACAGGTTAGGTTGTACAATAAAATGGGACTCCATTATACACGAGAGTACAATGGCCATATACAATGTCTTATACAATAGGGAATTTGATCGCATAACCATTTTCTACACACCCTTCCCAATCAATACACAAGGATCCAGTCAAGTTATGTCATTGCACATGAAGTATAGTTGTACAAGATGATCATGTGGGCACATAAGAGTACATAATTTTATACGATTTGTACATGAATAACACGAACACAAGGAGTACACAATGTCCATGATCAAGTACACGAACACGACATACCCGATGTATCCTATAAGGGAATAACATAGCATGAAAGATCCATATAGTACTAATACGTGATAACAAGTGTCAGCGTCAAGTAAAGTAATCTAGAGCAAGAATATAAGTCGTGACAAGTATGAAACGATCAGAAAATGTATTCGTCTACGATCTGAATGTCTGTGAGAATACATTGTCCGAAATGAGGTATCTGAGTCCTATTTGGAGCAACACAAGTCACGATGTATACAGGGGGTTATAAATGAAGTGTATAATGCATTTACATAATTTTCTAGGTCAATCTAGGTCAAAGTCAACTCTGGGTCAAACCAAATCAGCATCTAGTCAAACTAGGTCAACAGCAAGGTTGTCTTGGTCAACTGGTCAAACATAGGCTATCAAGGGTCAATTTGGTCAATGGTCAACTATTGGTCAACTTTAGGGTTTGGTCAACTAAGTCAATTGGTCACTATTGACTCAATGTTGACTTTTGGTCAACTTTAGTCAATTTAGCCTATTAAGTTCAATACCCAGTCATTCTAGGTCTAGAGCTAGTAAACTAAAGTCTAAACAACCATCTATAGGATCACTCTTCATACTAGGCCTATATACAATATCACAATATACATACATATATATAGCATAGGCTATAATATACAACATACATAGATATATACATACATGCATTATATTACATACATTACATTCAATCCTACATGCGTGCATAAATATATTATCTATCATTGCATATATCAACCTATATATATACATTACATTATACATATATTAGATAGATAGAGAGGGGGTAAGGTTGTGTGTGTGTGTGAAGTTCAAACTGTCACAGTGAGTGTCTGGCAGTGAGTGAAAAGAGAGAATGTGAGGGAGTGACAGTGTGTGTGGCAACAGTGGTGTATGCGAAAGGGGCGCATGTGAAGGTGGGGGTTAGAACCCAAACTCAAAACGTACATATCATTACACTTATACATGCATTTTTATTTAGTTCATTACATACCTATATGCATATATACATATTTAATCTCGGGTTTATACAAAATAGAAAAATCTCAGTTTCAACGTAAGTGAAATAAATTCTCAGGTTTATAAAATTGGAAAATCTCAGTTTTCATGTTAATTAGTGAAATACAATTTACATACATATAATCAGTAACTCCCAGGTTTATAGGTAAGAGGTGATCTCAGGTTTATGAATCTCTCATCTCAGTTAACT
This sequence comes from Iris pallida, assembly GCA_029216955.1. Taxonomy (NCBI): domain Eukaryota; kingdom Viridiplantae; phylum Streptophyta; class Magnoliopsida; order Asparagales; family Iridaceae; genus Iris; species Iris pallida. The sequence goes on from JANAVB010010818.1 coordinate 69,098, forward strand.
ATTAAAGTGAAATAATTCTCAGTTAACTTTTTATAATATCAGTAAACTTGAACTCAATATCAACCCAGTTTTTAAAAACCAATATCAAAACAGTGAGCATTACATCTATCAAACGTAAAACTCATGTAAAATCCAGTATTCATATTACATCACAGTTTGAATTATCATTTAATTTCATATATTAACATTTGAAACTCATTATCAGACATTAACCCAACTAATTTCTTAGTTTTCACTACTGTTCAGTCATGCATCTAATGAAATTCGAATACAACAAAATCTATTCAAATTCCCAGTTATCTACACATCTATTAACGTATTTATAACATGTACAATATGTATTTAAACAATTTAAATTCAGTTAAAACACTAAAAACTCCAATCGAACACAGTTCTCAGGTTACACTGTTTATGACTTCATTTTCGTATCAGTAAAAATGAATTTCTAATGAAATCGAACCCAACACAAATGATAAACCCTAAATCAATTCAAACAGAGGTGAGGTACAAGTAACATGAGTTCAGGGTGTATTCTCGTATCCATATTGCTGGACACGAGATGTCCAACGAAATTCGAACTCAGTCAAAACAGTCAGTGAAGACTGTCTCGTGCAGTGAGGACACGGCCTCGTGGACACGACACGAGCCACGAGGGGGGTCTGTCAGTAATGGCCCCCACCTTTGTGCCAAGTGGCACGTGTCCACGTATCATAACTAAGAAGGAATAAGGATCGGGTAGCAGGGTACTCGACCGAGTCCTCGTACACAGTGTGCGTGTCTAGTTTGGACACAAAAATGACAAAAACTTTGACTCAGTCGAATCGATTTGGAATCCACACACCAAGGGCTACACAACCATGTAGTTACTTTTGAAATTTACTAAAATAATTCCCTATGTGGCATTTCATCGAACACCCTTTTAAAAGCACCGATACGTGTCCGATACGGACACGATTTCCTACCAAACTTGGGCTATACCTAGGTGAACCCTAAATGAATGCATCTATGGGAAGTAATCAGAAATTTAATAGGGTTTGTAGGGTTTTACCTATTGAGAGTTCAAACTCAAGGAAAAGGGTCCCGAAATGAGAAGTTCCCTTCCTCGAGCGATGTCCAAACGTGCTCCACTTCTTGCAAGCAAGCCCCTGTTTCACTTAACAAAATGCCTTGAGGAATTGGCTTTTGAAAAAAAACGAGAAAAAGTATAAGAAGTACAAATTTGATTCTGGGAAAGTATTGCTATGGAAGTCTGATTCGTAAATGATCACTTTGTTCCTTGGACCATATGATGATGATGAAGATCACTGCTTGAAGTAGAACAACTGGAAGAACTAAGTCACCAGAAAGGTATCGACGCACTTGGGCACTGATGGCGAGGCCGAATGCTTTCCTGCTTTGCTTCACTCTGTTCTGAAAGAAAGGTTGAAGAAGAATGCTCTGGAGAATCAAAATCTCTAAGTTCTGATCTCTGTATTCTCTCCTGTCTATGTGTGTGTGTTATGAGAAAAATAAGTCTATTTATAGACTTGGGCTCTTGTGCGTAAAAACTTAGCAAAAGTTCCATCTTTACGCTAACAACTGCCATCCACGAACGAAGCCAACCTCTGCATATGTTGACATGTGTCCCATCATTTCAGTAAGAATAGGATGCATGTACACACGTTCTTCAAGAAGAATGGCATGAAAGCCACGTAGACAGACCACGTTCCAAGCTGGTGGAGGAGAATAGGGCGTAAAAATAGCCCCAATGTACTCTGAGCGTAAAGCAGTAGATTAGGCGTAAAATAGCCTTGACATAGACTTCCCGCGTAAAGTGGTTGTTAAATAACCTTGAGCGTAAAGTAGCTCAAATAGACTTTACGCACACGTCAGCTGTTGAGCGTAAAAGCTCGTATAGTCTTCGTGCGTAAAAGAAGCCATAGTGTGAGCGTAAAGTAGCTCAATCCACATACTAAACGACAACATTGGTCTCTGTATAAAACAAATCCCTTTGTGATATATGCCATCATTAAGATCTCCATGTCAGAGTTTGCATTAAATGCGAGATTTGACAGCTTTGTCCAGCGTAAGAGTGGCTGATCTGTCCATGGCGTAAAACCATGGGTGTAGACCCGAGCGTAAAGTGATCAGCCTGCATTAGGCGTAAAGTGATTAGCCTTGTCTTGGGCGTAAAAAGATTAACCGCTCTGTTTGGCGTAAAACAGATCACTTATGAATGAAATGATCCATCTTTTTGACTCTTTCTCTGAAGCACTTTTTACGCTCCTACAAGACCCCCTTCAAAGTTTTCAAATATCTCCAAAATTTGAAACACTTTGAACAGAAGCATAAAAATTGAGTTTTGACCAGTCAGCGTAAAATTTGGGATACGCAACAGTCATCCGCGTAAAAGAGGGAATGTCCAACAGTCGGCATAATTTTCAATAGTGTCGGTTAACACTCAACCGTCACAATGAATTTCTTTCTCGAGACTTTCGAATGCCTTTTCGTTTCCCCGAGTTTACATTAATAATGAGTAGTTTCCAAAGAGAAATATGGAGAGTTGATTTAACCGTTTAAATGAGGAGAAATTCTTCACTCTTGTCATTCATCTCCATAGTGACATGGCGCCCAAGAAGGAGATTAACAATGAAGAGGCTTCGGGCTCAAGGATTAACTTTGAGCGAGCACGCAACTTTGTAGCGTGCTTCGGATTAACTCCAGCAGTCTTCAGTCGCATCGATGGTGGTCCCCCGACTGCATATGAGGGCTCAGGAGATGCAGAAGCATTTTTAAATTTGATGCGTCGCTCCGGGATTCACAACATGCGTGTGTTAGGTGCCTCCCTTCGTCAGTCCAACGAAGGAGAGGGAAAATGAAATTCCATGTATTGCGACTCTCTTATATGTAGGGGTCCACTTCCCCCCTTATAAATAAAGTTTTGATGTTAATCTCATCTGTTGATACATAGAACTGTTCAACACTTCTTTTGACTGCTTCTATGGTTGTTCATTCCCAAGAAACAAACCGACACGTGGCATCTGTCTTGTGGTTACGAGAGCCTTTCAATAGGATCTCTTCCCGAAATAGACTTCCAACAGTTTTTTCAGTCTTTATAAATAGCCGAGAATGTCTCATCTATTCTCATTCTCATTCCTCTGAAGATAACTTTCTGCAATGTCGTTCTCCAACAAGTGACAATGGCGATGCTTTCCAATGGCGTTCCTTTGTACGCCCAATCACCAGATGTAGCTTCATCCACTATTAGAGCCAAACCATTTGACCTAAGTGGTAAGTCTGATCGTAAGCAATCATCTGTCTTTTGAATTTTCTGAAGTAGTGGCGTAAAAAGCCTTGCTGAATAGTAGTATATTTGAAGCACCGGCGTAAAAAGCCTTGCTGAAGCATTAGCGTAAAAGCCTTGCTGATGAACTAGCGTAAAAGCCTTGCTGAATAGTGATATACCTGAGACGCTGGCATAAAATGCCTTGTAATCTGTTGAAGATGAAACAAGACGCATGAACATCTGTTTAGTTAGCGTCTCATACGCATCTGTAGGTACTTCTGTTTAAAACACTTCTTCTTTGTTGTTTTCTGCAGAAGTTTGGCTAAAGAGCTTTTCCAGAACCGGCATTGGTGACGTTGACACTATAAAGAGTGTCCTTCTGACATCAACATCGGGGAGCTCATGCGCTTTTGACGCGCAAATCAGACAACTTAGAACTCTTCGTGAGATAAAAGGGTCTTCCTCTGTTGGTAGGAAGAGCCTTTATACACGGAGAGTTGGATGGTGGAGTCAACTCTATCCCGAGAAATCGGGTAGTAGAGTTCCTTTCACGGCAGAACTAGGAATCGTATCCCAATGCTGGATGCATTCCTATCTCCTCTGGAAGGCCTTCCCTAATCCACCAGTTGTATTGGCAGCAACACGTCTTCGGGCTGCCATACTCTGGGATTCTCCTCTCGTCTGAGAGAGAAGACCAGAGTTTGATTCCTTCTGTTCTGATCGCCACAAAGGCTTGGACAGCAAGGAATTGACACCAACAACGAATCCAACGAAGAAGATCCAAAGAAGAAACAGATCTCCATTAGGCTATCGTTGTGTGTATAGAATGAAAATCTAAGAATGTAATAGATTTCCATTATAACTTGTAAGAAAGTCTAAGAAATGTAATAGACTTTTTTGATGATATAGGAATGGAAATAATGATTCTTCTATGATCAATGATTTGTATCTATCTGGATGTAATATGGACATGATAGATAAATAAAATCTTATCTTCTGTTTTAGAGTATATAATACTATCAGAGGTAATATGGACATAATAGTATATGTGAACTCAAAAGAAAATTAGATTAATATCTATGCAGAGGTCAAATAGAAGTGATAGATAGAAAAAGTAAGTAGATTTAGTATTTATCTAGAGGTCATAAAAACATGATAAATAGCGAATCCCACTTTCTAATCAATTGATAAAATAGAAGATATAAAATCCCTTTCCCAGGAGACAAGAAATCAGCTTAACCAAACCTTGGTAGCTGGGGACTAAGGAGACAGATGTCATGAGCATATAAGTCCATCTTAATGTATGAATGAATCATAATTTTTGGAAAAAGAAAGCATTGATTCGATTCTGTAATTAAATGAATGAACCCGATAGAACGAATGGACAGGTCTTTTCGGGAATGAAAAGTTGTTCTTAATCTCAAAGATCGGTTCATCAACAGTCCTCTTCTATAAATAGGCGAGAACTTTCTGTAATCATTTCACTCTTATTTCTACTTCCCCATTGAAAATGTCTTCCGAGAATGTACCGCAAAAGAATGAAGTCTCCAGGAAAATTGAGGACGTCACTGAGATGTGTCCCGTTGAGCCAACAGTGGCAGGCCCGACTCAAGTAGGCAACAGCTCTTTTACGCCCAAGCCACCACAAGATATCCTTACGTTCTTAGTAGAGCCAGAAAAAACTCCTGAAGAAGAAGCACTGAGGATGGTCGCCTGCAAGTTTTTTATGAACTCAGGCAACAATGCCTTCGAGACATTAACTGACTATGTATTCAATAGGGGAGGCAGTGGTCCTCGTCCTTGACCTTTTGTTTTGAACAAAAGTAGTAATAAAAGAAACTTTATTTTCATTCTGTCTTCCCCCTCTCTTTTTTATACATAGTATTTCCTAAGAAATTTGCTATTGATTGGCATCATGAGCAGATCTCCATTGGGCTTTGATAACCGATAGGCACCATTGGAAAATACGGATTCAATTACATAAGGGCCTTACCATTTTGCTTGGAATTTCCCTTTACTTTTATGAGTCATCACCATCGGTCTCCGAACGGCTAATACAAGTTCGCCAACTTTGAATACTCTCTCTTTAACTTTACGATTGAAAGTTCGAGATATGCGGGCTTGATATAGTTTAATGTGCTATTGTGCTTGAAGACGCTTCTCATCCAATCCTTCAAGTTCTTGGAGTCGTAAGCGATCATTATTCTCTGTAGTTAGCTTATTAGCAATGGCTATTCGTAGAGATGGGATCTGGATTTCCAATGGGAGGACAGCTTCACATCCATACACCAATGAAAATGGTGTAAAACCAGTAGGAGTCCGGACTGTTGTTCGATAAGCCCATAAACACTCTCCAAGTTTCTTTTTCTAATCACGTTTATTAGAAAAGACAAACTTTTTGAGAAGTTTAATGATCGTCTTATTGAAAGCTTCGGCTGAACCATTAGCAGCTGGATTATAAGCCGTAGAAGCCAAATTCTGAATTCGATTCTTGTCACAGAATCGATAAAATGCCTGACCGACAAATTATGGACCATTGTCATGAATTATTCGTCGAGGAATCCCGAAGCGATAAATGACATGGTGTTTGATGAAGCTGATCATATTAGATATTTTTACTTCCGCAAGGGGAAGTGCTTCTGCCCACTTAGAAAAGTAATCTGTTATAGCTAATATGAACCGATGTCCTTTAACAGAAGAAGGATTAATAGGACCAATAACATACATACCCCAAGCTTCGAAAGGCCAAGAGGCTGCTGTAGGATGTAGAAATTCAGATGGTTGATGAATAAAATCAGTATGAATCTGACATGCTTTACATCTTCTAGCATAGTCTACAGCATCTGCTATCATAGAAGGCCAATAATACCCCATTCTTCGAATGCGGTCTTGTAATTTAGGACCCGGTTGATGAGCACCACAAATACCATCATGAGCTTCTCGCAGTGTTTGTTTAGCTTCACTTTCTGAGAGACAACGCAGCAAGAGTCCATCATAGGAACGACGGTATAGCATATGTAAAGATGAATCATAATAAAACCGAAACGATCGTCTTTTGATTGATACAGCTTCTTTTAGATCTTCAGGCAAAATCCCATGGACTGCATAATCAATGAATGGAGCTCTCCAATCCTTCTGTTGGGAACTAGACTCTGTAGTATAACTTTGTTCAATGTACAAATTATTCTTGACACAGAACAAGTCTCGATCCAACAAAGTAATTATATTTTGCCTTCGGATTGGAACAGCTAGGTCTGCAGCTAAACTAGCAAGAGCATCAGCTTCCACATTCTAAGAGCGTGGTACAAACTCAATGAAGAATCCTTTGAATGAAAGGACCAGTTCAACTACCACTTGATGATAAGGAATGAGATCAGGATTTCTGACCTCATAAGTCCCTCTAACTTGATTAACAATCAATTGAGAATCTCCATAAGCTTCTAAGAACTCAATACCCAATTGTTTTGCTACTTGGAGACCGATCAATAGAGCATTATATTCTGCTACATTGTTGGAGCATGGTTCATTGAGAGAATAGGCATGGTATATGACCATTTTATCAGAAGAAACCAAGACGATTCCTACCCCAGAGACAATATTGCCTTTAGGTCCTACTCGTGATGCCCCATCAAAATATAATTGCCATATGTCATTCTTCAAAGTCAGGTTACAATCCACGACTTCATCTGGAATGTCCTCATATAATTTTGATATTTCAGGTATAGGGTGAGCAGCTAAGAAATCGGCTAATGCTTGACCCTTTATTGATTTCTGAGGTACATAAACCATGTCATAAGGAGTAAGCAACATCGCCCAAGTGGCCAGCCTGGAGTTAAGAATGCTAGGTTTTCTCATCAATACCCGAATGGGATTTATTCTGGAGATGACATGAATAGTCTGTCCTGTCACATAATGTCTGGTCTTTTGGACGGCAAAAACCAAAGCTAGACATTCCTTTTCTACAGGAGTATACCTGTGTTCAGCTCCGACCATCATTCTGCTCAGATAATATATTGCTTGCTCATGACCCATATCACTTTTCTATGCAAGAAGAGCGCCAAGTGAGTGATCCAAAGCTTAAACATATAGCAAAAATGGCCTTCCTACTACCGGAGGTACCAGAACAGGTAGGTTTGTAAGGTATTGCTTGATGTCATTGAAGGCTTTCTGACACGCTTCATCCCAAACAAAAGATACGTCTTTCTTTAATAGACGGGAGAAAGGTTGACATCTCCCAGAAAACATTAGATATAAATCTTCTAATATAAGCAATACGGCCCTGAAAGCCACGGACTTCTTTCAGATTACGAGGAGGATGCATTTCAAGAATTGCTTTAATCTTATCAGGATCGACATGGATACTCTGAGAAGTAATGACAAATCCTAAAAATTTGTCACTGGAAACTCCTAAGAAAGACTTAGTAGGGTTCATTTTCAATTGATGCCGGTGCATCAACTCAAATACTGTCCTCAAGTCCTGAATATGATCATCTTTTGATCGACTTTTAACAGCGATGTTATCTACGTAACACTCAACTGTCTTTCGTAGATGCTCTTGAAAGATGTTGCTCATAGCCCGTTGATATGTAGTACCGGCATTTTTAAGGCCAAACGGCATAACCGTATAACAGTAAACTCCGAGAGGTGTTCGAAAAGAAGTATGTTTCTCGTCTTCTGGATGCATCTTGATCTGATTGTATCCTGAGAATCCATCCATGAAAGACATACGTTCAAAACCGCATGTATTGTCTATCATAACATCAGTAATGGAAAGTGGAAATTCGTCCTTTGGACAAGCCGTATTAAGATCTCGATAATCTATACAAACTCGGACTTTTCTATTCTTTTTCATAACATGGACAATGTGGGCAACCCAATCTGGGTGTTGCTCTTCACGAACAAATTTGCATGTGATCAACTTTTTGACTTCTGCTTCAATTGCATCCATCATATCTGGTCTAAAGCGCCGTTGTTGTTGTTTTACAGGCTTAACGTTAGGTAAAATATTGAGCTTATGAGTAGCAACTTTAGGATCTAAACCCGGCATATCCTCATAACTCCATGCAAAGATGTCAATATATTCTTCGATGAGTTTTATCAACTCTTCCTTTTCATTGTCAGAAAGGTTCTTACTGATGAATATTGGTTTGGACGTAGTTCCATCTCCGACATCAATCTGGACAACCTCATCCTCTGTAGGTGGCTGTCGCTGTTCAAAACGAAGTTTCCATTGAGTATCCATTTGTTGGGCCCAAGGATCATTCTCAAATAGTTCTGATTCATCATCAATTTGAACCATATTGACTGAGAATATTTGTCTGGATTCATCATACGAAGAATGAGATATTTCGGATTCGATGAATTGGATTTCTTCAGAATCTGATGACTGCGAGGAATTAGAAGCGAATTCTTCTTGTATATCGTCCTTAAACATATGGGATGGATCATATCCCAAAGGAGGAAAAGAATTTTCCTTATGATCAATGTATAAAGTTTCCTCTGGCTCTATGTCGCCTTTATATTGATGACTTTGCTTATCCGAAGATAAAGTCATTCTTTCAATAAACTTGACAGCCATATACTCGAAAAGGAAATCTTCATTGATATCAAAAAGTATAGAATGATCAATATTTACATCATTTACAATTTGACTGCTACGCTTCGAATTAATCATCAATGGACCATTATCTGTCTTCTGCGTAGTTTTGCCAAGATTGACAATTAATGGTGTTCTGGATCATTCGTACAAGAAGTACGCCCTTTGACCTTGATCATAAAAGGTTGAACTTGGCTCTTAGCAGGAATATTTGTTGATTCCTCAGATGAAGTTTGAGTTCTTCCTTTAACCTTGATTATCAGAGGTTAATCATTGACAGATTGGGATTGGATTCGTCCCTTGACTATGATCTTCAAAGGTTGCTCCTCTGGCAGATCTTCATTAATAGACTGATCCTCAGTGGGTGATTGATCTTCAGCCATGTCTGATATCTCTTTCACATGCTCTTGTTTATAAAGCCTTGAATCATAAAAATAGGCTTCGATACCCTTGAAAGGATTGATATCAGCAAACTCAGTCTTCACCACTCCTTGGGAATCCACATACTTGAAGCATTGGTAGAGAGTTGAAGGCACAATATTATGCTCATGTAACCATGGTCTTTCAAGAAGAATATTGTAGGATACGTCTGAGTTGATAACATAGAAGGTTACCATAGTTCGGAGATCGCCAATCTGAATCTGCAGACGAATCTTCCCCAGTGGTTTACTCTTGCCAGAGTTAAAACCGACTATTGTAGTACTAGTGTAAGTCAAATCACTAGTAGGAATCCTCAGGGGTCTTAGCATACTCTGAAGAATTATGCTAATTGAAGACCCAAGGTCAATGTAGATCATGTCAATTTTAGTAGATCTAATATACCCAGTATAGCACAGAGGCCTATCATGTTTGTTATGCTTCAATAGCATATCTTCTTGTGTGAAGGTAATATTGGGAATCGCTTCCATCACACTATGACATTGCGGACATGAAACTAGAGTATTATCAGGACTCTTGAGTTGAGCCAAGCATGAATTCGCCTGAAGTAGAGCTTCACTCAAAGTCTTCCTGCTTTCTCTAGAAAGGCGAAGCAGTTCAAATATAGATAGTCTAGCTGGAGTATTTGCTAACTGAGCTAGAATATCAAATTTGTAAGGTTTCATCACCACCCCCTGACTGGAAGCAGACTTCAATGGAACGTCAAAGCGTACTGCTTTCTGTTTCCCCTTTTCAACCACAGAAGGTTTAGCAGGAACAGGAGAAGGTTGAGCTGGTAGTATTTCCACTACATCTTCTGCTTCTTTGGAAGATCCCTCATAATCTTTGTGGTACTCCTTCCCAGATCTTGTACCAGTGAAAGTTTCTTCTTCAGACTCAGGAGAAGGATACCATATTATAGGATTTTGTCTTCCTCCCTTTAGCCTTTTTCTTGTAAGGTTTGTTATGAGGTATTTCAGAACCCAATCTAACAGTGAATTTTTGATTTTGAATTTGTAAAGGAAGTCGTATTCCTTTATCATAATTTAAACCTTCTGCCTTCTGAAAGTCATAACCCATTTTCTTCATGAGAAGGACAGATTGCTGACTGTACAGATGAATGGGCAGCGAACTTTTAACAAATGGTTCCGTAGAGGAAGAAGAAGAGATCTCTGTATCCACAGGAGAATGAGGAATAGATGTCTCTGTAGCCACAAGAGGAGAAAGATTCGAGATACGAGGAAAAATCCCTGTCGGAGCTTTTTCATAAGCAGCAAAGACTTGTTGCGCCCGGTATAAAGGAACACTGTTCATGGCTAGCCACTGCTGATGAGTAAGCTTGAGCTTGGTAAGAGAATCTAGACTTGGAGGACAGATGTTCAGTCCTCTCAATCTATCTTCTAAAGGAAAGCTATCCCGTAGCCGATCCAAGTTATCAGGATCTGGAATATCATGAGAAATCATGTTGCATGTTTTGACTTTTTTTACCCTTTTTAGATTTTGAAGTTTTACCTTCATTTTCTAATTCAGGCACTAAGTCAGGATGTACCCACATGATTTCACCATTCTTTAGTGTGAGTGGCAGCAATCCTGTATTTTCTCTGGCAGGCGGGATATTCATAATCTTTATTGTCGCCTTCGGGATTGGGATGATTCCTGCTACTTGCTGTGGAGAAAATTCTCGAATTGAAGAGAAACCATATTAGTTGTAACCGTATGGTCATCATTAGTTAAGGCGATAGCACCGCCATTTATCAGCTCCTGATTTTCTTTATCAAGACATAGCAAGCACTGGTAGGATGATTAATGTATCTATGATAGATACAATATTTGGGATTATCAGTCAGATTCACCTCATTAGGCCTCTTTGGCTCTGGAATCTGAAGTTTGCCACTCTTCACCAGACACTGAAATATCCCTGGGATATCACTCTCATCAAAAGAGTATTCTTCCTTTGGCTTGGAAGATTCCTGACTATTCGGTATCGTTTTATTCTTGGAAAGATTAACCATGAGGGTATCTTTTCCCTTCACATTACGATTACCGGGGTTATTACCAGGATTACTTTTCTTTTCTCTATCATCTGAGGCAAAAATCATCCCATGCTCACGAGCCAACCTACCATTGGTCTCGGCAGAAACTGCTGCTATGATGAACGAAGCCCAATCTGTGAATTGAGAACCCGTAAAAACAGCAATAGATGGTCGCAGATTCATCTTGCATGTATCAATGAGTGCTGAATCTGGCATACCCGGGGATATCTTTAAAGTCGTCTGTCGGAAACGTTCGATGAACGTCCGAGTATCTTCTTTCTCCTTTATTTGATTTCTATCAAGGAGGACATGTTCATGTCCATACCTCCTTCGTAGAAGCGGGAGAGAAACATCGCCTTAAATTCGTCGAAAGACGAAATGCAATTGTCGGGTAAACTTCGATACCAATCATAAGCCGAACCCGTCAAGCAACCAATGAACACTCGGGTGAGAAGAGCATCATCTTTCTGCAGATGTACAGTCATAATATCAAAGTAATTGATATATGACTAGGGGATGCTTTTCCATCGAACAGAACCATAGATTGTGGCTTGAATTTCGGTAGAAAGGGTACATCATTCCAATGAGGAGGATAAGGTTGCTTAATACCTAGCCTCTGGAGTTGATCCTTGTGCCTCAAAACTTCAAATTGTGCTTTGAGCTCGCGCACTGCTTGAATGGCTTCACTGGTTTGAGGAAGCACATTTGATTGAATGGTTGTTGGATGTACCGTAACCCCCACTGGAGGTGGTACGTCTTCAGGAATGATAAAATCTGGAGATGCATAATTTTGATTAACAGCAGGCTCCTGAATATTCAAAGGTATTTCAGTCCCTTGACTATCTTGAGTTGATGCTGCTACTGGTGCCGGTGTCACTACTATCGGCTGAGCAGTTTGCTGATTCAAAATTATCTGATGCATGCTTTGCACCATGTTAAGTATATCTTTCAGTGATTGTCAACGGCAGTGAGACGTTGTTCTGTATTAGCAGATGACGTCTCGGGTTCATCTCCAATTGTGTAGGATTCAACCTCTCTTGAAGATATAGAAGGATTAGTATAGAAGTATGAATCCTATATCGGTATCGACTCAAAAGGTTGAGTACCCCCAGCTTCTGAATCAGAAGTCTACAATTGCCTTTGTCTTCTTGATAGAGTATTCTGATATACTCCTTCAAAAAAATCAAGAAGTCTGTTGAACTGTTGTTGACCTGGAGTTTGGGACATGTTGCGTCTCGGACGTCGTCCTCTGTTAGTATGAGATGCCATGTTGACTGATGCATATGACAGCTCATGTTTTTGGTCTTCAGCTTGATGTTGAAGCGAATTAAAACTCAATCGATCAAACTGACCATTTTGAAGCCGAACAACAACCATTGATCACAACCTGGTGATATTCACAATGGTGTTTTTCTTGGGGGAATGTCACCGGAGATTGTGTATTCTTACGCTTTTGCATTAGCAATTCACATAAGTCAGAAGGAGTGGAGGAGTAGTCTTCTTTATTACATTAGGGGTAGAAAATTGCTTAATACCATGTTTATAAAGAAGATTACTGGCAGCATTCGCAGAACCAAATTGAACATTTCTACGCGTTTTGAGTTGTGTGCATAAATTTGAGATTTTTTAGCACGAAGGACTCCATTTTCATTGCGTGTAATTTGTAGATTTGGTACTTTGCGTAGAGCAGTATAAGAAGGCTGTTGGTATAAAACTGAAGTTTTACCAACATCATTTTTAGCTGTATGTGTTTAGGTACATTCACGTTAGATATGCAAACATCGTTGTGAATTTTATCTATACTATCACAGACAGGAGACTTACCTTTACGCGTAAAACGTAAAAATTGATTATCTACCACGTCGCAGACGGGAGATTTTTTTTTACGCGAGGAGCGTAATTTGTTTGTGTCTACCACGTCACGGAAGACTTATTTTTACACTCAGAAGCATTAGAATCTGCCACATTACAAATGGGAGACTCATTCTTATGCCTTGAGCGTAAAACTTGGTTTTTATCCACTGAGCGTAAAACCTGGTTCTTACGCAGTAGGCGTGGAACCTGATCATCTATACTGTCACAGGCGGGAGACAAATTATCACACTTAGAGAGCGATACCGAAGTAAGGACTGCCTCATTACGAACGGGAGCTCCTACGACAGGAGTGGGAAGAATTCCTTGGTATCAGAAGCAACAGAGAGATCAGCAGCTACTTTGGATTTAGGATCCAAACTTTTCGTGCTTTACGAGACTTTTGAACATTGGAGCAGCGAGAACCACCCCCAGTTCGGAGCATTTCTTGTAGGCAGTCTGGTCGAAGTGTACAACCAGAGTCTTCTTGGTCGAACCGACTGAATCATCATATTGAGCAATTGCCTCCTCGTCAGAGGAGAAGGTCGTCCCCAGCAGAGTCGCCATTTTTGTTTCACTTAACAAAATGCCTTGAGGAATTGGCTTTTAAAATAAAACGAGAAAAAGTACAAGAAGTACAAATTTGATTCTGGGAAAGTATTGCTATGGAAGTCTGATTCGTAAATGATCACTTTGTTCCTTGGACCATGATGATGATGAAGATCACTGCTTGAAGTAGAACAACTGGAAGAACTAAGTCACCAGAAAGGTATCGACGCACTTGGGCACTGATGGCGAGGCCGAATGCTTTCCTGCTTTGCTTCACTCTGTTCTGAAAGAAAGGTTGAAGAAGAATGCTCTGGAGAATCAAAATCTCTAAGTTCTGATCTCTGTATTCTCTCATGTCTCTGTGTGTGTGTTATAAAAAAATAAGTCTATTTATAGACTTGGGCTCTTGTTAGCAAAAGTTCCATCTTTACGCTAACAACTGCCATCCACGAACGAAGCCAACCTCTGCATATGTTGATATGTGTCCCATCATTTCAGTAAGAATAGGATGCATGTACACACGTTCTTCGAGAAGAATGGCATGAAAGCCACGTAGACAGACCACGTTCCAAGCTGGTGTAGGAGAATAGGGCGTAAAAATAGCCCTAATCTACTCTGAGCGTAAAGTAGTAGATTAGGCGTAAAATAGCCTTGACATAGACTTCCCGCGTAAAGTGGTTGTTAAATAACCTTGAGCGTAAAGTAGCTCAAATAGACTTTATGCACACGTCAGCTGTTGAGCGTAAAAGTTCGTATAGTCTTCGTGCGTAAAAGAAGCCATAGTGTGAGCGTAAAGTAGCTCAATCCACATACTAAACGACAACATTGGTCTCTGTATAAAACAAATCCCTTTGTGATATATGCCATCATTAAGATCTCCATGTCAGAGTTTGCATTAAATGCGAGATTTGACAGCTTTGTCCAGCGTAAGAGTGGTTGATCTGTCCTTGGCGTAAAACCATGGGTGTAGACCCGAGCGTAAAGTGATCAGCCTGCTTTAGGCGTAAAGTGATTAGCCATTCTTGGGCGTAAAGAGATTAACCGCTCTGTTTGGCGTAAAACAGATCACTTATGAATAAAATGATCCATCTCTTTGACTCTTTCTCTGAAGCACTTTTTACGCTCCTACAGCCCCCACTAGCCTCTACTTCTGAAATGATCCTAATGCAAGAGACTAGCCTTTTGCGGTCAATTTAGATAAAGGGGGAGGAATTTAGGGAAGAACAAGTTAGGGTTCTATGTTGATGTTAAAAAGAGGCAAGGTTTTCTAAATGATACTTTATAGAAGGAGGAAACTAGTATTGTGGCTGCCATTAGATGAATTAGGGTTAGGTTTTGATGTAGATGAGTGGCTAGGGTTTGTCCACCAATTCCAAGTCCTCCTATTGGTCCAATAGTCCTAAGCCTTTCTTTTTCACAAATATCCTAAGGGGAAAAATATCCTATTTAGAAATATCTAGATATTGTTAACCTTGGCACTTAGTAGGAAGGTTCTAAGCATAATCTAATCCTCATGACTAATCTAGATTAGGCTAAACTTCTAGGTTAAGTCTCACATAATTAACTAGCACATATTTAATTAATTCAATTTATAATTTCATAAAATTGTCAAATTGACCAAAATACCCCTAGGCTAAAAAGTAATATGATATTCTAATCACATGACTAGGCTCCCAAGGTCATGGTTAGTCTCTAGGCTTAGCAATTCTAGGGTTATACTAGCTAACCATCAAAATTATTTTTTTATATTTTAATTAGTTTTAAATTGATTAAAAATCAACAAAAATTATAACATGGTTTAAATATCATTATTAAATGATTATAATTACAAAATTTCAAAATTATCTTTATTTGAAAAGTGGGTGTCAAGTCTATCCTGCTTAGAAGAATTTTGTCCTCGAAATTAAGATGGTAGTACTCCTTCTAGGTCAACACCCCCCAACAATCATAGTTTCAAAATCACATAGTTCGACAATTATATGCGTCTGTCCAAAATTATGATACTCAGAATCTTTGTCATGCTAGTGAGCAAGGCAATGATAATCACAGAGTCCTCGGCTAAGGTACATACCTCTCGAATCATGGTATTTAAAATTTTGCAGTGACGCATGCTTGGCCGCGAAAACCTTAAATTCTCACACCCGAGAATATCCAAAACCAGACTATATGTCCTCACTATGCCAGCTAACATGACTAAGACTCTAGATCCCATAACTGAGGTACCTAGCCCATATGACTTTTCTCAGAAGAAAATTAAATCACAAAGAAACACTAGATCAACTTATCAAAAAACAAGGAACTGATGGAATCGAATTTCAAGATATTTTATAATGAGGCAAAGGTAGGAATGGAATCGAAAAGAACAGAACCTGCAAGCATCTCTCATACTGTCTATGCATCCTCGATTGTCATGGCGAAAGCTTGCCCCTGCTGGCCTCCTCCTCTGGCCTGCTGCTGATGCTGGACAACCTTTGCTGTCCTGTCGGAGCCCTAGCTCTTGCTGCTGCCTGAGCTAATGGTGTCGGGTTCTTGGGACATTTCTACACTAATGTTTCGCTGAACCACAAAGTAAACACATACCCAACCTCTTCCTGTAGTCGTTCCACCAATGACCTGTCTTCTTGCAGAAGTTGCACATAGCATCCTGCGCTGTCTGGGTGCCTGTTGGAAATAGGTACGTCCCTGATCCCGAAGTGCTGCTGAACAGCCTCTACTGCTGCTGCTGAAATTGTATGTGAGGCCTCTTGTCCGGGCCTGCACTTCCACTAGCTCCATGAGCGTCTCGTCCCCTCTTGAGCATCAGCTCAAGATCACCTCTGCTGCTAGGGCACCCACCAGAATCTTTTCAAAAGTGGCACTCCGGTCACTCTTGGTTAAGGACTTGACCTCCTTAACTAACCCCTTCCGGAACCTCCGGACCTTCGCCACCTCACTAAGTCCCTCAACAAATCTGCCCAGACAGCAAAACTCCCCTGCGTACTCCTCGACGGTACGACTACCCTGAACTAGGATCTCAAATTGCGTCTCCAAGGTGCCAAGAGCTGTGTCAGAAAAACTTCTCTTTGAACAGCTTCTTGAAGGCTGCCCAAGTCTGTCCCTCGGTACCGACCCTCGGGTCTGTCTGGTACCATGTGCGAGCCAGGTCCTGCATCTGACTACTTGTCGCCTCAATCTGCAGTTGAGCTGGTATCTCTGCCAGTCAAAATATCTCCTCGATATGCTCGATCCAATCATCGGCATATAAGATCCCCTTGTGCCGCAGAAGTCCCGCAGATGCATCTTCTGGAACTCCTGGATCTCTGGTGTCTTCGGCTGATACTGCTAAATCTGGGCTACCTGGGGCTGCGATAACTCTCTCCATAGTCGTCAGGGCAAGCTGATGGAAATTCTCTATGCCCCGCTAGAAATAAGCAGTTGCTGTCGCTGGGCCTCCATCATCCTCTGGAAGAAATCGAACAACTGTCCCGCGTCAACTGATCACGATGGTTGCGGCTGCTGATGCTGGAAGAAATCAGGAATGACGAGGGAAGATCTCTGAATAGGCGGAGGTGCACCCCTGAATACGGTAGAAACTCCGACATGAGAAGGTACCACGGGAGCTGCCTGATCGGGCTGAGCCGGACGAGAGGTAGCAGACCTCTCGACAGTGTCATCCTAGCCGGGGTGATGATCGTGTCTCCATAATCATCCTGAAGACAGACCAAACAAGAAAATCAATACTGAGAAGAAAACGATATAATCAAAGGAGGACAATTTATTTCAAAGGGAAGAAATTTTCAACATGAATTTAGATGACATGAATTTAGATAAAAAAATTTCCTAGATGTGATTGAGTACCTCAAAACTTATATATATCCTATCACAGGCTGTAATGACACTCTAGTTCGAGTACCACTACAAAATCGCACTAACTGCGACTCTCAGGACCTGCATGGGCTACCACTAAAAACGTGTCACGACCCGCACCCAGTGTAGGGGCACGAAAGTGGGTACGTCCAGCCTACACCGCAGTGTCGGCGGTAGAACACTGTCCTAGGTCACTATCACAAACCAAATACAATATGATACTCTCCGAACGGAGGACAAATCACAGAAGGTACAACTCAATCACAAATCTAGAGATGGAAATAGTACGATATGATAAATATAAAATCTCAAAAGAGAACATACAAACAGAAGGAAAGTCTAAGTGTCTAAATGACACAACATCACAAACATCCAGAAAATACAACTCTAAAGTCAATACAAATGACATATAGAAAAATAAGATAAAGCCTAGCTAATCTATTCTAAGCAGTAGGGATGACGTCCTCAGCTAGAGCTGGATCCTCCTGTGGGTCCAACTCACATGTGTCGTCTAGATGGGCTCCATAGTAGGTTGGATAGAATTTCTCGGTATTATCTATAATATTTTCAACAGGTGCAATCAGGACAGGAACGAGCACAGTACATCTCACGCAGTTCATATCATAACAAAAATATAAAGCATGCAAAAGAGTAAGATACATGAACTGTAAGAAGATGTACACGAAAATAAAAGATATTTGTAAACTGGAAATATATACATGATAAGTAAGAACTGTAAATGACTAGTGATTTAGAGCACAATATGGTTATGTAAACAAGTTAGGTTATACAATAAAATGGGACTCCATTATACACGAGAGTACAATGGACATATACAATGTTTTATACAATAGGGAATTTGATCGCATAACCATTTCCTACTCACTCTCCCAAATCAATACACAAGGATCCAGTCAAGTTATGTTATTGCACACGAAGTATAGTTATACAAGATGATCATGTGGGCACATGAAGTACACAATTTCACACGATTTGTACACGAATAACACACACAAGGAGTACACAATGCCCATGATAAAGTACACGAACACGAAATACCCGATGTATCCTATAAGGGGATAACATCGCATAAAAGATCCATATAGTACTAATCCGTGATAACAAGTGTCGGCATCAAGTAAAGTAATCTAGAGCAAGAATATAAGTCGTCACAAATATGAAACGATCAAAGAATGTACTCGCCTGCGATCTGAATGTCTGTGAGAATACACTATCCGAAACGAGGTATCTGAGTCCTATTTAGAGCAACAAAAGTCATGATGTATACAGGGGGTTATAAATGAAGTGTACAATGCATCTACATAATTTTCGAGGTCAATCTAGGTCAAAGTCAACTCTGGTCAACTCTGGGTCAAACCAAGTTAGCATCTAGTCAAACTAGGTCAACAACAAGGCTATCTTGGTCAACTGGTCAAACTTAGGCTATCAAGGGTCAATTTGGTCAATGGTCAACTTTAGGGTTTGGTCAACAAAGTCAATTGGCCACTATTGACTCAATATTGACTTTTGGTCAACTCTAGTCAATTTAGCCAATTAAGTTCAATACCCGTCATTCTAGGTCTAGGGATAGTAAACTAAAGTCTAAACAACCATCTATAGGGTCACTCTTCATACTAGGCCTATATACAATATCATAATATACATATATATATAGCATAGGCTATAATATACAACATACATAGATATATACATACATGCATTATATTACATACATTACATTCAATCCTTCATACTTGTATAAACATATTATCTATCATTGCATATATCAACCTATATATATATATATATATATATATATATATATATATAATATATATATATATATATATATATAATACATTACATATACATATATATA